>OX424512.1:6673038-7273038 GCA_949152395.1 Agrochola litura
TAGCCGAGATCCCCCGAATCCGTCAATGTCGTATCAATAGAGCTCGGCGACGCGATTTTTTCGTCG
The DNA here is from genome assembly GCA_949152395.1 of Agrochola litura. Classification (NCBI taxonomy): domain Eukaryota; kingdom Metazoa; phylum Arthropoda; class Insecta; order Lepidoptera; family Noctuidae; genus Agrochola; species Agrochola litura. The sequence continues at coordinate 6,673,105 of OX424512.1, forward strand.
CGCGGCCCATGATCGACGCGCGCCGGCAGATGGCGTTGCTTGCTATTGTGCGCCCGCGCACCCGCCACTGCAATATTTAACTTTTGAAATGCCAACTTTATTTACCATTGTTTTGATCCTTATTGGCAAAGATTATGGATGATTTTCCTTTGTTTTCGGTTATGCTGTAGAATATTAGAAGTTTTTAATGCAATATTTTATTTGCGGTTGATTTGATTTGTATGCTAAAGAGGATAAAGATGAGTTTGCGTTGTGTTTTGAGTCGTTTGGTTTGTGTGTTGAACTGATTGATTGGAGTGTTAATTTTAGAAGATTAAATTCTGATTTAGAGGTACTGGTTTTATACAAATACGAATGTCGTAGTATTAGACGTTAGACCAGACCATATACAAAACTTCATCACTTTTTATAAATTGAGGAGACTTGAAATAGTTTCTGAAATATTCTTGAAGTCTTATTCTGCTTAAGAAACTAATTTTAGTTATAAATCTTTGAATATTACGCTTAAATCGAGGGAAACTCTGAATTATTTATGGTAACTATCAACCTAAGAATGAATGAGTTGCCTATCGTACAGTTTTTAATTAAATGAATAAGTTTAAAAAAAAACAAAAGCCTAATTAGTACACATTCTCTACATGACCACTGTATCTTGTCAAGCGAAATATTAAGAAACAACCAATTAAAAAAAATATCAACGCTAACTAAAAATAATTCACGAAATTAAATAAACATCCAGACACTTTAATCGAACCAACTGACGTATTTAACTCGGTGCGCCGGCGCACATTTTATACCGATCGATCGATCGACGTATCGATCGTTAGTTCGGCATTCCTCCGACAGGTGGCGTCATTGTCCGCCCGTAATTATAATGTAATTAATGTAGGGTTTAATTAAACCAATCAGATAACTACCCACATCTTATTAATGCACCAATTAAAAACCAATGTACCGACTTCACTTGATAGATGAGTAATAGTATAGTTGGGTCGCTATTAAGTGCTTGCGATTTGCAGAATTCTGATTTTTGTTCTCAACGAAAATTAAGTGATCATCAAAAAAATATTTGAGAACTTTAGGTACTTTGTTAAATTATTCATCCCGAATTTGTTTTATAAGCCATCAATGAATAAAATTATCAAATAAAATAGCAATAGTGTTTTTTTAGGGGTTCGATTACAGAGCGGAGAAAAAGTCAAAAGAGAAAAAACTAAGCCCAGTTCGTGAAGGTCCTGTAATGGCAGGGCACATTACTTCCTATTGCTGATCAAACCCAGAACCTGAAACTTGAAAATATCCAATAAATAGATCTTCATCCAAAATGGTATATTAAATTTATCGGCAGTAACCTTTGCTAGAAATTCCAATCATTTGCTATTACAATCAAAATGATTTATCTCCACAACACACACAAGGAACTATAAACGCAAGTAGATAGAAGTACAGTCGGCACCTACAACAGAACACATAAATAAAATTAAAAAAAAAAAAAACAACCGACTTCCAAAAAACACTACAAAGTGAAAAATAACTTTAATTTCGGAAGTCGGTGTCTTTCTTTGGTTTTGAATTTTCGTTGTTTGTCACCGACTTCCGAAATTAAAGTTATTTTTCACTTTGTAGTGTTTTTTGGAAGTCGGTTGTTTTTTTTTTGTAAAAATGTTTTTTATTTTTCACTTTTTAGTTGTGGTACCTACCCCACACACATTCGAAAACCACTACCTGCTATGTAAATAACAGTGTCAGGAACTTATCATATCATCCACATACTAAGTGGGAAAAAGTACGTATTATTAAAGCTAAGTCAAAAACTATTGAAGCTAAGTTAATAAAATTTATATGGGACCACCTCGAGAGCATACCCTTTCAAACAAAAAAAGAATTTTCAAAATCGGTCCACAATTGACGGAGAAATCGGCGGACATACATAAAAAAAAAAGAAAAAAAAAAAAAAAAAAAAACAAACATACGCGACGAACATATAACCTCCTCCTTTTTGGAAGTCGGTTAATAACAAATGAAAATCTAAAACAGCTAGTACCACCGGCGTCCATTGCTCGCGTAATCTCCTCAATCTAAAAGATAAAATGTATACGAGTATTAAATCAAACTGCATTACTTTTTCACTCTTATTGTTATTCATTAATACTTCAAATAAAATGGAAAAAGCCCGGTAGAATAGGAGGTTGACATAAACCGCTTGACAGCAAAAACTTGAATTCCTTAGACCAACGTAAAGAAGTAGGTATAAAGATTGTGTGGTATCGATTTGAGAGATGCGTATGAGATCTTAGATTACCGAGATGTTGGAAGATAGGGCGGTATGATCTTGGTCTATTATTTTGAGGAGAGGAAGTCGTTATGTGGAAACCAATGACCATAAGTTACTAGATAAATCTCAATCATTGCGAGATAAAGTTACAATCACTGCTGTGTACTGTTTGAAGTAGACCGTGGGATGTGATGAAAATGAAAATGGAGCAAAAACTACAGTATTAGAAGGCCAATGTTTAACAGTTGTAATTGAAAGGCCGCTAGATGATGAAGGAGGCAGGCAGAGAGACCGACCAGCTTCAGTCACAGCACAACTGCTGCACTATCAGCAAGGCGCTGTCTTTTAAAAGGCAACACTAATATGATTTTATGCTGAAGATCACGTCTTAACGATTTGGAAAAAATGTAAGTTAAATTAGAGCATTTTCTTAATAACTTATCTGTGAATACTTTAGATTATGTTTATATTAATAGTGTAATTAATTGGTAAAGTTATGTCTAACGCGGATAAAAAACTGAGAATCACACAAAATCTATCAAGCGTATTTTTCTGAAATCTTCACCATTTTAAAGATAATCATGTATCTTTTAGTATACATGTTTTATTAGAATACCTTTTATTTTACATATAATAAATTAATTATGAGTCTAATTTGGAACATCGCTCCTTGATGGACGAGTCCTATTACTGGCTGGACGTACGACGCATTGCGTGAGCTCAGCATAGAACACGCAAGCTAACCACTCAAAGCCGCTGGCATATATTTACGTCTTAAACAGCTGATCAGACCTTCCACATGTATTTAAGTACCTACCTACTATATTTTTCTCAAACGCTTACTTTTCAATGCTTTCTCCGAAGAATTACGAATTTAACTGGCACTAACAAAACCAAATGTCGATGTCGCTATCAGATCGAAATTACCACTTTACACGAGAATTCTCACAACACTTTTTGTGTACCCTTTAAAATAACCATCGGTACATGTTCACTGACATTTCATACATCGATACAAAATAATCGATTCACGACCACAAAACAATCGGCGTTTATCAAAGCCGAGCTTGCAATGAACTCGAAAGAAAAATAACGCAATTATTTCAGTCAAGGAGTAATTTGGCGTCATTGTTCTTAAGAAATACCAATTATATACAATTACAATGTATATGACAATGTGTTTCCATTCCATTGGTTCGATGTAGGATCGATGCAGGATCTCTGGGATGCTCTACAGTCCGATTAATCGGTGCCTTTGTGAAGATAAAAAGTGGAACAATGAAGAGAAATGTCGTTTGAGGTCTGTATGGAACCCGCGGTGCTAGGTGTCAAATATGTTGGGTTATCTCGATATTTCTCCACTGTTTCTGGTTCGATGAATGCTAAATATTTTGTCACTAAAAATCTGTTGGACAGTCTATCTTTTTTATACAGGCTTTGAAAACTTTATGTCCTATGCAGCTAATTGATACTACTTCTGGAGAAATGTATTGATAATTATATGTCCATATCTTTATGATCCATGTTCATTTGATTAGGTACTGGTGTAATTTAATCAAGCAATGCGCTATATCCGAGTGTATATTTTCGCATTTTTTTGTTGTTTTTTCCTGTTATCTGATGATGAAGAGTTATAACTCATCATCTGTTACGATGCCTTATTAAGGCGGATAACAATTAAAATTCTATTGTGTCTCGTTAATGACAGTTGAAGGGACTCGATTTTTATAACTGTGCGCTTGGAACTGTCAAAATCGTAGGTTGTTAGTATCGAATTCACCCGCCCAGTTACTTCCTCAGTGCCCCCGACGCCTCTTATTAAGGTCTACACAACTCGTGTCGTCTCCATAGTTCTGTCATACTCATCATATTCGTTAATTTGTTCTTGTTATTACACTGTAATATTCTGGCGTTGACAGGCTCACAGTTATAAAAATCGGATTATAAGATAATGATGTCGGTTTAAAAGATCCATTCCTACTAACTACTTTATTATGCTAAGGCTAAACGACAAATCATATGTTTTAAATTTTATTCCATTTAAACCAACAAATGAATGAACCAATAAAATTGGAATAAATAAATTCATAATATAATAAATAAATACTCTAACGATCATAGATCATGAGTGGCCATTAGTTATCATAGACAAGACAATTGGACAAATGTTCTACGGCTATCTTTAGCCCAACTATGGTGTTATGGTAATTCGTTTGTTTTCCTTCGCCACTCACCCGCAGGAATATAGACGCATAATAAAATTAAAGTTACCTAAGTGAAGTTTGATCACAGTTGGGAATGTGCAAGTAATTCAAAACTTTTTCATTATTTAAAAGTACATTGTTTATGAGTGAAGAAACAAATAACATATATTTTTAATTTTTTGCGTTACTTATTTTACAATTATTTTTTTATGTTGCCGTTTTTTAATGGCACGGAACGCAAATTCAAAACGCGTCGTCTTCGAAAATGCCGAAGTGACGTCAAAAGCCAAGTGAAAAAATATATATTCTTAGCAAACTGCTTGAAATGTTACTCAGTTAAATAAGTGCGATTCCTGCTTGAATAAAGCACACAAAATATTTTAGTTATTATTATTTGGGGCTACAAAAGCGATAATAACTGAAAACAATCTGGTGATCTGGTGGTGGTGGTGGGCATTCTGGTGGTAGTTTTTCTGGTGTTCATTCACAATAAATAAATTTAATAATTCAGTAATACAAATGAATAGGAGCAAAATAAAAGGAGGAGCTCGTGGCTAAATACTAACAGCCGCTCGGGTTGATCTGTCAGGTTAAGCTACGCTTGCCGGGGTTGCTCCGTGGATGGGTGACCATTTCTACATACCGAGACTCCTCCGTGCCTCGGAAAGCACGTTAAGCCGTTGGTCCCGGCTGTCATTCATGGATCTTTGACAGTCGTTACGAGTTGTCAGAAGCCCGAAAGTCTGACAACCAGTCTTACCAAGGGGTATCGTATTACCCAGTTAATGGGTTGTGGAGGTCAGATAGGCAGTTGCTCCATGTAAAATACTGGTATTCAGCTGCATCCGGTTAGACTGGAAGCCGACCCCAATATAGTTGGGAAAACGCTAGGCAGATTGATTGAGTAATACAAATTAATCAAAACAGCGAAATTTTTGACAGCTATTTGCGTTTTTCAACTTACTGGTTGCACCCTCTGCAACTTCAAAATAAACTTAAATTACGCTAAATTAACCTACAAATACCCATTTCTTTCACACAAATCGAATCTTGTCCTTATGGACCCCTTTAGCCACAACTTGCACTGACTCCATATACGACTGGCTAACGACAAGGCATAAGACAAAAAATGATGTTTTGTCCTCCGATTTATTTCAATCACTTTGCAAATGGACTGGCGATAAAGGTTTAGTGCCTGTCATTACTAATAAGATGTGAATTATGTATGAAAATAGCAGTTAGGTGTCTATATTTTTATTCAGAAAAAGAACTTATGGTTGTAATATTTTAGATAATGATGGTCTTCTTTTACTATGGCAGTATGGCTTGACCATCTAACTAAAGTTCTACAAAGATCTTTTGGCGTCTGAATGACATTGACAGGGTTTTGTTGGTAAGCATTTGTTAAATTGTCATGTCATTTTATACTTACAAAACAAGATGGCGGCATTAGTTGTAGCGTTGTACCTCTAAACATTTCATTAGGGCACTGATTTATCTGTCATAGTAACTTTTTTAGTTCAGAAATTAGTTTATTGATTAAATTAGTTTATATTTAGGTACCTGCCTTTTTGGTTCACGGCCTTCGCTCAAGCTTCATATGAAGCTTATACCAATCTACGAGCAATCTCAGTACTTCCCTCGGTCTTTCGTTTTAACAATAAATTAAAAAACTTGAGATATTTATCATAAAAACTGTTTTGAAGAATGTCCTTCTGCATTATCATCATTATTTTTATAAATCAAACAAAAAATGTAAGTCAATCACTTACATTTTTTGTTTGAACTTTCCGCTTGCTCATCGCTATACCTTACAAGGCGTTAGTTATTCCGTGAAAATAAATATACAAAAACTAAATGTTCAATTAAAATATTTATCATTTTCTCACTTACGTCGCTTTGCGTTCCGGAGCACGAGTTATGCTGACGGAAAAGTAATAAGTACAACAAATGCGTTCCTTTTTTTTTTTTTAAATACGCGTTTTCCCAAGTCTGAATAACCAGCGAGTCGTCTTTGAGGATATTTTATTCAAGAACATAGAGTAGGTAACAGGATGGCAGGGACATCGACACAAAAACTTTTACCATGGATTCAGTACCTCCGTTGAAATTTTTGGTCAAAATGCAAACAGCAGATTATTAAAAAAATAACCGACCGGTTCAGAATCTTGTACTGAATCCATGGTAACAGTTTTCGCGTCGAGGTCCCTACCACCCTGTATAAATAAGTGAAGAGAGGTAGGAATCTCTCAGAATTTTCCATTTTTCTCTGCTGTATCTTCAGCTATTATTATCCTTGGACGACACGACAAGTACTAAAAACAGAAAATCTTAACTTTCTACAAATACTTTTTTGATTGGAAAAAACAGCGGAGGCTTCCAATGTTACCTTGGGGCGATGGCCTAATGCCTCGTCACCCAAGCACAAGTACCATCGAAGAAACGCATACCTAAGCAGTTTGAAAACAAAATCCCGTGCACACGACCCTTTTTTTTCGTAGGCAAGCGTTACTATATCGGCCGAGTGCTGCAAGCAGAAATAGTCCTTACGGTGTATAGTTATGCGTTTCTTCGATGGTACGTCACGATTTAGGATTGCCCGAAGTTTTCCTGTCCGTAGAACGTTTGCCCGAATGATCTTTAGGCCGAAACATTTATTTATCTATCTATCTACAATAATTGTTACACTTTTCAAGCAATTAACACAAGCCAATTGCACAATATTAAACGATAGACCCAACATGCAAAAATAATTGTATATCAATGAAAAGAAAAAATAACAATAAAAATACAGAAATGGCACATCATTCTTACACAATTTTAACACGACAATTATAATATCATCATCTGCCCAGCCTTTTCTCAACTATGTTGGGGTCGGCTTCCAGTCTAACCGGATGCAGCTGAATACCAGTATTTTACATGGAGCGACTGCTTCTGACCGCCACAACCTAGTTACTGGGTAATAGGATAACCCTTGGTAAGACTGGTTGACAGACTTTCAGGCTTTTGACGGCCCATAACGACTGTCAAAGGTCCACGAATGACAGCGGGGACCAACGGCTTAACGTGCTTTTCGAGGCAACAATAGTTGACAACAATTGAGGTAATCGTGAGTTACATAGTGTATTTCTATAATTTCTATTTTCTTAATGTCCCTCGGCAAACTTCGTGATTCGTCAGTCGTCGGATTTCTATCAGTTGCCCTTTGCACTTGGTGCAGACCGAACGCTCTCAATCTCTCAATCTCTCAAGCTCTCAATCTCGACTTGGAAGTATATAGAGCTGTTAATACTCTTTTAACTTAATATACTTTATTTAAAAAATGAGAGGAAAGTTGCTAAAGTCGCAGGCACGACAGATAGGAAAATAGTTTTACAGCTCTATTTAGTTCACATGGAAATCAAAACAAAATAACAATAAAGTACTTAGTTCTGAATTCAAATTATTATACACGATAAATCTAATAATTGATGGACATGGAATGAATAATTGATGGATGGCATTCGTTTGTATTCGGAAATGCGATGATTCCCGAGGGACATTAAGACAATAGAAATACTTATTTGTACTATAATGGTTATCTATTTTGGTGAACTTGGCGTTTGAATTTTTGAAGTGAAGTGCAACTAATATCAAACCCTTCATCACAATTATTAAGAAATCTGCAAAATAGGCCTTAAGAACTCCTCATATTAAGCTTGCTTGCAAAGAAATATGAATCTTATTGCCTATCCATTGCTGGCGTCATGATAGTCCCAGTTGATAAGTGGTCGACGCTATAAGACTATAGTGAGCACAATACATCATAACAAGACCTATGACGACTATGTGCTATACATGATGGATTCACTCACACAACACTATGTTATCGGTATTGGCTGTAGGGTTGATACCTACAAACTGTGACTGACGAGGCACATTTAAAATCAAAACGGGTTCTGTTTCTGGAAACAGGTAAGATTGGCTCGCGGAGTGACAGGAACATCGAGTATGAATGTTATAAGAGCAGAAGATGGATGTTTACTAAGCGAAGAATGTAAGGTCTTGGACTGCTGGAAGGGATACTTTGAAAGTTTATTTAGTTTTATGGATAGTGTGTAAGGAGTGGGTAACTGGGCAGACGCCAGTTTTGAAGACCCAAACTCAGATGTAGATGACGAAAATGTAATAGAAATAGATGAGATAGTAAGAGCGCTGAAAGGGATGAAAGTTGGGAAAGCTGCAAGGTACGACAGAGTGTCTGCTGAAATGCTGAAGGGCGGTGATGGGGTGGTAGCAAGCCTGTTGTGCCGAATCTTTAATATGTGTTGGAGATATGGTTGTGTGCCGGATGATTGGTGCAAGGCTGTAATCGTACCACTATATAAGGGAAAAGGCTCTCAGCAGGAATATAAAAACTACCGCGGCATTAGTCTTTTGAGCGTTGTCGGCAAACTGTATGCGAAGGTTTTAATAAATAGAGTGATAAGAGTGACAGATGAGAAAACATGGGATGTACAGGCAGGATTTAGAAAGGGAATGGGCTGTATGGATCAGATCTTCTTCCTAAGGTGCAAAACCAAAAAACGTCTAGCAAAGCACAAGAACGTCTATTGTGCTTTCGTTGATTTGGAAAAGGCCTATGACAGTGTGTGGAGGGGCAGAACTGTGGTCGACACTATCCAAGTACGGTGTGGACTGGCGCTTGGTACGGGCACTGAAATCTTTATACAAGGATTCCAGTGCTTGTGTTAGGATATATGGAGCATAAATGAACTGGTTCTGCATCTCGAGGGGTGTTAGACAGGGTTGTGTAGCGTCACCGTGGCTGTTCCACTTGTACATGGATAGTTGTCTGACAGATTTGAAAGAGGGCGAGTGCGGATTTAGGATGAATAAGTTGCCTGTCAAATGCCTTATCTACGCAGATGATCAAGTTCTACTTGCATCATCAGCAGAACAGTTGCAAGATATGGTGACTGTGATGGATGAAGCATTTAAGATGAAAGGGATGAATATAAATGTGAATAAGACGAAGGTCATGGTGTTTGAAAGTGGAGAGGATGTATCGGTGCGTGATATGAAAATAAATGATAAGAGTATGGAGCAAGTAAGTGAGTTTATATTTTTGGGGAGTCTGTTTACAAGGAATGGGAAGATTGATGGAGATGTGGAAAGGAGAGTAAACGCGGGAAATAAAGTGAATGGTGCTATACATGCTATTATGACCAACCAGTCGATGTCTTAAAAGGTTCGACTGGCTGTTCACAATGGTGTGCTAGTGCCCACGCTTATGTATGGAAGTGAATGTTGGGTGTGGCAAAAACAACATGAAAGTAGAATAAATGCTGTGGAAATGCGTTCCTTGTGAAGCATGTGTGGTCTGACTATGAATGATAAGCTGAGGAATGATGTGATAAAACAGCGATGTGATTTAAAAGAAGATGTAGTGACAAAAATTTAAAAGGGTATGCTGAGATGGTTTGGGCATGTTGAGAGGATGAATGAAAGGCGACTAACAAAATGTATTTACAAGGCTGATGTAAAGGGAAAGGCCGGGCGGGGACGCCCTAGGAGGACATATACTGACCTTATTGGTGATATTCGTCAGAAAGGCCAGGTGCGTAGTACTCCCAACCGGCGTGCGTGTATGACCAGATGTACCTATGAATGTAAACGAGGCAAAAGGAGTATGTAAGGATCGTAGCAGATGGCGTTCTGTAGTTTCTGCCTACCCCCATGGGAAGAAGGCGTGAGTTTATGTATGTATGTCTATCTTATCAAGGCTTCCACAGACAGACGCGATGCGACCTTAGTAAATAATTTCTTATGAAAACTTCTTGGAAATTGTTCTTCCAGAATTTCATCGCACCGTCGTCGCGTCGCGCCAGTTTGCGACAGCCTTTACTTTTCATCTAAATAATTTTAAATTTTTATTCATGAAGTTTCTCTTCGAATGTCAAAGACCACTTCAATTAAAAGTGACTTAGAACATCACGATTATAGAGTGACTGATAATACAGAAACTTGACGCAAATTATGCGATAGCCAAATTGTCCTTCAATTGTGATATCTAAATGTCCGAGCACGGGACGACTCATGGAAAACTGCTTTTACATCCTGACTAACATTTTTTTTTAAATTAGGTATACCTATATTTTGGCAAGGATATTTTAAGGCTGATAGACGATAGCATGAACAATATGAAATAAGGAGCACTAAAATAACCTACAAAAATTTTGCCCAGCACCCTGACTGCGTAACACAAGAACAATCGCAATCTATTTCATTTTGACAGTTAAACAACATTCATTCCGTTATTTACGTTGCTGAGCAGACAAATTTTTCGAACATATGAGGAAATGGATTAGCAGTACCCTTCAAAATGATTCAGATTATAATTGATCGTGTGTTACGCAATTAGCATGTTATGCTCCCAAATTTCTTGATCCTTCTCCTCAACTTAAGTTATTGTCATTGTTATCGATACTAATAATGGTGAGGTCAAATATGTGAGTTTGTATATATGATCCTATTATTCTTCTCGAATTCTTCACGATCTCTTAAATACATTGCAAACTATAGTTTTGTATAATTTAGAAGCATTTTTTAAATTTTTGTAAATGTGAGTACCATGGAGCCGTTATTATGTTATTAAGATGTATGTTGACTTGAAAGAGCATGGCGGTTGAGAGTATATCATGCTCACTTAAATGTCTCGCTGATGGTGACGAGTGTGTTGGATCATTCGGTTCCCTACAAAATGGTTGAGCTTATCTATATCTATATTATAGAATATATATATTTAAAAGAGTGTCCTTGGCCGTTCTTCTCCATAGAGATCTACGTTTTGGAATGGGCAACTACTAGCTTCAACTTTCTGACTAATTGACCGATTCTTTGACAATTCAAAAGTGCCTGTAAATGGTTTAATTGAAATAAATGCTTTGAGTTGAGTTGAGTTGACAGAATTTCTGAATGTCATAGGACAATGAAAAATATGAAATAGGTAATTCTCTTAAACTCACACTACAAATAGCTATCAAGGGAATCTTTTAAAAAATCCATTAAATATCAACAATTGTCAACCCTACATCAACAAGTAACTTTTTACCGCCGAACCGCGAATTCACCGCATACATTGTCTTAGTATGGACAAAATAAGTGAGTCGGAACTACACGTAAGAAGCCGTTTCTCCAGTCATCTTAGCCCTTTGATGTCCACCTAACGCAAATGAAACCCAACCTTAAATTTTCAACTTCAAAGTTCAAAACACCTTGTATGATTTTGAAATTTTCAGCAGGTGGATCTCATACGAAAATAAACTTTTATGTAATAAAAATAAGGTGTAGTTTTCTTTGATTCTGTGTCATGTCTAAGTTGTAAAAACTCTAGTGATGATGGACAAGTAAGCAGAAACTTATTAAGCTCCTCTGACGAACATGCCAATTGTCGAAGGATCTCATTGTAACCATTTTTATTTATAGCCATTTTCGAGATTGGATTTCGTTCGGTTTAGGGAATTTGATCAGTAGTGTTTTTTGCTTTAAGGGACATTTTTAAGGGATTATCCGTTCGCAGAATAACGGGGAATTGATTTTTGTTATTTTTGGCTTACATTTTCTTTGAATTTTATTGTTCTAAAGCTTTCTCCAATCCGAGAGAGACATGATCATGACAGTTTATTAACTCTAAAGGTGCTCCCTAACCGGGCATTCACCTGTAATGTAATGTTACAGATTTGATTTTGTGCATTATGTTACAATAACTGCCTCCCTGACTGACGAGCATTCACCTGTAATGTTACATTTCAGATTAAATATTATAGCGCACTGTAATGCTCGGTTCTCCTCCTTCACTGATGTTGTGCTCGAATTGTATCATTACAGGTTGCGCACTGTAATGCTCGATTCTCCTGCCTAACTGATGTAATGCTCGAGTCTGAACGTTACATTACACCTTAAAACCACAAATAAAAATCCGAGCATATTAATCGGAGACTTGCAAAGAATGACAAGTTCAGGCCAGAATCTAGGAAGTAAGAATATTTTTCAGCTTGTAAACTGGCAATAAAAAAGTTTTAAAATCTAAATCCCAACTACGACAAAAAATTCAACTAAACAGCTAAGTATAAACAAGGCATCACAGACGGACAAATAAAAAATCCGGAGTCACACATGTTAATAAATCGAGTGACTGGAGTTTTAATTTTTATCACTTTTATTTTTATTTAAATTATTTTGGGTTAAATACTCATTTGACACCCAACATGGCATAATTAAAAAGAAAAAAAAACATGACTTTATGTCCTCTAGAGGGCGCCATATTGATCAAGATGCTTCCAACGATACCTCATTTGTCAAATTATGATCAGTAGTTTAGAAGTTATGAGGTAACAGATGAACATACATACCTACATACATACCGGTCAAAATCATAACCCTTCGTCGTAATCGGGTAAAAATACATAATAATATATAGCAAAAAAATTACCGTCAAGGCAGTAAATGTCGGTAAAAATTTATGAAACGAAATTGACGAATGTTTTTTTTTTTTTTAAATGGATTATACATAGGTAAATGTGTGGAGAGCAATGGTGGCCCAGTGGTAATGACCCCGACTTACGAGTTGTAGGTCGTGGATTCGAACCTAGGCAGGCGCTTGATTGTGTGGAAACAATCCACACACGCCTCGGCAAACATCCCCGACGCGCTACAGATGCGAGACAGCCCCAAGAGCACCCTGAACGCATTGTTATATTGGACGCGTAGAGCGCTGTACTATTTCTGCGTGTAGCACATCCACAGACTACCAGTATAAAAGGACGTAACAGCCCCTTTTGACGCCCCTCGAACACCATAACAGTAACGACTGCCAAATATCTACGAATGACAGCCGGAACCAAGAGCTTAACGTGCTTTCCGAGGCACGCAGAGGTCTCGATATGTTATGAATGGTCACCCATCCACGGACTGACCTCGGCAAGCGTAGCTTAACTTTCGATTGACCCGTGCGGCTGTTGTTATTCCGCCAGGAGCCCTTCACAGTAACTACAATAAAGTCACACTAATAGCCGTTATCCCTAGCACAATCAATATGAAGCTATTTATCTTGTGTCGCGGATTAGCCTTATGATTTACGATGCAACTCGCCTTAAGTCCGACTGTGTAGAACTTACCTCCCTGCTTTGTTGCTGGCCATTAGTGCGGGCTACGAGAATAGCGGTTTTAGGCGCTTAAGAGTCTATAATACCTCAAATTGCATGATCCTCCGTTATATCGAAAATACTGCATTAATTTTGAAATACATAAATATATGGTATAGTTGAGGATTACTGTTAAGTACTGTGTTTGACGAAAACACGATTCCATAATATTTTCTCTATAGAAAAAATCTAAAGATCCCTCCAAACCGAACAATAAACCGCTGGTATTCAAAAAAATCATGAAACTTTCTATAAAGCAGATAATCTGTAGGTATTTTTTTATTACCCTTATTTGTGCCGTAAAAAGAAATTACCTAAACTATTGGCGCCTTGGAGCCGTCTCCTCGGCGCTCAGTCTCGCTCTCACTCAGTCTGCGAGCGGTATCGTGTGAGCGAGATAAGGAGTGAATTTGAGCTGAGGAGCTACGGTTTCCTAGTAAAGCGGTGGCGGCCACATAGTGTCCGCTAATTACCAGTAAAAGACGCCACTAAAACGTTATTTTTTTAAGTAAGTTGGTGTGTTTTGCCGTAAAGTCAAAACCCGCTGCCATCATTTTCATGACAGCTGTCACTGCGGCCGATTAGTGCCAGCCACTGCTCTTCTAGGAAACCGTTGCTTTATTTGTTAAAGGCCGAACGCTTAACTGAGTCCGTGCCTGAGGTAGCTGCGCGGTGTCGTGATGCGTCAGCTCAGTGATTTGTCAACTTGTGACAACTGTCACCCCTCCCGCACCGCGCACAGAGTCAGTTAAGCGGTTTACCTTTTCAGGAATGGCTTTAACGATAAATTTAACAAAGCACTGACATATCGGGGAAACCCACATGGCTGTTAATTGGCATTAAGACTATTCGTCTTACTGCCAATTTAATTTAAGATTTTCTAACCTTCGAATCCAAATATAATATAATTACGTTAACGTGAACTCCTACTGACCAATGACCGAGGGCCGATGACCGATGACTTTGCGAACGCAAGAAGCACAGGACCAGTCGATGTGGCGACGCTAGGATGAGGCCTAGATATGTCCAGCAGAGGATGCCTTTTGGCTGAAATAATGATTATCAACTCCTAGTTAAATACTAGTGGTCAGTATTATATCACGAAGCTAGTTATCTGTGCATGTGGCAGCGGCGTGCACAGAATTTTTAGACAGGGTAGGCAGATTTTTTTAATAAAGCTATTACCTAACCAAAAATCAGGTTTGTTTTGGTTGATCGGATCTGTAAAGTTATTTTAAGTTTTTTTAATTAAATCTACACGTCAATCTTTCAGTCAGAATGTCTGCAATATGGAATCATATAATTCATGTTTGTATGTTTGAATGTTTGTATGTAACAAATGAACATTCATTCAAACATACTAACATACAAACATACAAACATTCATACATACAAACATACAAACATTCAAACATACAAACATTCATTCAAACATACAAACATTCAAACATACAAACATTCAAACATACAAACATTCAAACATTCAAATATACATTCAAACATTCATACATACAAACATACAAACATTTAAACATTCAAACATACAAACATTCATTCAAACATACAAACATTCATTCAAACATGCAAACATACAAACATGCAAACATACAAACATTCATTCAAACATTGAAACATACATTCAAACATACAAACATTCAAACATGCAAACATACAAACATTCATTCAAACATTCAAACATACAAACATTCATTCAAACATACAAACATGCAAACATGCAAACATACAAACATTCATTCAAACATTCAAACATACATTCAAACATACAAACATACAAACATTCAAACATGCAAACATACAAACATACAACATACAAACATTCAAACATACATTCAAATATACAAACATACAAACATTCAAACATTCAAACATTCAAACATGCATACATACAAACATACAAACATTCATTCAAACATTCAAACATACAAACATTCATTCAAACATTCAAACATACAAACATGCAAACATACAAACATACAAACATGCAAACATACAAACATTCATTCAAACATTCGTTCAAACATTCAAACATACATTCAAATATACAAACATACATTCAAACATACATTCAAATATACAAACATACAAACATACATTCAAACATACAAACATTCATTCAAACATTCAAACATACATTCAAAATACAAACATACAAAAATTCAAACAGAGTTAAACAAAATTACTTGTGATTTGAAAAGTCGAATTCTTTGTTTTGTAGTGAAAAGGGATTTTTGAAATAAATTAAGCATTCGTGGAAAAACACTAAAATTCGGAACAAGTTTTCCAAAAATTTACGCGAGTCTGACGTTTGATCGTTTCGTTAGAAGAAACTACTTCTGATTTTAAAAATTAAAAAATATCATCAACATTATATGGTCTACAGTGTAAAATAAAATAAAAAGTAAATAAAAAACGAAATCATTTATTATCTAGACTTGTCGGCACGGCGAGGATCGAACTCGGAAATCAAAAGACAGTGTCTACTCTGTGCGGTTGTGTGAGTTATTTGTGATATTGTGCGTCACGTATTTATAGGAATGCACACCCATTAAATCCGCATAGCCACGCGAGCACACATATAAACATTTAGACGCGAATAGTTTGTGTCTTTCCCGAGACACTCAGCGGCGCTAGTGCAGGGCAATGTGAAGTTTCTTCAAATTTTACGCGACAGGTGGAGCTGAATTATGATTAAAGATTTTTTTTGTTGATAGTAACTCGTAGATAAAATAATATTTGATAACAGAACAAAATTAGAAATATTTATATTATCTGATTTAGGTAGGGTAGGCAGTGTCTTTTTGTCTTTATGAAACGCTCGCCGCCGGCATGTGGTATCAGTGTATTCAGAATGAGCTCTCAGAGTAATTGTTTATTCTTTCCACAACAAACAGATTGATCATGATCTATTAAAATGATTAATTTTGAACATAAAATTATTGTGAACGTAGCCTGATACCAAATCAAATCAAATTACTAATTTGCCCAAGAAAACGGGTATGCAATACCAAGAACACTTACCTACTTATACAAGGCTTGAACGGTCAAGCCTAAAAAACCGCTACCACTTCCAAACCCGCATGTTTCGTGGCCACCACGCATTGTCCACACACATGTCACCACAATCGTATAGCACTTACCCTGTCGCTTTTTTAATATCACTTCGACAAAAACTGCCCATTTTTGGGCAAAAACAATTTGTGGTCAGACCTTAGTCACGCTGTTTTTTGTTATATTGTATGGTAAGTTTCGATTGCAGTTTTTTATTCAGAAATGTACCTTTGTATTGAGGTACAGAAGAATATTTCTTGCTACAAAGTATTGATAGGCAGTGGTGCCGATTCCCTTGTTCACAAACTAAACTAAATTTAAGTTCAGTGCATCTTTTTCTTTCTATTTCATTAAGAAAAGGACAGAAGATGAATTTTAGTTTAGTCCTGTCAAATTAATCAGCGCCTGTCACTACTCCATACAAGTTTAGACGTGATTAAAAACTTGCCTACTAAAATTACGTCAATTTACGTCAAACGCTGATTAATTTGACAGGACTAAACTAAAATTTATCTTCTGTCCTTTTCTTAATGAAATAGAAAGAAAAAGATGCACTGAACTTAAATTTAGTTTAGTTTGTGAACAAGGGAATCGGCACCAATGTATGGGAGATAAAAACGGAGACTTGATTGAGTGCTAAGCGACCGTCTTGGTGATTGACATTAGATTACTGATTAGTTCGTGTGGCAGCGTAGACATGATTTTTATCCAGAATTTAAGAAAGTATGTGCATAGGTACCTAGCGGCCATTTTGCAAATTATGGAGAAGACATTACGGGGATGGTGATACTAAATAGATTTTTTTAACCATATTTTGATTTAAAAGAGTGTCCGTGAAGTTTCTTGCCTGCTCGCTCCATAGGAACTGTGGGACATCCCGTCATCGAGCGCATGATATCCGACCTGCATCAGACGGACCGGCACTGGCTGAAGTGAATCTATGATGACAACCTCGATGCCACAAAAAATTTCAAACTTATGAACGTCCATAGGAGAGAAAAATAGTAGATTGTTATACGAGGGTCGAAAGGAATCAATTCCCATACGAGGTATTTAGACATACCGGCTATAGTCCGAGTAGGAATTGATGACTTTCACCCGTGTTAAACACTCTACTTTTCATTTCGAATTTAAGGAAAGTAAAAAATTTTAGTTTTTCTAAAATAATTGATAATTACATGAGTATTCTAGTACCTATTAGTATTTTATTTTATTTTAAATATGGAACACCGCGTCACCGTCGCGGGTCGTCCCGCTTAGGGTCAGTTCACACCAAGACGCGACGCTGCGCGCACTTTTAAACAAGTATCGAACTTATTTTCCTCACAAAAAGGTATATTTCAGTGCGAGCGTGAACGCGTGTCAAAGTATGCTGAGATGCGCGGTGCTACGCAGCGCGTGTACCTTATTGCGTAGTAAATAAATTCGATAGTGTATCAGATCTTTAAAAAGTGCGCGTCGCGTTGCGTCTCGGTGTGAGCTGACCCTTAGGTATTTTTTTTATTCACACTGGCTGTTTATACAAAGATAAGACTGCCGCATTTTTTTTAAATCAGTATTTTTCTATAAGGGGGCATTACACCATCATATCTACGATCACAGATCCATGATCAAAGACATACCTAACTAAATTGTAAAATAGACATAACATGGGTAATTTGTAAGCTTCGTATATGACATAATATGATAGTGTAATATTCCTCAAGGGGGATATACCCATTACAAATGTCTATTTTACAATTCCATTATATCTTCGATCACAGATCCATGACCACAGATTCGACAGTGTAATACCCCCCTTAGTAAAATTTTTCGTAGCCGACTACCTAACCAAATTTAGTTCTATTTTTAAAATTCATTCCCGCCCTAGAGAGGGAAGTAATTACTATGAGTCTTACCCACCCAAGGGTGAGGATCAGCGTCTTCCACCCGCTACTTGGATCAAACTAACACTACTTTCCGAGTATGAGAAATGAAAAATATAATTGATATATTCTCCGAGCGTTCATCCTAAAAGTTGGCACCGTCGCAAATAGCTGTGAAATATTTACCTGTATATTACTGTATGGAAATATGAAATATGGCTGACTAATTAACTAGAATATTAATAATGAATTGCAATTATAACACTGAATTTGATGTTGTAACCGTTTTAGGTGTAAAAAAGGCATTTGGAAAGTTTACAAATACTTTTTTTACATCTCAAACGAAATATTCGGTGTTACGATATTAACTAAGTATTGCATTTCATAATCAATATTTTAGTTCAGTAGTTAGCCATATAACTTACTGCAAAAGGGGTCTTACGTCAAAATAAACAAATCGTAATCTACCCGCATTTTGATAGATTTTGTTGAAGTCTAATGAAATATTCTTTTCAATCACACTTCATTCTGATTTAAAGTAGGAAAGTAAGTATTTTATTTTAACCAGGTCGATTTATTTAGGTATATGTAGTAAAAAGTGCATCTTGATGACCATCTCATACCAAGACCCCTCCGTGCCTCGGAAAGCACGGCTGTCATTTGTAGATCTTTGACAGTTGTTACGGGCCATCAGAAGCCCGAAAAGTCTGACAACCAGTCTTACCAAGGGGTACGTTACCCAGTAACTGGGTTGTGAAAGTCAGATAGGCAGTCACTCCATGTAAAATACTGGTATTTAGCTGCATCATAATGTTAAAAGTGCGTTCTATTTTAAAATTATTAGCTAAACTGTTAAAGAATTTTGAGACATCAAGAGACAATGACAATTTGAATTTCGAAAGGTCTATTCTTTTTATCTATGGTTATTGATAAACAGTTATACAGACTACGTTTTAATCTATCACAGAAAACAAGTTCAAATCTAGCAATCACATTCCAAATCAAAACATCTTGCACTTTTTACAAAATCTTCAATACAATCAAGCACACATCGACAGGGTACTATCACCTACTTACAGGGGGTGGTAATGAAATAAAAAATAGGCCCCTTCTCCCCCGTTCCCCTAGGGGTGTCCCCTTTTCCCCCGATACCTGGGCACGTGGGTCGCATAGTAACACCTGTATTATGAGGCTTTAACCTGCCAGTTGGAACTAAAAGCTGACGGTGACTAAGGGTTTTTAAAGGGGGTTTTAAAATATTTAGGGGGTGAGTTTAATTTCAGCGTATAAAAAAAAGTTGGTAAGTAACAGTGTTTTAGTCCATAAAAATAATAAAAAACCTTTTTTCTTAAAATTAAAGTAAAAAATGAATTATTGAACCATCATTATTGTTTGGTTCAATAAGGAATTTTTTATCAGCTAGTCGGTGGAACTTTGAATGAAACTGCTTTTTACCAAACTTTTATTAGTTATGAATCTTAAATACGAGGTTTTTGGCTAATTATACTTACGACGTTACATCCTCAAGATTTAATTATTACTATGTAGTTTCACTTCTCAATGTACTAGGCGTCGCACATAATTTTTAGAGCTATGGAAATAAAAATCAAATTATGAAATTCAAATTGGTTCCACTACATCCGTCGACCGCAGCGCCATCTCGACGTAACTCCATTCCTTTTTTATGTGCGGGCGTCGTAACATCGCGTCTTTTCAAAAATTTAGATTTAGTTAAAATATAGTGTGTATTTTGTGGAAAAAACGTGTTATTATGGGAAAACGAAAAAGGGAACGTAGTCATTCGAAAATTCGACGAAAGATAAAGCGTTTGGAGCGAAAACTACGTGTTTCATCGTCAACAAGTAAGGACGAGGAAGGTTAGTACCTACATGTACACATCTTAATGTTGTTCCTAATTTGAATATCGTAGCCAAATAATTGGTGTGTCTATAAGAATCATTATAACTATGCACAAATTTGTCTAAATATACTTTTTATTCGTTTTGTCGTTTTGCGATAGTTTTTACTGTCTACCTTCATTTAAGGTAATTTTTTAATTTTGTTGAAAATTGTTCTTTGTTGCTTATCACGTTCATAATAAGGATTAAGTTCGTATGTTTGGCGTTGCGTTTTGTTATTTTCGACTTGTAAGTATAATTATAGGTCCTAACTACGATCGTAAATTCCTTGAGTTCTTGCATCTACATTAAGTTATACTCCGTGACGTGAGCACGGCTGATAACAAATTAGTCTAGTGGCGTATCGGGAATACGTACAATGACTTTAAAATGTATACAGACTGCATACAGCAGCTAGTTAAATAAACAGTCGAATGGCGTAACGTGAGTACGTACAAAGACTAAAAGACAACACTGTCAACTACAACAGTTGTTCTTTTTCTTTTAACGGTTATACGTTATCACTCAAGGTCGCCAACACCAGACTCACTACGGTTGTCTTTGTATTCAGATAATTAGAAGATAATATTCCAATCAGATCTGGCGTTGTAGTCCCCGCTAGTCCACCGCGTACCGGCGATGCTACAGATAATGCAGATGCATCTATTTTGCTCCTTCAGGACCCTGGTCCTAGCTCAAATGAGGTCCCAATAGCTGATTCCGAGGTTTTACCGCCTGAAATATTAGAGGCGCTAGGAGATTCAACGGGCAAAGAAGAGGTCTTAGGCCCGACTATAAATGAGGAGATTTCTAAACGTTGGGGTAGGATCCTTGTAGAAGGGTTGCCTAAAAACGTGAAGGAAGCTACTTTAAAGAAAACTTTAACGCCCGAAAACTTCACTTTATCGAAAGCGCCAAAGCTTAATTTAGAAATTTCTGCCATCATAAGTGACAACATCAAGCATCGGAATAAACTCCTCGAAAGAGCTCAGAACCAACTTGGGTTGGGCATTGCTGGTCTTAGCAATATGGCTTCGTCTCTAATTAAAGAAGACCACCCAAAGGTGGAAATCTTGAAAAAACTGTCAGAAGTCAGTAAGATATTTCTAGATTTACACTACGAGAACTCACAACACAGAAGAAAGTTGATAACTTCTTCACTCGATAAAAAATTTACCACTACAATAACTGATATAAAAAGAGATTCATTTCTATTCGGAGCTGACCTTGGAGAAAAGATTAAGGCCACAAAAACAGCAGAAAAATCAGGTCTTCAAATAAAGCGCAGCAATGCTAGCGTTCCTTCCACATCCAGACAACAGGGAAACTGGAGAGGCCCACCCAGGTTTCAATCAAACAGGGGTACCAAACCGGGTGGGCAGAAGCCGAAATACACATCCAATCAAGGACACTCGACACAGCAAGGTCGAAGGCAGCCAGCTGCGAATCGAGCCCCTCCTGCCCGGAAGATGGACTACAGAACTCGCAGGAACCAGTAGAGGTAATAGTTCATGCGGGTAGATTGCGCCACTATGTTAGCAACTGGCAAGCAATAACCAAAGATCCAATAGTCTTAAACTATGTCAAGGGGATAAAAATTACTTTTGATGAGCTTCCTGTTCAAAAATTTGAGCCATCTAACCCAAGGTTTAGTAAAATAGAGCTTGAGCATTTAAAGATGTCTATTTCAAAATTATTGTCTTCAGGGGCTATTAAAAAATGCCGTGATGTGCCTGGCCAGTTTATTTCTAATATCTTTTTGATTCCTAAAAGCGATGGGTCATTTAGGTTCATTTTAAATTTAAAATGTCTAAATAAATTTATCAGCCCGCAGCACTTTAAAATGGAAGACATTCGTACTGCTACTAAATTAATCAGTAAAGATTGTTTCATGACAACTATGGATCTACAGGAAGCATATTTTTTAGTGCCCATTCACAACTGTAGTAAAAAATATCTGCGATTTAGATTTCAAGAATTTGAATTTCAGTGTCTCCCTTTTGGCTTGTCTATAGCACCTTTCGTTTTTACGAAATTAATGAAGCCAGTGGTAGCTCATCTTAGAAACCAAGGGTTACTCCTAGTTGTTTACTTAGATGATTTGTTATTTATAAATAACTCTTTTAATAGTTGCCTAGAAAGTACAGCAGTAGCAGTACAAGTTCTTGAGAGATTAGGCTTTATCATTAATAAAGAAAAAAGTAGCTTGATACCAAAACAAATTCAAAAGTTTCTAGGTTTCAAAATAAATTCACAAGATATGTGTCTAATGCTGCCAGATATGAAACGTCAAAAAATACTTGACCAAACAAAACGAATTGCTAAAAAAAAAGGTCTTTAACAATTAGGGATTTTGCAAAGTACCTAGGTTTACTCTGCTCGGTTTGCCCAGCAATTTCTTACGGTTGGTTGTATACGAAATGTTTCGAACGCGAAAAATTTCTAGCTTTGAGTAATTCTAAAGACAATTATGATTGTGTCATGAACCTTTCGCCCAATCTTAACTCAGAGTTTTCCTGGTGGCAAAATAATATTTTAACATTAAAAAATCCAATACGTAGTGGTAGGTATGATCTGGAAATCTTCTCAGATTCATCCCTTACAGGTTGGGGTATATATTGTAACGGAGTACGTGCTCATGGTTTTTGGAGTGACACAGAATCTAAAGAGCAAATAAATCTTTTAGAATTGAAGGCAGCTCTTATTGGCTTACAGTGCTTCACTAAAGATCTATATAATAAAGAGATTTTACTTAGGATCGATAATACTACAGCTATAGCTTATGTAAATAAGTACGGGGGAATTCAATATACACACCTTAATAATATAGCTAGAGAAATCTGGCAATGGTGTGAGCAAAGGAAACTCTTTGTCTTTGCGTCTTATATCAAGTCTAAAGAGAATACAGAAGCAGATCACGAATCTAGACGATTAAATATCGACATTGAATGGGACTTAGCATTTTCTGCTTTTGATAAAATCACAAATACTTTTGGAAACCCTCAAATAGATCTATTTGCCACACGATTGAACGCAAAATGTAAAAAATACATATCGTGGAAACGAGATCCTTCAGCGTATAACATAGATGCGTTTACAATAGACTGGTCGCCTTATTTTTTCTACGCGTTTCCCCCGTTCTCACTGATTCTTAAATGCTTAAGAAAAATAATTACAGATAAAGCCACTGGGATTGTAGTTGTACCTTATTGGCCTAGCCAGCCATGGTACCCACTGTTTTTATCTCTTTCTCAAAACCAGGTTATTTATTTGGAACCGAGTCCCTCATTGCTTTTATCACCTTTCAGAACCCCACACCCTCTTTGGAAAGGACTTACCCTGGTGTCGTCAGTATTATCAAGCAATCGTACGTAAAACAATCGTTACCAGATAATGCTATTAAAATAATAATATCATCGTTAGCTGACAGCACCCTTAAACAATATAATGTAGTTTTAAAGAAATGGTGGGATTTTTGTAATACAAAGTTGATAAGTATTTTTGATAACAATATTCCTAATATTCTTGAATTTTTGGTTAATGAATATCATTTAGGCGCAAATTATTCAACCCTCAACACGTGTCGTTCCGCACTTGCATTAATACTGGGTAAATGTATAAGTCAAGACGATCGAATTATAAGGTTTATGAAAGGAGTCTATAGGACCAAACCTTCCTTCCCTAGATATAAATCTACATGGGATCCTAATCTTGTATTAGATCACCTTTCAAATTATTATCCAAATGAGAACCAAACCTTGGCCTCTTTATCCAAAAAATGAGTAGCTCTGCTCGCATTGTCAACTGCACAACGTGTGCAGACGCTATCGCTTATACGTTTGTCTAGTGTTGAAGTAAGTAGCGCGAGGATAGTTATAGATATAAATGATCTGATCAAAACTTCGGCTCCTAACAGATCCGCGCCTCATTTAATTATACCCTTTTTCTGTAATAGAGAACAAATCTGTCCGGCAAAAACATTGTCCGCGTATATTGAAGCCACCAAGAATTATAGGAGCTTACCACTAACCGATAGACTTATTCTTACTACCAAAAAACCAATCCATAATGCTAGTGCCGCAACTATAAGTAGATGGATTAGAAACGTGTTAACTGAAAGTGGTATTGATACAGGGGTGTTTACGGCTCATAGCACCCGCCACGCTTCAACCTCGGCGGCTAGTCGCAAGGGGGTTTCTGTAGACATAATTAAAAGAACTGCAGGTTGGTCAGGGAACTCTTTAACCTTCGCTAAATTCTATAATCGTCCGATAACAGTGGACGAGGACAACGCATTTGCGGAGGCAATTTATAATTGCTAATTTAAGGTAACAACAATGATTGTTCAATAATAATACCTACCTAACATTAGGGGTATTAATATTATATCCTAGGTTACATTAAGCAGAGGATGCAATTTTTGTTTATTATGATTAATGTATTTTTATATATACCTACTTACGGTTTAAGTATGTACTCAATAAATGTTACTTATATTTAATGATTTCATATTTTCGTGTTCATTCTTGGAAAAAACCCTTACCAATCTCGTTTGAATTAAAGCGCTAAACATCTACATAGTAATAATTAAATCTTGAGGATGTAACGTCGTAAGTATAATTAATGGTTAAACGAACTTACCTTAAGTGATGTTCGACCATAATTATACGAGACGTTACATCCGAAGAGATTTAAAGTCCCTCCCGAACCCATAAACTAAAGCCCATCAAACAATTCATCAAACGAGAGTAACGTCTCTAAAATTGAATGGAGTTACGTCGAGATGGCGCTGCGGTCGACGGATGTAGTGGAACCAATTTGAATTTCATAATTTGATTTTTATTTCCATAGCTCTAAAAATTATGTGCGACGCCTAGTACATTGAGAAGTGAAACTACATAGTAATAATTAAATCTCTTCGGATGTAACGTCTCGTATAATTATGGTCGAACATCACTTAAGGTAAGTTCGTTTAACCATTAATTTTAACATGTGTATTGTAAGTAGTTTTTTTTGTAATGTGCGATTAGTTTGTGCAGAATAAACAATTTTTCTTTCTTTTTTTACCCAAATTCTTTAATAACCAACTAAAACCCGATTTCTTATTGAAATATTTTCTCGAGTAAGTAATGTATTTCCAAAAAACGGTTTTTGTTTAAAATGAAATTTGTTATAAAGCCGATTCTTCTTCTTTTCGTGTGGTTAGTGACTAACCTGGTGACAGAGTTTTAAAACCACCCATGAACCTCTGACTTGGCTTCACATGCCGTCGAGAAATATCTCTCAGGCATGAAGCCTCACGAAGTTTTCCTACACCGTTTTTGAAGCAAGTGATAATTATACAATACGCACATGAATCCGACAAGTCAGAGGTCCGTGCCTTGGGTTCGAATAACCTATGACTCGGCAGTCCGATGGTCACACCAGTGACTAGGCTAGGCTATCAGTGATCGCTAAAGTCGATTTTAGGTACTATTTCGTTTTTTTTTGTTAATGTGGGTAGGTATAATAAAAGCAGCAGCCCGGAGTCTGGATTTGTACCCGATTGGTGGTAATAGACTTGCCCACTATTGTTGGTAGGTACCCCTCTGAATAACCCTTCGCGGATTACAAGCGTGATATTATGTTATGTGTATTAAAAAAAACAGTGGCACTCCGGGAGTACCGACAGAACTGAAAACTTGAAAAAGAATCGCTACCGAGGTAATCAACGCGTTGATATCTTTTGAATGGTCAAAAGCTGGTGTCGTCACAGTGTCGCGAAATCAATGGTTTAGTTCCATCTCGAAAATGCCTAACGCGCCTAAAGAAGTTTTCACTTTAAATAAACTATTCTTAACGTTTTTTCTATTCGGATAACTTTTCTAAGCTTCACAAAATCCATGATATGGATTTTTGGTGCAGTTTACCTACTTTCCACCCAAAACATTTTCCAGCGCCGTCGGACCACGTCGCCGTCCCGTCACGTAGCCGGATCGATGCCGGGACGTGCCGGACGCCGGCGGACGGTTTATATCCCTTTAAGTATCGCGTAGACCCCATAAAGTTGTATAAGTGCACAATACAGCAGCATACTGCTTGTTTATACCAACTACTATACTTAGTTTATGGCGAATTAATGGGTTTCTGAATATGTTTATGGGTTAGTAACAAAGTTTGTCTAGTTAGATATTCTAGAGTAGGTACGGAAGAATTGAAAAAAAAAACAGTGGCACTCCGGGAGTGCCGACAGAAGTGAAAACTTGAACAAGATCGCCTTGGTGGAAGAAAAATATTAGTATAGAACATTGGTCCGTAACCTTCTCTAAATAAAGAGCAAAAACGCGTTTATAAAAAAAAAATACTTCCGAAACCTTTAAAGTTAAAATACTTGCATAGAACATTGATCCGTAACGTAATATAAGTAAAGAGCACAATCGCGTTTACAAAAATGAGGTCGGTAACGGTGTCGCGAGTTCAATTGTTTTTTCCCATCTCAAAAATGCCCAACGCGCCTAAAGAAGTTTACACTTCAAAAATATATATAAAAAACGTTACATGATACAGACACGCTGTAACTCAAGCTCAGTGATCTAAAAAATGCCATGGTCTACTTGAGGTCGCGAGTTATTTCCAAATATGTTTACATTTCTAGAAAATAAGCTTCACGTGTCTGTAAACCGGTTTTGTGATAAATGAAATAAGAATCGTAAAATCGTGCTTACATGGGAAAAACAAAAATATATCAATCTTAAACCAAAGTGTAGTAGTTATTGTAGTGTGTAATTATAAATACAAATAATATTGATGTTTGTTACAAATCTTTTCATTATTAAAAACTTTTTTACAAAAAATACAACCGACTTCCAAACTACAAAGTGAAAAATAACTAATTTCGAAAGTCGGTGTCTTTAGATCAGTATTTTAGTTTTTTGACACCGACTTCCGAAATTAGTTATTTTTCACTTTGTAGTTTGGAAGTCGGTTGTATTTTTTGTAAAAAAGTTTTTTTTTTCACTTTTTAGTGGGTGAGTTTGCAATTTATTTAAGTTACAATAACTTAATGTCAACTGCTCATCAAAAATACCCAAATCGCCATAGATGTGCCTATTATATTTGAAGAGTTCCCTCGATTTCTCCCAGATCCCATCATCAGATCGTGACCAAATGACAATGGGACCAACTTGGAAGTATACCTTTTCAAACAAAAAAAGAATTTTTAAAATCGGTCCAGCCGTCTTCGAGTACCTAATCGGGGAACATACATAAAAAAAAAAAAAATATCCCAACAAATTGAGAACCTCCTCCTATTTTTGAAGTCGGTTAAAAATGGTGGAGCCACTTACAAAGGACATTAAAGATTTTAACAATGAAATCTCAAATTCAATACATTCAAGAACGCACCCTATTTTGCTGCCTCAAGGTGATAGATACACCGTTGCTTCCATCTTTTGTCATTTTGAAAAGAACAGGTCTTGACTCAAAGGGATCCTTTATTTCGCTTTCTACATACATTTTGTGGTGGCATGTTTCTTATCTGATCCGCATCTTACGCCCAAAGTTGCGAGTTCAAACCCAGCTAGTACCAATGTGACTTTTCAAAGTGTATACTTACTTTCCAAGTTGCATATTTCTTAGACACCACTGACTGACGGTGAATGGAAACATCGTGAGGAAACCCTGAACTAGGTCTGAAATCACCAACCCGCACTGAGCCAGTGTTAGTGATCAAGCTCATTCCTTCTCTGATGAGAAATGGTCTCAGCCCGATACCCGGGACATTACAGGCAACAAACCCCTTTTTGTTTTTAATTTTTAGGATACGATTAGAAAATAAAAACAAAGCTTGTCAATAATATCTCTCATTTATGAAGAAATAGAAAACTGTGTGTCTGATAGAAAGAAAATACGTTTATTTCCGGTAAACATGACGCAAAAGAAAGAACAAAAACACGAAAAAGAACAAGTTGAGGAAAATATGCGTCACATCCACGCAAAACGGCCATCGCTCAGTATAATGCTGCGACCTTAGGCGAGACAGAGCCCCAGCGCTGGTTACACTGACTGCACTTAAACTTTTAAAATCTAATAATAGTGTGGCTTGCTTCGCAACCTACGGATACCTTCCGGTAAATTTTTCTTGACAGACATTCTATCCTTTTTATTTTCTTAGTTTCGTTATTTAGAAGGAGGAGCTCGTGGCTAAGTCCTAAAAGACGCAGGGGTCGATCCATCAGCTTAAGCTACGCTTGCCGGGGTTGGTCCGTGGATAGGTGACCATTTCTACATACCGAGGCTCCTCCGTGCCTCGGAAAGCACGTCAAGCCGTTGGTTCCAGCTGACAATAGTAGATCTTTGACAGTCGTTACGAGTAGTCAGAAGCCCAAGTCTGACAACTAGTCTTACCAAGGAGTATCGTGTTACCCAGTAACTGGGATGTGGGGGTCAGATAGGCAGTCGCTCCATGTAAAATACGAGTTTATGTCAAACAGGTGTGCTGGTATTCAGCTGCATCTGGTTAGAATGGAAGCCGACCCCAAAATATTTGGGAAAAGGCTAAGCAGATTGATTAAGGATTTCTAACACGTTCAGTGCCGGGAGCCCTCCTGGAGAGTTCACTCAAGTCATATTTGGGATGCCGGGAGCCCTCGCGGAGGGATCATTTTAATTGTGGGTTTTTCTCCGCGAATTCCCTGGAGGGTTCACTCAAGTCATAATATGTGATGCCGGAAACCCTCGCGGAGGGCTCATATTAATTGTGAGTTTTTCTTAGCGAATTCGGCATTTAATCATAAACTTTGAAAAGAAAATTAGTTGTATATTTTAACAAGATTTCAAACCTTATGCCGCCATGCCGGTGAAATTCCTCGAGGGTTAATTTTAGCGCAAACATAATGCCAGTGCCTGGAGTCAACTTGCAATATGTATGGCGGCAGGTCGTAAGAGCTCTATGAAAAATGGATGGAGTCGAAAGTGTTAAAGAAAAATACAACATGATAACATGTTTCTAAATATAACCATTTTATATTAAAACGAGATATTAAACCTTGTAGCCGTACAAACGGGCATCGTCTGAAAGTTTTTCACTGCTAATCACCGCGTCTACCGCGCCTACATTCGAGTCACGTAATCGCTACGTGGCGCCATCTATACATCCCTACGTTGACTTTACAAGAAAATAATATGTTTTCGGGTATTTCTGAGTTTTTCGTTGTGATAAATTAAAAGTAGGCTACGATTTAAGTAAGTGTTGTTTTAAATTAGGATTGATGAAAAAGCAGTGCGACGGTATCTTATGGGAAGCAGGTTCACATAGTTTGCAAATGAGTGATAAGTAGGCACCCACAAAGACATCATTGCTATATCTACTTGGAAAAAAAAAGAAAGAAAGAAAGAAAAAGTATTTATTGAGACTCGCACAGGAAATCACAAAGTAAACTAAAACACACTCATTAAAACATTAATCGAGAGGAAACCAAAATCGTGTTTTAGTGACCGTTTCCTTCTTTTTTTGAGGCGGGGCAAAAATGGCCGTCTGCTGCCCCCGCCAATATTTTATAGAGATGCGCTAAGTTAGCCCGCGAAATTCAAATTTTCTCAAAGTGAAAATTTTGCCAGCAACATCAATCTAATTTTATCGATCGATAATGCGCCAATCCAACAGGGGCGCCAAAACTGTTGTAAAAAAGAAAAAAATTGATAGATTATAATGTGCTGCGCGTCTCATTTATTGCAAAGTTGCGGTGTGCTGGGTGGTGCACTTGTCTGCTACGCTTGAATTTGTCGCCCCCTGAAGTTGGCGCCCGGGGCACCGGCCCCGGCTTGCCCCCCCCCCTCTGGATCCGGGGCTGTCAAATTCCTAGACATGACAAGGAATAAATAACCGAAGATTGTTGGTATTATGAGCTACGCTATAGGATGCTGCTATCAGTCTTAATTAAAACGTTGCACTCATAAAAATCTAGACTCGGAACATGCAATACAAATATTCAGATCGGGAATCGAACATGGTTGCCGCTTTCTTTCCATCAACCATCATAGCAGTGATAGCCTAGTGGTGTGACCGTCGGACTGCCAAGTCATAGGTCTCAAGTTCGAACCCAAGGCACGCACCTCTGACTTTTCGGATTCATTCGCGTATTGTATAATTATCACTTGCTTCATAAATGGTGAAGGAAAACATCGTGAAGAAGCCTGCCTGAGAGATATTTCTTGATGGCATGTGAAGCCAAGTCAGAGGCCCATGGGCGGCTTTAAAACTCTGATACCAGGTTAGTCACTAACCACACGAAAAGAAGAACACCATGCCAACATATTAATGTTGGCATGGTGTTCTTCTTTTCGTGTGGTTAGTGATTGCGAGTGATTGTGAGTTGATGTGGAGGAATATTAATTCCTCCACATCACAATATTAAGATCAGCTACTACAAACATTTCCGTCCTTCCGTTCAATATGTACTGCGTACAGTGATCAACGCAGGTTGTGCAGTATTCCGGTCACGTAGGGACTACGTGCGCGGCTCGTACTGAATTACCGACTGTACCTAGCTATAGCGTTATAGGTACGTAGACGTAGCAAGATTTAGGAGGAAACGCTGATATTATTTTGGTAGTAGATTGGGATAATATTAAGTGGGTAATGAATTTATGGATGGTGTTTGTAAAGAAAATCGGTCTTTTCCTCTTGAATCGGTAGGGACTATAATGAGAATACCTCACCGTAGTAAAAATATTGGTAAGCTGGCAAGGCAGTCGCGAGTCTGACTACCTATCCAACGTGTGCTGGAAGCCTACGTTAAGAATAAAATTCAAATAATTTATTTTCTCGTTACAAACAATAGCATCATATAATTTAGACAAGCTTGAAAAACTATGTGACACTAGTTTGTGAGAGACTGGTGTCTGCAGTAGGAATTCCTGTATCGCAGATCACAAGGGTCCCACCACACGGTATGTAAATATAATCAGTTAGTTAGTAAAGGGATAGGGCATTATTATTCCTGCGAAAAATATCGATAGGTGCCGTATGTGGAATACCTCAGGTGCCGTTTAAGCGGGTGCCCAATGTAGAATACCTGTAACATAAAAATCAATTATAGACTCAGAGATTTAAAACAGTGTAAAAAAAGAAACGTGCACTATTATGTGTCGGGAATTTAGAGGGATGGACTATGGTATTTTGGAGGAGTTAGTAATTTCGTGAGTCGAGACGCATGTAAATGAATTTTGATAGGTTTACATATTACCAAGACTAACATACTTAGATGGATAATGCTAAAGCTATTGAGTATCATACTTGTAAAGAACATAAATTAAATTTGAGAAAGTGACTGAATATCACCTAATCCGGAACTCTGTGCGTACCTATAACCTAACCTAATTTTCAATTTAAGGCCGCATTCTCGTCGGCAACGAGCTGCGGGAACTGTTCTCGCTCCCCGCGTCGCTGCCGTCGAGAACAGTTCCATATAAAACTATGCATTTGATCGCGCCGCTGTCGCCGCCGCCCCTCTGCTATTTCATGCGTATTTTCAAGTACTTCTTTTTTATTTATTAACATACTATTTAGCCTATGTCTACCTGAAATAATTACATTTTAAATGGTGAAATATTTTTTCAAATAGGAGCTGTAGCACAGGCTTTAGTTCTGGAGATCACCCTCCACATACACACAAACTACGTACGATTACGTCGAACAACGACGATTATGATTATGACGTGTAAAAGTGTTTTAAGAAACTTACTCACAGAAATGAAATCGTTTATCATTTATAAGCCAGCTTTGTACGTATTTTACTGTTATTTTCTTCTTGTCTGTTCATATGTGTGTACATAAACTGTTAAATAATTAAATATCACAGGTACCTAAACTAAATATCTACGAAAAATTCTTCACTAGGTATTCCTGCCTCAAGACAGCTCCCCAAAAATCCATAACTATCTACATTAACACTGATATTAAGACATAATTATCGCGAGGAACTTCAGTAAATCATGATCACGTCAGGGGGAAACTCATGGCATTCTTGTAGCACCATAAAAATATCTTCACGACTCAATGAGGGATTTAACCCTGCACTATATACCGCTATGGGTTTATGGTAATTTCTTATATTAAGGATGGCCTGTGCGTATTAAATTGATGGTTTGTGCATTTTCAGTCGGGGTTATTGACCTTTTTAGTTGGATTTAGAAAGAAAACTGGAAATGAAATTGTTTATTCTGTAAATAGGATATCGGAATCACTTTTACACGTGGTCGCAAGCGCTAGTGCTGAGTATGAGGTCCTGGGTTCGATCCCCGGGTCGGGCAAAGTGTTATCGGGTTTTTCCATCTGGAATTTCTGGACTTAAACATAACTGGCGAAATGTGGGTGTACTATAGTTACACCTCTGCCTAACCCTTCGAGGATTACAGGCGTGATGTTATGTTATTATGTTATGTTTTACACGTCATATTAAAAATAAGCTAGATGAGTTCAGCGTTTCCTATCTGACTACTCTGAGAAGAAAGGCCGAATCAAAATCAGAGGTCGCGGTCTCTTTTAAAGTCCAGACATAATTTAGGTCAGGCCATATGAGGACCATTGTATCTTTTGAGGAAGGACGTTTTTTTTGGAATTTCAGGATGAGTGTTTTCCACTGTCTCGGAGTGATGTGAACGTCCCCTAGGTTTTATATTTTTTACGTACCTATACCTAAGTAGAATGATTATTGGCTAAATGGCAGATAGGCATTCTGTGATACCTTTTCGGGCTCTTGCTTTATTTGAAAAGTAAAAAAAATTTTTTCTTAAATCGGTATACAAATGTTTACTTTACGTAGATAGAAACAAGTAGGTACCTTAAATGTCCAAATCTAATACCTTTAAACGAGCAATTCTTGTATATACAGTTTGATTCTTCCTAATGTGCACATATCGAAATGAGGGAATCTATGGTTAATTTAATAAAAGGTTCTTTTTTGTTTAAAAAAAAATTAAAAAATTCTCTTTGGCATCTTATTTATAAATTTTACAATTATTGTAAAAATTTACGAAAAAAATAAAGATGTTTGCTAAAAAAACATGTTTGTTTCAATTGAGGGTAGTCCTTTTTTTCTCAATTTTCATTTTATGAGGACGCCTAATTACTTCCAATCATTATGGAGTTTGTTTCATCGCGATAGACGATTTAGTTTAAAAATCTAAATATTTTTTATACTTTTTATGGAATTAAAAAAAAATTGTAACAAAACTGTGTATTGTTAAAAAAATTTTTAATTCCATAAAAAGTATAAAAAATATTTAAATTTTTTTTAATATTTTTTCTGTCGTTAAAATTAAGCATAGATTCCCTCTTTTCGATATAATTATGCACATTATGAAGAATCACACTGTATGTATATACCTAAATATATAAGAAACGGCTTAAACGATTTTCATGAAATTTAGAATGCAGCGGGTTTCGGGGGCTATAAATCGATCTAGCTAGGTTTCATTTTTAGAAAACGTCGTAAAAAAAACATTCAGATATTTTTACATTAAATGTTCAAAAAACACATTTTCCCGATTGGTATCTTTACCCGACTAGGTACAAGCAATTTGTTGAAAACAGCTGTTTCTTGTTAGCATAAGTTCATTAGTAAGTTTTAAACAATGGCGTAATCACAGTGTTTCCTTTATTTAAACAATGTTTCTACTCAGTTTAAGCTTACATTTTAAAATTACATGGTTCCAGTACATGGGGATGTAGCTCAGTGGTAGAGCGTTCGCTTTGCATGTGAAAGGCCCCGGGTTCGATCCCCGGCATCTCCAAACAAATTTATTGCAATACGTTTAGTGTAATTAGCTTAACATTGATTATCGGAATGGAAATTGATTATGCAGACAATTCAAAAGTAACTATAATACCCTACCTATTGTGTAGATACACTCACATTAGTAAACTAACCTATAAAAAATACGCCAATTTCAGGCCTTGATTCAGCCTGAAATTGGCGTCTTTTTTTTTCTCGCGGCCATTAACAAAATCTTGTTTTTCTAGTACAGAATAGTTGAAAAACGAAACTTATTTGACATGCATATTTCTAAACTCAGCCCGAAGTGAGATATAAGAGTTTAAAGTTTGTATGTATTTGTCCTAGAGCCGAAAATTCGAAGACATGTGACATCTACCAACCCGCGCTGGGCCCGCGTGGTGGATTACGGCCCCACTCCCTCTCGCAGAGAAGAGGCCTGTGTCCCAGCAGTGGGAACATTTATAGGCTGATGATTATGATGATGATGTATTTGTTAGCTTTGTAGGCTTTTTGACTCTTAGGTGCAAGTTTAGTTACCACAAAATAGATAGCCGCTAAATGTTTTTGGACATTTGAATATTCGGTACTCACACAGATAGTGTACAGGCACTATGATCACTACAATTGACGGTCAAAATTATCACACTTTGCGAACAACAAAGTCGCAATCGAGACTCAAGAGGATGGCTGCAACATTTTATAACATTCCCAAGTGGAAGAGGTCAGAGGTCCACCTACTCTTCATCTACCTCTACCTTGAAACTACGCGAATCTCGATACTCCTACACATAAACTTTGTTAAAGGTTAAATGGGTTTAACGACTATTTCAGAATTCGTCTATTATTATTCGCGAAATGTGAATATGCTGTAATTACGTGCACTGCCTCGTTGGTCTAGTGGTCGCAAGCGCTACTGCTGAGCATGAGGTCCTGGGTTCGATTCCCGGGTCGGCCAGTGTTATTGGGTTTTACTATCTGAAATTTCTCAGTAGCAGCTCGGAGTCTGGATTTGTGTCCGGTTGATGGCAATAGGATCGCCCCCTATTACATGGGACTTAAACATAACTGGCGAAATGTGGGTGTACCTGCTACAGGGACACCTCTGCCCAACCCTTCGGGGAAACAAGGCGTGATGTTATGGTACGTGCACTTCTACTTACTCCCTTGGAAAATATGGGTGTGATATTTCGTTTATTTCTAACCTACGTAATGTGCCCATGTTTGTTTAAGTGTGTAACTGATAGCAATAGGTAATATTTATTACTGATACAACACGGGGATGTAGCTCAGTGGTAGAGCGTTCGCTTTGCATGTGAAAGGCCCCGGGTTCGATCCCCGGCATCTCCAAAATTACTTTTATGGCCAACAAAAATAATTCAATAAGGCCTAGGGGCTAGAATAAGTACCTACGACCTCTCCAAAAGTATGTATACAGATTTTTTTTTAAACGAATCTTATCTTTTACGTTTCCTGAAGATCTAACCAAGATTCATCATAATATAAAACAAAATAAAAACAAAAAACGCCCTGTTCTACGATTAACTTTAAAACAAATCTTGTAAGGAAATAAAAAGCTAATCAAATGCTATAAACAGTTTGACAGTAAAACAAAGATGGCTGTTCATTTGCGGATGGATTGACAATGTCGGTGCGTGGTCGTAAAGTGTAGAATTAGTGCCGGGAGCACCCCGAATTCGCTGTAAAAACTTTTTTACAATCGACACTAGGGGTTTTGTTTAGTGATAGGAAAGTATAATTATCGTTACTCACCTGAGGCACCTAGCTATATTGCCTCAAACACATAAAGCGGTATTGTGTGGCTATTACAATGTTCATTAGTGGTTATGCTGTTTTAACCAACGGTTGTGCAAATAATGCTCAAAACATATTAACCTCAACCAAAAGCTAGCAGACAATACACAACCCACTCAACTGTTATTTAAAATTTTAACACAAAACTCGCTGTGATTTTTTCTACCTACTTGCAGTCTTACATAACATTTCATCGATATCGACATCGAGCATACCACATCCCTACGAAGCAATAACTCTTGGCCGCACCTAATTTGCATTTCTTTATTGGATCGCGGCGGAATTGAGAAAAATTCTCTCGCGCTCTGTTTTAATTACAAATTGTATATTATTTACATTTAATTTACTGCCCCTCAGCAATTGCCAATTTGGAAAATTTCTTCAAAATAAAAGCTAACCTTGTCGTGCGAAGGTCTACCTTTGAAATAGGTAGGTGCTAAATCACTTTTTTGTTGATAGGCTTTATAATGAAACTGCCTCGTTGGTCTAGTAGTCGCAAGCGCTACTGCTGAGCATGAGGCCCTGGGTTCGATTCCCGGGTCGGGCAAAGTGTTATTGGGTTTTTCTAACTGAAATTTCTCAGTAGCAGCTCGGAGTCGGATTTGTGCCCGGTTGATGGCAATAGGCTCGCCCCCTATTACATGGGACTTAAACATAACAGGCGAAATGTGGGTGTACTTGCTACACGGACACCTCTGCCCAACCCTTCGGAGAAACAAAGCGTGATGTTATGTATGTGATGTAGTAATTTCTAAGCGCTGTTTCATTAAGGGCCTGCGCTCACTGGCGACACGCCACGGCATCGGCAGGGAATCC
Organism: Agrochola litura; assembly: GCA_949152395.1. NCBI lineage: Eukaryota > Metazoa > Arthropoda > Insecta > Lepidoptera > Noctuidae > Agrochola > Agrochola litura. The sequence continues at coordinate 6,709,989 of OX424512.1, forward strand.
TCCGGCAACACTACAAGCAAAAGCACTCTGACGGCAACGATACCGCGGTATCCTTAGGCATACAGCGACGTCCATAGGCATCATCATTGAAATTAAATTATTTTTTTATAGTCATACTATACACATGCCGTGCTGTGCCGCCAGTGGGTGCAGGCCCTAAGCTGTGTCAAATGAATACAACATTTACAAAAGAAAAACAAATGAAAGTTGAAACAATTAACACACTAAGGGCCTATTTCACGATGTCCGAATAGCCACTACTTACCGAATAAATTCAAAAATGGAACAGAATTTGTAGGATATTATCTACCAAGTAAATTAACGAAAACCTAATCGGAGGTGGTGAAACATGCCCTAAATCACAATATTTTATTTCACTTTAACTTAGTACATGGGCACTTATGAAACGTCAGAAGCTAGGTGCACGGTTGCAATTGGTCGCTTCCTATGGAGAAGACCCGGTAAGAAACTCGAGGGTTTAAAGGAGTATACTCCTTTAGGGCCGGCGCCCATTTGCGGCACGGCATGGCAAGGGATTTTTATGCGACGAATAGAAATAAAACTTATATGTATGACAGTCAAATTGAAATTTCAATGATGATGCTTAAGGACGTCGCGGTATGCTTAAGGATACCGTGGCATCGTTGCCGTTGGAATTTAAATTTTATCGTCATGCTTTTAAATTATATTTCTATTCGTCGCATAAAAATCCCTTGCCATGCCGTGCCGCAAATGGGCGGAAATAAAGAATGCAAGATTAACGCAGTGCCTAAAGTAGGTAGGTACTATCGCGGAAGCCCATAACTAACCACTGCCCTTAAAATGCTTGTTTTTTAATGACTTTAACAATGTTTTCAAATTACAGTGTTATTATAGGGTTAGTTACACACTGCAAAATGTTTCGCAAACCTAGTTTGTTGCATGTCCCTCATTCCAAGTCCGCGTACAGGCAGAATTCATTTCTAATCCGTGCGTGCATACGTTTTAATAAACTGTCTGGTGAACATGATTTGGATATATTCAACACCAGTGTTTCTCAGCTTAAGCATTTGTTGGTAAAAAGCTTCTTTACAGAAAAGTAATTGTTAGTAAAATCTGATTTTTAGTTTGTAATTTATCGTGTGCTATTTTTTTTTCCTAATTTATGTTTAATAGGTATTTTGTACCGACCTTTTTTTTCTCTTTTTTATGTTACGTGTTTATTAGTGGAAACTTGTAAATGGCCTTCAATTTTATATAATTTAAGAACACTGTAAGTTAGCTGTAAGTTTCCCGAATATAATAAAATAAAATGTATAGAGGAGCTCGTGGGTTGCTCGTGGAGCGCTTGCCGAGGTTGGTCTGTGGATGGGTGACCATCTTAACATTACGAGACTCCTCCGTGCCTCGGAAAGCACGTTAAGCCGTTGGTCCCGACTGTCATTCGTGGATCTTTGAAGTGTGAAGCCCGAAAGTCTGACAATCAGTCTTACCAAGGGGTATTGTATTACCAAGTTACTGGGTTGTGGAGGTCAGATAGGCAGTCGCTCCATGTAAAATACGGTATACAGCTGCATCCGGTTAAGACTGGAAGCCGACCCCAACATAGTTGGGAAAATGCTAGGCAGATGATGACGTATGGAGGACAGTGTAGGCCAGTCAACAAAAAAAAAAAATCTTTATAACACCATAAATAACGCAATGAATGTTGTTGAACTGTCAAAATTAAACAGAGATATACAGGGTGATTGGAAGATGGGTGCAAAGCTTAAGGCGAAGATAGTACAGACAATTTAGAACCATTTAAGCCATGGTTGTCTTAGACGAAGTCTTACCAAATATTTTTAACCAAATTTTTAAGTTTTTTTTCGGAAATTCTCAAAATTTAATGTAAACTGCATAATTATGGCCAAATTGAATGATAAATGAATTCATTTTTTATTTATTTAATTAAAGTAATGTGTAAGCAATCAAGCAAAACATGTTTTAGGCTTCTGTGTCATTAGACATTTTTTTTACAGACATTTAAAGCTCAGAAAAAATAAAAAATTTGTACAATACGTCTTTTAAACCTTATTAAAAATAAAAAAAATTGGTAAGACTTCGTCTAAGACAACCATGGCTTAAATGGTTCTAAATTGTCTATACTATCTTCACCTTAAAGCTTTGCACCCATCTTCCAATCACCCTGTATGTCTTAATCGTTGTTACGCAATTAGTTAGCTGGTACTTAACAAAATAGAAAATGGTCTACAAATCTACAGTCTTATTAAGACTAGAACGTTCTCACAAAATATAAAAGCATCTATATAAAATTAAATAATAAAAATATATTTAAACCAAATGATATGATTGCCATTACCACTGTAACAAATATCCTGCGAACAAAAGCCACTAATAAACACTTAGTTGAAATTAAAATACACACTACCGTTAACAATCTGCGGTAGGTAGGTAGCTGCAGTGATGTGCACTCTGACTCACTTGGTAAGTTCCGAAGCAATAAATACAAAAATTTGCAAAATCATTTCAGTGTGGAAATTTTGATTTTATAATTTTAATTTTAGTTTTGTTTTAGATTTTAATTTCAGTACTGATTTTAATTTTATGTGATTTTAATTTATGTTTTAAATTCGATTTTAAATTGGAATTTTGTTGAAAACATGATTATGTTCGGTGAGTATAAGAACTCACCTAATTTTTAAGTAGGCACTCAACATCAAATAAGTAATGCATGATGTGCTTACCTGTAAGAAATTGGTACAAAGTTAATTGGATGTATCTCATATCTTTGTATCGGTGTATTCAATTGTTGGTGAGCCAAATAAATAAAATAAAACAATTAACATCTAAAACCATTTCCGTTTCTTTTCCTTCCCTATTTACAGCACATAGGTTGGCAATCCGCTGATTACTCGATAGATCAGCTCCAGCGCGCTATACATCCCGCTAACTGCGCCATGCTTCGCGAAGCCACATTAAGGTGAATGTTTTATACTAACACCGCTACTAGATATAAAGTCTTGCTGCGACGATCTATCGCTGTCAATCCGGTGAGAGATTGAGGCCATTTTGAGGAAAAAAGAGCAGTATTTAAGTTACCTGTGTTATTTAGTTCGGCTGACTTGGTTTCAGGCTTTTTTTTTACTAGTTTATGGTATGTTTTAGGCAGAATATGCGTCTAATGTGTTTATCAATAAAGATCATAACCGTTTTTTTTTTCAGTTAGATTTCAAATGGCATTTTCATTTAAGGAAGGTGCTCCGCGTAGCAATTATCAAGTGGCAAGCTGAGTCTAAGGAGACCGGTTGAATTGGTCTACTGCAGTGGTCGGCAAACCGCGGCTCGCGAACCGCATGCGGTTCTTTGGTCTATAGAGAGCAGCTGTGTAGTTCTGTAGTAAATGTCGATGAGCGCGAGCGTAGATTATGGATGCAAGAATTGCCAAAAAGTATCGATATATACCGTATCGATATTTAAAAAATATCATTAATAAACAAAAGACAGATAATAAAAAAAGTTTTCCTTTTTTACGGCTCTGATTCCCAGCGGTTTTAGTCAGTGGCGACATATCGAAATAATAAATATCGCTTAAAAATATCGATTTATTGAACAAAAAATATCGATATATCGAATTTTTTTCTGCAAGCCTGGCGTAGATACAAGCAAGGGTCAGGGTTTCGGTTATTAAGCAAGATATTTTTTTTTTCAAAATTCTAACTATATTTCAAAGATTTATTTCCGTAGTATTTTCACCAAAAATTAACAGGAATCGAAAATTAATATAACAGTACCTTCCTTTCAAAGTTTTCCAAGGTTAACTTGTTAATAAGTAAAATGCCTTCATCATATTATTATCAGCCGATGAAGGCATCCTAATACTTCTTAGCAAGTTAATTTTAGGAAGCGTTATGGAGTGAAAGCGGATGGGAGTTTTAAGAATTAAAAAAAAAGTGTATTGAGACAGTTTGGATCTGGACACACACAAAGGATTGGCTCTCATAAGAAATCTTAGTCGTCATAGTATTGATATTTGGCTCTATTGAGTTTGCCGACCACTGGTCTACTCTGTTTTTACTGTTCTGTGGGTCTACTGAATACTTATAAACTTACTAAGAGCAACTAATTACAATATTCTACTCTGCAAATCAAACTCAACTCAATCCGCTTTTAAAGGAACTCCTTCCCCTTACATTTTACAAAGAACATTCTCGACAATTGCAACAAATACATTCACGAAACAGAAAATATGTCAAACTAAAATCCCAGCCACTGTAACATTTTTCAAAGCAACAATATTTATGGGCATCCAATTGAATTTCACACTTGATTTGATTTCGGAGCCGCTTGAAAAATCCTTTACGGTTACCAGCCGAAGGAAACGCATCTGTCAAATAATGGCGGGAAAACAGACCACGGTATTGCCAGCCTAAACGAAGGGTCGCCATGTGTCAAATAGAAAATAGTTATTTATGGCCACCATTCACAAATTGCATTTCGAGGCCGAATTGATATATTGGAATGTTTTATATGTAAATGTAGTCCTAAGACGAATGGCTTGGCCCGGATATCGCATGATTTAGATTGTTACTGTAATGCAGGTATAAGTTGTTTTTCCTAACATTGCAAACTGGACGTTAACGCATGGGGCATAGTTATTATCATCATATATATAGGTCATAAGTGCAGTAATTAAACTGGAATTTGCATCCAGTGGTAAATAAGCTAAAAATCTAACGTTAATGAATGATCACCACCTGTACTTATTACTTATTTATACGTATTTATTGATTATTTATAGTATTTTTACGTATTTATATTTATACGTATTATAATGTATTTATTATTTATAAGTACTTATTTAAACTTAACTTCCTACATGGATACCTACTAGGTACAGTATTCCAAAAGCTCGAAACTATGCGGCAACTTCTGTCCTACAAAACATTTAGGAATTCTAACTGCCTCTCAATAAAACCTTTTTATTTCCTTTTTTACCAGCGTTTCCTTGCTCCAAATCCAAATAGCAGAATAACAATAAAAAACAATAGACAACATTTAAATTTGCATAAAGCCACGGTCACGTTTGCGGCCGATAGTTTTGTTTCTGTAAATCATTATGTCAACCGAGGTCAAGCTCGTGGGGGCAGGCACACGAGCCAATCCGTTATTCACGATAAATGACAAGATGAATTTATGTATCAATAGGAACCTAGATTAGTTGTGGAAATATCCTCGTTGGAGGTCCTGTGAAGTATGTAGGAACTGGGATAGTTTGTCGGGTTTTGGTTCGATTCTACGCAATTCTTTTACAGCTTGCTTGTTTTAACATGAGTGTTTCAGTTGGCAAAAAAGGTGGATGTCCTATTAATATAAATTGGCTTATACTTAGGATAATAGCCGAAACCCGATAAAAACCCATTAAACTCAAAAAACAAGCAATGTTGATCAATCAAAACAAAACGAGTCCCACGAAATAGGTAATACACACTTTTACAAGCTGGCAGTATCATCAGTCATCACAGCGGTAATGATTTCCCATTGTTTGTCTTATTTGCTTTAGTAGTATTGTATGTGTATTTATTTTTGTTTATATTTATATATATATTTATATATATCTTTATATTTAAATAAATCTATTCCTCAATTCTCGCTATTGCACGGTCTACCACTGTTTGTCTCTGCATCACCCAAAGGTTGACTGGTAGAAAATGCCTTTGGCATTAAGTCCGCCTGTGTACATTTGTGTGCTTGAAGTATACAAGGTGTTAAAAAAAACAGTGGCACTCCGGGAGTGCCGACAGAAGTGAAAACTTGAACAATTTTATTGATTGTTTAGGAAATACTTTTCTTTTTTTAAGTCGGTAAAAAAAGGGAAATTTCAATATGTCGAGTCATGTCTCAATGTTTAGAATGTCATTAATCCCAAAGAAAATGTATTACGCGTTGATTGATGTCTTTATATTGGTCAAAAGCTGGTGTCGGTAACAGTGTCGCGAGTTCAATTGTTTTTTCTTTAGTAAAGTTGAATACCTATGTGATTTAATAATTGTTTTGGGTAATATGTATCCCAATCCCAACACTGGAAACCCTTATTGTGCGTGGATGGATCAGGTGAACGCAGCAATCGCGAGATCCGAAGATTGTCAAAGTATAATGTGGGCCGATCCCGGCGGCACTGCAATGCCGGGCCGACCCGCGACGGGAGTGGAGCGAGCCCCGAACATCCCGTCAGCTTACAAAAATCAGTTTAATATACTGGTCCCTCAGTGAGGGAACTTTCAGATATTAAGCTGAAAAGAACAGATACTACACTTTGATCTTAGCCAAAAGGCCGAGAAGCGATACCGTAAAACTGAAAAATTTGGGTAGTCATTCACTCGCGGAGAATCTAAACACCGCGATTCAGAAACGTGACGTCAGCGCACACCGCCCTCTATCGAAAAGTGGAAGAACTATGTATCAAGTAGGTTAGCCTGTCTGCTCGTGCTATTTGTCAATGTGCATAATAAAATAAAACGAATGCTTCGGAGCATAATCTCTACCCTATTTTAGAAATAGAAGCAGAACACAAGTTAATTGTACTTGAAATAGACTAAGTAAATAATCATCCTACTTATAGGCGTTATCCTAAAAGTTGGCAACGTTGCGACGCGCGTCGTAAGTAGGTTAAAACATCAAATTCAGTGTTATACCTAATTGCAATTCTATTCTAGTTCGTATAATATTTTAAAAAAACAGCACAAATTGTGCCGCAATACGAAGTATGTCAAAAATTACAAATAAATAGTACTATCTGTGTGTAAGGATATAATGGTCAATCTTATAATGCCAGAGATAGCCTCATTTTTCATGTCAGCGCCATACAAATATTTCTTAAAAAAATCCTAACCCCTTCATTTGTACACGCAATTGCCTCATACGAAATTTTACAGTATAGTAATGATCAGCAAAATCTATTTCTGACCAAAAAGGACCCTTCAAAATTCAAGTCTCTATGTCTATGAAAGGCAGAAATGTAACTATGGGTCTCGCCGTGATCGATTTATTTATTGAAAATGTTAGATCAGAATTTGAGAAACTAAACTAAACGATAATGGGCCGGCCATATTAGCATAGTATAAAGAGATTTTTCCATCCATTTTATGTCCAGGCAAATCACTGTCCATTACAAGGTTGCCTGGAAGAGATCGCGGAAAGCGATAAGGCCGCCCATTGTATATTTTGTAGTGTTTGATTTATTTTTTGTTGTGTATTTTTGTGGTGTACCTACAATAAAGTAGGTATATATAAATAAAAAAATAAATAAAAATAAAGAGAGGATATTAGCCGTAAAACCGATGACCGTTGGGGTAGACGTGTTCTTGAGTGGAGACCGCGAATCAGATTAGGTGGAGCGACGATCTTGGCAGGGTGGCTGGTAGCGGCTGGATGAGAGTTGCCGAGAATCGAGCTGAATGGCATGCAATTGGAGAGGCCTATGTCCAGCAGTGGACTGCTTAAAGGCTGACGAAGATGATGACGACGAATTAAAAGCGATTATAATTTTTTTGTCGAAAATATTATCGATACATAGGTACTATGTAGGAGAGCTAGGAGATTAGAACCATAGGTATATTAAGATTGCACAAATGTGATAATTACTATCACATGGACTTTTTTCATATAAGTAAGTAATTCCGAAGATTGATTAGTTATCTACAATACAATTTAGCTATAGGTACCTATTTGTGTTAACTATTGTCAAAAAGGAATGCCGTTTCTTGCCTTAGTGATCCCAGTTAGTTTTTACCTTTATTTACGACAACCTCGTAAAAGACGAGACATATAAAACTGTCTCCTAATTTTATATTAATCGTCTCTACGATTAATATAAAATTAGGAGACAGTTTTTCCAGCAAGAGCCGATACAAATACGTACGTGAAGCGTGATCGCAAACGAATTTGTATCTGGAATGTAACTATCACTACAAAATATGAGCCTGGTCATATGCACGTACAAACTTGGGCAGGATAAAACCACGATATATTTACATGTCGTTGGATCACGTGATCACGTGCCGCTTCCTCGGTATTGAGTCCGATCTGCAGAATTTTGTTTGCAGCTGTGTTGCCAGATTATAAATGAACTACTGTTTTGGTAGCTTTTCAGTCTTCTTGCTTACTTGCAATAATGTAGGTACTCAAATATCGTTAAAACTTTAAATAATATATAATTTTACCGCTTTTGAAGCAGGTGCTTGAATAAAACAAGCATTCGAAGCACATTCAGCCAGCCACAGACGCCAACGTCTCACTGATTTATCTCGATCCAGGTCCCTACGAGTAGGTAAAGGTGAACATCCAGTTTAGCAAGACGCTTATCGCACTCGCGGTTAAATAATATTTCCGCCATTTGCATCCCTGATAAACCGGATTTACACGATGTGATTTAATTGTCTGTGGCATTCAACAATAAAAATTTGTCAATTGATGGTTCAATTTTATTGTGTGCCACAGGCAAGAAACTTGCATCATGTAAATGGGGCTTTCCCACTCTTGATGTTGTCCATCGTATCATGACAACTCAATATTCTGTTACTATAATCAGAGCAGGTAAAATTGAAGATCGACGAATCGATCCATGAGCATTGAGTCGCATATTAGTGATGCTGAAAACTGATCAAATAAGCCCAGTATAATTACGTTATCAACGACAATTTAGATATACTTACTGACATGATAACGTAAATAATAGGTAGTATTATTGAGAGTGAAATCTGAAAGTTAGGTAAAAGTATTAAATACCAACTGGCAACATTCCACATCAATTTGTTAGGTTACACAGGCGCACTATCTCGACGCTTGTCCGTATAGTTAAACAGCTGTTTGACCTTGAGTTAACAATCTAAACAAACCATACAACATGGACTTCAGCGACAAAGTGATTCTAATTACTGGTGCCAGTTCCGGTCTCGGTGCAGCAACAGCCATCTACTTGTCCAAGCTATCGGCCAAACTCGCCCTTGTAGGCCGAAAAGACCCAAACCTCAAGAGAATAGCCCTTTATTGCGAGAAAACTAAAGGTATAAAACCTCTTGCTATTACCGCGGACGTCACAGAACACCTTGATGCTGAAAGAATAATTAACGAGACAATAGAACACTTTGGAAGACTGGACGTTTTAGTGAACAATGTCGGCGTTATTGGGATGGGCGGAATCAAAAACTCGTCCATGGAAACGTACGACAAAGTAATGAACACTAACATGAGATCTGTGTACCAATTGACGATGCTGGCTACTCCACACCTGATTCAAAGCAAAGGTTGTATTGTAAACATTTCTTGTATCGCTGGTACTAAGCCCAGTACGATGGCCTTAGCGTACAACATCTCGAAGGCTGCATTAGATCATTTCACTAAATGCGTTGCATTAGAGTTGGCTCCAGATGGCGTAAGAGTGAATTCTGTAAGCCCTGGATTTGTGAAAACGAATTTGTTGAAGAATATAGGACTGACCGAAGAGCAGTTGTCTATGTTCGTCGCTAATGTAGTCGGTAACATGCCTATGAAGAAGGCAGTGGAAGGAGATGAAGTGGCCGCCTTGATTGCATTTTTGGCCAGTGATAAAGCGAAAAGTATTACTGGTTCAACGTACGTTATAGATGGAGGAATTACGTTAAAATAAGCCAAAATCAGAATGTCGTAACAAATATTTTAAAAAAAAATCTGATTTTGTATGATGTAAGATATAATTATACTTATTTATTAAATGTTTCCTGTCCGTAAGATCAATGTTGGTACCTACCTATAAATTTTGATCACTTTTCCTGTTTACGTAGGTACCTACTTATTTTTTTCTATTCTAGTTTCGATTAAGGTTTGTGTAACGAATGTCATTGTTGTTATTATTATTGAATACTTAAATTGTCCAATTGTTTGCTTGAAATGAGAATTGATTTAATGTGCTCGATTTTCTGAATGATAATGTTTGATCGCTGCCATACTATACAAAACGTTACTATAATCTAAGTGTTATCTGCATTGAAATCTCTGATAATGTTATTTATATTCTTTTTACGTACTACCTAGTCAATGTTTTTCCATACCTATATTTTTTGATCTATAGAAAATATATTGTTGTTATATTTTTATTAAGTAAATGTACAAAAATGAATAGTATTTTAGAAATAATAAAGGAAATTATATACCCACCTATGAGTACCCAACATTATTTTTATTTACCCTCAACAGCACGAATCACAAGGAAACAAATTGTATAAATTAAAAATAAATACCTTAATTAAAACCTTTTTGCTGTATACGGAAATATCTACATCTGCAATCAGAAATAGTTTTTATTCGACTCATGTAATATACAGTAGAATGTAATGGCCGGCGAATGTAAACCAGAATGATTTTCTCATCAATACGATCAGTGGATAAGATTAAGTGGCCTGACCAAAATGGCACGTGCTATTCCCTACGTAGTTGAAATCTAGCTCTTGGTCGAGATTTCTAACCCTGCCGCGATGGTGCAAAAACACGCATTAATAAACCACTACCACTGGGTTCTAAGTTTCAAGTCGGCTTACGTTCGTGAATTCATCTAGAAGGTAGGTACGATGGAAGTCCAGTGAAGAGCAGCAATTCAACCAACTATTTATCTTATTATTTCACGAAAAACACAGCCCGCAATGATGTTCGGAAAGTTCGAAACTTGTTTCTAACATCTACGCGAGCATCGATACATCTACGAAACCGCAAATAAGATGAGAACTATTAGTAGGTAGCTCAGTTGTAAAATTATCAGCAAAGCCAAGACCAGTTTGTGTATTCCGAAAACACCAAACATGGCACATTGTTTTTCCTATTCGACAATGCGTATCTTTATTGGACGACCAACGACCAGCCATTGCTAATTCTACAAGCTTATCGTATAAATGTGTTTTGTAATTCAATTCCTCACGTAAGTCGACAGGGATGTCGGAATTTACGACACAAGTCATTTGTTAGTAAATGGTTATGTCATCTGCAAGTCTGATTATAACTTCCCTTATCTCCTCACTTAAAATTCCAAGGAATAGTAACTTTTTTTTTCATACATTTAACATACCTGTCACATATTTTTGTAATGGCACGCGTATTACAAAAACTTAAGGCGTATTTCAAGACAAGACTAGGTACATGGTTTTTGCAATATATAAATAAAAATATGTATTTTTACGGTTGTTGCCACCCACGGTCGGTACTAATAGATTTAATGCCATCTATCTATTGCAGAAAAACAAACCTAGATCAATGACAACCACCTATGGGGAATTCGTCAGGATTCTTAATGGGAAATCTTGTTTTCGTTCCTTACCCGTGGTCCCTGCTGTAGTCCCGGAAGCCTCCACGGGTATTTTTTTTTTACCCGTGGTCCCTTCGAGAAGTACAATACCTACTGCCGAATTAAAATAGTAGTCCCTGGAAGATACCGTCCTTCCGAGAAATACAATGCTGCTGAATTAAAACTAACTAAGTCATGTCATAATACATTCAAAAGCCATTACTCATAAATTATTTTCTCATACATTTTGTATAGAACGGATTTTTTGATGATATCTCTAGCTGTCGTTGCCATAAATTCTTATAAAAAGTACTAGGCTTGCATGAATTCACGAAGGTATTTAAATTTTTTGGAAAAATTATCACCAAAAAACCCGTTTCATACAAAATGTATTTAGTGTTAATTATTGAAATACTAACGTGAATTCATGCAAGCCTACTACTTTTTGCTAGGTTACTGCTCAGATCGGTCTTAATAAATACCTACTTTCCCAGTGGATTTTCCAAAAAAATTAATAGTACTTATAGTGAATTCTAATCATCTTCTGTGATCTTGATACACTCGCAAGTATCAAGCAAAGAAGACTGTATGATAAAACTTACAGTAATGAAAGAATTAATCCCACGATTAAATCTGGTGTTGATACTAATGTCTATCCCGATTAATGTAGAAAAAAATTATTAAACCGCCCCGTAACAGAATTCAGGAACACACTGACGTGTAAGCAATTGCTTAGAAGGTAGGTGTGTCGATTTTTTAATATTTTATTTCTATTTTCTGAATGTCCCTCGGCAGAGTTTCGTCAGTCGTCAGATTTCTATCAGTTGCCCTTTGCACTGCAGACCGGACGCTCTCAATCGACTTGGAAGTATATAGAGTTGTTAATACTCTTTTAACTTAATGTAATGTATTCAAAAAACGGGAGAAAAGTCGCAGGTACGATAGATAGGAAGATAGTTTTACAGCTCTATATAGTTCACACGGAAACCAAAACAAAACAACAGTAAAGTACTTAGTTCTGAATTCAAATTATTATACACGAAAAATCTAATAATTGGACATGGAAATTAGCATTCGTTTGTATTCGGAAATGCGATGATACCCGACGAACATTAAGAAAATAGAAATACCTAAACCATTTACTACGTATGCCATCGTGTTACACAACCAGAAAAATGTGTACACAAGTGTTTACATTTCCACTATATCAAATTAAATTGGTCACCGTTGTTAGTGGAGCGTCTTGGCGACATTACTTCAAACATTGTACCGTATTCGGCGGTAGTAAGCACACGGGGATGTAGCTCAGTGGTAGAGCGTTCGCTTTGCATGTGAAAGGCCCCGGGTTCGATCCCCGGCATCTCCAAAACCACTTTTTATTGTTTTTAGATCCAATGGCTTATCAACTTTGTACAAACAGACAAATGATCGAGATAACATCGGATCCAAACGTGCATTTTTTTTTTTTAATTTATTATTTACTCAACGGAAAGTGCTGTGTTTGTTGTCTTGTGTGTAGTTTAACTAAAGCTTTTTTTGGTAGGAATTTATACGATGCGCAATATGACTTCGTTACAGAACCATTTGATAAAAAAAAAAATAAGAAAACAAAATAAAAAAACAATGTCACATTCTGTTGTATTTGTTCGAGTAGTACAATAGAGTAAAAAAAATAATACAGTTAAAAAAGACTTCCTCGTCAGTATAAAATAATAAAAAATCTTTAATTCGAACTCAAGGGATTTCGCAATCAAATAATGTGACGTGTCAACCGATTTATTGTTACACTGAAAATAATTTAATAAGTAATACAATAAAATTGTATTCGTAATTACCTAATTAAAAACAACTAATTTTAGATTTCGAAAAAATACACTGTTCAATTATATTTCATAATTAGAGAATAATAATTATTACTAACGAGAATAATAATTATTACTAACGAGAATAACAATTATTACTAACGAGAATAATAATTATTACTAACGAGAATAATAATTATTAGTAACTTTTCTTAAAAAGGAATGGAAACTTCATCGATACTACTAGCAAATCGATTACATTTAAGATTATATACATCGAATTTTCTCGATTCTTTACTTTTGAACACGACTCGAAGACATTACAAACTTATACGCGCTAATCTAGCAACCTCTAGGTATACAATGAACACATTGTAATTTGGGAAGTACCTACAATATTTATTAGAATCTCCTTTTTTTTCGTTAAGCTTAAGGGAAACGTTCCTGATGATCGACTATATACACGCAGGTTCAACGGTTTAAGCAGACCAAGTTTTTACCAATTTAATATTAAAATTTACATTTAATTTCTCGATTTTTTTTTTAGTTCCTGAGTAAACAGTTTTTGCCCTGGGCGTACACAGCTTAAGACTGATAGAACGTACATTTTAAATAGTTTATTAAAACAAAATTAAGATATTATTTAATGATAAGATTTCTATCAGTCTCGGAATACTGACTAAAATATAGTTTCTGAATGCTTTGGTTATCATGTAAAACCCCAATACTTAGAATTACGATTGGCGGTGCGCATATATGTTATTACTGAGTATAGTCCGTGCAATCCACGAAGACGCGCCCCACTCCGCGATTACTGTACTGTAAGCTGAACTCTAGTACGGCGCGGAGCGGAGTGGGGCGCGTCTTCGTGGATTGCATGGACTATATATTTACCGCTGATTACATGAAACATTACAAATTTTATTGAATAAGCATATCAGAAATCTTATTTCAGTCATCCTAAAACAAATAGGTCTATAAGGCTACATTTCCTTATAAATACTTAAAATTTTCTCCACTTGCAATTTTTTTTACCAACTAATGTACATTCCAATTGAGCCCATCTCGCATTGGCTTCAATATTCTTAAAACTACAATTTACGTAAATATTTGCCAACTATCATTTTTGAACACTAATACCGATATCACTCCAGTCCAAAGATTTATATTAAGTTTTGCTATATTTTTTCAGATTCTTTTTAACCAATTTTTTTTACATTAGGTATATACCTTAAAAATTGAAAAGGTCATGAGCAGGAATGTGATTTGAGTAATATTGAGTCAAGAACGCGACGACAAAGACTGGAGAACTAACACATATTAGTCGACAACACTGAATAGACCGTCGGCTGCCCGGCAAGCTCCAAGTGATGATCATGACATGTTCATCGAACATAAATATATCTTCACTACGACAAACGGTCGATTACCAACACCATGTACACATCGAGTTGTCGAAACGCATCGGATACACGCTAAAACGGCAACTATTACGGCGAGAATCCTTTCGCTGCTAGCAAAGCTTTCACTGGAGTTTTTCAACAGTCCCGCTCTAGTCGAGCACGATCAGCAGCGCTCCATGGGCGCGGCAGGCGCGGCAGGCGCAGGCGCGGCGCAGCAGTTCTCGTTGAGGTCGGTGGCGGCCTTGCGGCGGGGGCTAGGCGCGCGCCGGGGCCGCGGCACCCGCGCCGGGCGTCGCGGCCCCGAGCGCCCCGAGCACCCCGAGCGCGCCGGGCCCCGCCAGCGCCGGGCCGCAGGCGGCGCGGGCCAGGCTCGCAGACGAGCCGCCGCTGCCTCCGTGCTCCATCGACGTGACGGACGGCAAAGAGGGCCGCTCCGACGGGGCCGGCGAGGGCGCGTCCACATCATTCTGCAACGATCCAACGCGCTCAGCTGTGGCGCCGGCTACAACACCACGGGGGACCACGGGCGGGAGGGGGGAGGGGGGAGAGGGGACGGGGGGCACCGTTACTCACTCGCATACCGTGACACATCGCAGATATAGGTCCACTGTCTTTGACTAACGTCTCATCATCGTAGACCACTCACGATCTATTCTGTAAAAATCTTACCGTGAAACAAAGGTGAAACCACCTGACACTATTCACAGCTCACTTCACTTGGCTTCACGATTGAGTGAGATTTTTACAGAATAGCACCGCAAAAGTAAACAAACAGAGTGTTAATGCTAATCCATTATGCATTTTAAAATCAAGACATTGGACAGGGTCGGATATCGATCATTATGATTACTCCATTTGGTTACTCCACAATGGCCAATATTTGAGACAGTCGACAGACATCTGAGAAGCATCACGCGGTCACTAAAATACTGTGCTGCTGATGGTACTGATGAACTAAACGATATGGAAACAAAAAGTCGTGTCAACAAATATATTTGGAATAAACTGCTTTACACTGTGGACTAGATTTACTTCTAATTCTTAAGGTACTTGATCGGTTTAGTTGCCAAAGCCTATGATGTGATATTTGTCAAATTGATTCTAAATCAGATCGACTATAGATCTGATTGAATGAATATTGAAGCAGCATTTTAAGCCCTTAAATAATAACGTTAGGTGATCGATAATATTCTAAATCCATAAAAATCTTTGAGATTATTGCATACAACATTATTTCCAATCAATGCAGCTTAAAATAATTGGTTTTTTTTTCTTCTCATTTGTATTAAAATACGAGATGAAAATATTTTTTCGTAAAATTCTACATAGAGAGGATGGATGTAAAATTCTACACAGAAAGGATGGATTTAAAATACGTGTATAAATGGAAAAAGACAGCACATTTAGCGAGCGATTGGTGCGTACAAGTGATTCCCACCGTAGACAAAATGGCAAAGCGTGCTAAGACATAGAGGATTTAAGCCAAGGAGTCCTTTAACTAACAGCAGTTTTTAGAACGTCATGACTTTTTTATAGATAATATTCAAAAATCATACGAACGAGAAAATGATTTAAATAAAATACAACACGACTTTATATCTAACCGAATCATTAACTAGACTAAGTTTTAGATCTAACACCTAGTTCCTGAAAGGCTAATCACCACACTAATTCAAGCTGTGAAACTCATGTTAAGGGGTATCCCCCCGTAAAGTAGCAAATTGCAGGTACTTGTCAAGTTACATAGTGATCGAAATAATATTGATTCTCGACCGTAAAAAATATGTTTTATAGAAATATAATTTTCCTTTCAGAAACCAGGTTCGTCTTATAAACTAATAATGATTGTGTTACCTTGTTAATCATGAATGTTGTGTGTTAAGGAAAGCTGAAAGCATAATATGAAGATAGACTAGTAAGTTAGACATGCAAGTGTATGAGAGTTATTATAGCATTTAGCGAAAAAGAAAAATAATAAATATAATATATATAAATCTAAATACAAAAACGTATAAATTATACTTATTTGTCTAATTTAACTAATTATAATAATTAAATGAGTTTACGTCTAAAACAACAGAGTTTAAATATTATTTTGCCAACATTATTTCTAGCGATGTTGTGTGTAGAGAAATGACTTTGATCACAATGAAGAAATAAATAAAATATTGTGAACCGTATTATGGGACTATTTAAACATATTATTTTCAGGTAAAACTAATCATCAGAAATACCAATCTAATATATATCGATAAAAATTACCTAAGGATAGCATCGATACTTATAAAATTGGTAGTCTACATCTCTAAAAATACATGATTTTTACAATGATTATAACTCGATAGCAATTAGCTTAATAATATTACTGTGAATACTTTAAATACGGGGCTATATCAATACTTCTACATAACAATAACATACTAAGTACATAATAATTAAAATGTACGTACATATAAACTTACAAATACCTGTGGTTCGAAGACGAAACCTAGATGATAAAATTAATATCAAAATGTTGTGTTTCCTCTATTTGTATCACGATACAGCACGCCATCGAATATAAAAACTACCTACTTATTATTATTTTATAACAATACAACATTTATACCTATTCGTATAAATATTAGGGTCCAAAAATATCAACTTTTGAGTATAAAAATAATTTTCATATAAAATCTAGGATAAACATCGGTTTCATGCGATTTTCTTCATATTTACATTAGCTTCACGTATAGGTATTACTTTTCTTACAACTCTACTCTAGAGTAAATACCGTGAATTACAATACATAATATCTATATCCATAATTCCCTCACAGTACAAAAATCTAGCGCTATTTTCATTGCACATTACATACAGATAGCACATATAAAACCTTCTAGCTCGTCAACTTTTTTAAACCGCTATTGTTTCATCTATATTGTCTATAGCATCCTGGAGGTTCGAACACTATGACCAACGAGGTTTGTACACTATATCGGGACAGTCGGTCGTAGCCACACTATTTTGTACTTTGTTCTTTCTCTTTTTTTCTACGCACTTACTGTGAGCGACGTTCTTACAACCCAAGTATGCTCTCCTGAGCGCACTTGTCACTTTGCCCTGACAATCAGTCACAATCCGACAGTTTAATAAGGGATAACACCGACTTTGACAAATATAAATGCTTGAGAATAACTTCCTTTGAACTAAATTATAAAATGCAACAAGTTTTTTTTCTTTTCTTTAAAAGATATAAATTGGACATCACATAAGTCAGAAAGAAAAGTCACCCACTCAAAAAGTAAGTTTGAGATTGCGAATGAGAAATTTGATCAGCAGAGCATTTCAAATTACGGAAATCAGTAAGAAAATTACAGAAGCTCAAGAGTATAATTATAAAAAAGTTATGAGAATTTTTTATATGAGAAAGATCTTAAAATGATTACCAATTAGATTGAAAATGATAATCTTAGTGACTAGAGAGAAGAAAATTCATGCTTAACACAAAATATTCTCACCACGCTTATCCCAGGCTTTGCCTGCAATTATAACACGCGTTGACTGACAACCTATTACACCTATTCACATTATGGCAGTGGAAATCGAACTTATATTTAACTTACAACTATTATTAAATATTAATTAAAATGATATAAGATAAATAAGTATGGTACATAAATATGGAAGACAAACAAAAAATATATACACAAAATATTATAAGTGATGTCCATGTAGTTGTTTATTTGATAATTGTGTGAAAAAATGTATGTGATGTCCACATGTTGTTGTAACAAAAGGACCAAAAACCCCAATTTAACCTTTAAGGAAATTTTCTAAATTTGGAAGGTAAAGCCGGCAATACATGTTGGTGATGGCTCGCCGAGCAAAGCGAGTACCAATGTATAGACAGCCCATTTATCGAGCCTCGTCATTGCTCGTCGATGCTCGCCTAGCTGGCCGAGTGCAGGCGAGCGCCAACGTGTTTCTGGTTCATTTGGTGTACCTTGCCACCAGTCGGGATCGCTCGCTACGACTCGTCTCACTTCGGAACAGTGTCAGTTTTTAAGGCGCTCGCCTGCACTCGGCAATTACGGCCAACATGTGGATAGCTCCACAATAACTCGTAAACATTGGCAGTTGGCGTTGGTCTCTTTCGAACTTGACCAACATGTAGACCGTAGCACTCGCCTTGTATCAATTTGCCTACGCTCGCATTGGCCGAGGCTTGGCCAACATGTATTGCCGGCTTAGGACAATGAGGCCCCGCGTGCAACACAAATCACTGAATGTTTTTAGCGTTAAGGTTTATCCTAAAAGTTGGCAACGTCGTAAATAGCTGTAATATATTTACCGGTTTTGATTAATTTAGCAATATTACTGTATGGAATTAAAAAATGTGGCTAACTAGGGAACTAAAATATTGATTATGAAATACAATAATTGATATCGTAATACCGAATATTTAGTTTTAGATTTTAAAAAGTATTTGAAAACTTTCCAAATGCCTTTTTTACACCTAAAATTGTAAAATACAATAGACGTGGATATATTTAGTAACCTGTTCCGCTTAGCTATTTCTAAAGAGCCATAAAAAACTCCTGAAAGAAATTTCTTTTAATTCCTTTTTTTTTTTTCTTTCATGAGTATAATGGATTTCCGCAAGGTCACGCCTGAATCAATTAATTAACCTAAAATTGTTACAACAACAAATTCAGTGTTATAATTGCAATTCATTATTAATATCCTAGGGAACTAGTTAGCCACATTTCTTATTTCCATACAGTAATATTGGCAAATTAATCAAAACAGTGAAATATTTGACATCTATTTGCGACGTTGCCCACTTTCAGAATAAACACTCTTAAAAACTAATTTTAATTATTTTTCTATTTCTGTCAATTTGTGCTGCATTTAGCGATTTGCGGTGCAGGTGGGCCTAAAATATTCTAAATTCTAAAACAACGCGTGAACATCAAAGTCACCAGAACGTAAAGAGAGTGAGTATGAGCGATGTGAAAGCGAGTATGTAGTGTAGAATGCGCATAAGTGTGACGCGACGGGTAGTTACCTTGAGCGGTACCGGCGGAACTTCTAGATGGTAGCCTATGTCGCAGAGGCTGCGGAGTAGGTCCACACCTGGAACGTAGAGGAAGACAAGTTAAGGTTGCACTAGTCAGACTATTTGGGAGCAGTGGTGGCCCAGTAATAACGGCCGCGACTTACGAGTTGTAGGTCGTAGGTTCGAACCCAGACAGGCGCTAACTTTGTGTAAATTATTTCATCAAACTCTCAAAACGGTGAAGGAAAACATCATGAGGGAACCGGCATGTCCTAGAACCAAAAATTCGAAGACATGTGACATCTACCAATCCGCACTGGGCCCGCATGGTAGATTACGGCCCACTCCCTCTCACAGAGAGGCCTGTGTCCCAGCAGCGGGAACATTATAGGTTGATAATGGTCGGTCAGTTTTCTATACAAACGTAGTTTAGTGATTTCCCGACTTTGTGACGTTTTAAAAAACTAAGGAAGACCAGCTTGGACAATAATTTTAAAGCGTAATACACATAGTTGAACTAAAAACATTACATCCATATAAATATTCTGACCATGCCTAAATAGAACGAAGGTGTACTTTTTCTGTTTCAAAGAAAAGTACACCATAACCCATAACCCAATCGGGTAAAAATGTACCTACAAATGCAGTGGTTTCCGATTGCCGTCGTGAAAGTGCAGTGTCAAATTTAAATACCATCATGATCATCAGTCTCTCTTTATTAGTGGTTGCTGCAATATGTTAAACATGTACTATCGGATAACGTATATCTAAGCATTTTGAAAACAAAATTCTGTTCACACGATCCTTTTTTGTCGTAGGTATGCGATACTATAGCGGCCGAGCGCTGCAAGCAAGAATAGTCCTTACGGTGTACAGATATGCGTTTTTTTCTATAGTACCTATCTTCCATACTTCTCTATTAATCGTCAATAATGTCGCTATTTGATTTTCAGCTAACATCCTTCTCAGAAAATATCAAATGAGTTCTCACCGGGATCTCTATTAAGTCCATATCTCGACTCCCAGGCGTCGAACAGTCGGTTATAGTACCGCGGCCCGGCGAGGAAGCCTAGATACTTGTGTGTTTCGTGAGTTGGGAAAATTCGCTCCATATCTCCTGATTGAGTCAGCTCGTCTTCCGATTGGGTGAGGTGGCGCACGTCGTCTGGAGTTAATGTTGATAGGATGTCGCGAAGATACTGTGGAGAGCAAATTTTGTTGGAACGGTCAAGAAATTAATCAGAATAATAACATACAGTACAAATATGTTCTTAATGTCCCTCGGCAAACCTCGTGTTTCGTCAGTCGTCGGATTTCTATGTAATTTATTTAAAAAATTATAGGAAAGCAGCTAAAGTCGCAGGCACGACAATAACAATGCCGGGGGTTCGAAGAAAACCGATAGGGAAATCGTGGCCCCCGGCAACATGGCATAGGAAGGAACACGGGTGGGTTTTAGTCAGTAAGAGTCTGACACGCCCTCCCGCTCCACCCAGAGCGGGAGAAGTTATTTGATAATTTCCCACCCAAAAAAAAAAAAAAAAAAAAAAAAAAAGGCACGACAATAAAAACAAAACAATAATAAAGTACTTAGTTCTGAATTCAAACTATTATACAAGATAAATCTAATAATTGATGGACATGGAAATTAGCATTCGTTTGTATTCGGAAATGCGATGATTCCCGAGGGACATTAAGAAAAAAAAATACTGTGTACATGTACGACTGCCGAAGTAGTGACAATGTAACAGTTTGCAAAACTAGCAATATTATTTATCTTTCTGAGAGGATATTTAGGTCTCATATCAAATCTTACTTTTGCTGTAGTAATTAGTTCACCAAAGTACGAGAGCAAATTAAATAACCATCAGACATGTTACCAAGACATTTGAAAGCGGAATTAAATCGATAGAGGTTTCAGAAACCTCTCTGGGGTTAACAACTTCAAAATGCTCCTGTTTTATTTAACTTTTCAAATTATACTGAACAAAATATTACAATTTACAAATAAAATGGTCTTACCAAATCCCGATCGTCCATATTAGTATAAATTATGTGTTTATCTCTTTCTTCTTTTGATAGGTACACTGTATATAACCGGCTGTCGTATGGCAACCCAGCCTGAAATTTAAAAACGACAACATTAATCAAGACAAATTGTACTTTAGTATAAATCAAAATTGCAATATGCGTGGACGCACGATTCCATGCGATTTTATCTACTAAAATAAGTATTTAATATTTTAATTGAAAACAGTTTGTCACAGGAAAGCAAGATAGCTTTACGACACCGAAAGAGTCGCAAAACGAGATGTCATGTGTCTTATAGTGTGCAGAAGAAGTGCCGACATTTCCCTAAACAAGGTATTGTATGTAACTCAAAGCCCTATCTAAAAAAAAAACTGCTTCGTATATTGTTGAGACCTTGAACAGAATTTGAACCATTTTCGAATCGAAAATACAACTCTCCTATAGCATTTTGCAAAAAGCACAATTAGCACACAAAAAGATAAAATCAAATCCATGGATATGAACAATTTCTTAAAACTAAGCACATATTAGGGGCGATACGAGTATTTTCAATAAAAGTTCCAATTTACGTTACATTTACTCTGCGCGTTCGTGCAAGGCCCACTAAACGCATAAGGCCGGCAGCACATTTGACCCGAATTTAGTTGCAATTGATTTCGGACGTCGGAACTATAAGCGCGTACAAACACGACTAGCTCGCACCCAGGAGGTCGGGATGGATCGTGCATATTCGTACGTGTTCGCACGAGTCAAATTCGTACGAAAACGCATCCAAAGCGCGGCCGGCCTAAGTTATTTTATCGCTTATCTACGGAAAAATATACACTTTTTCCCAACGCTACTATAATAATGTCAGTAAAATCACCAGTTTCTTAGGACTCTGCTTCGGGGCCATGTCGATATCGGTGTGGCCTGGAACCTGGAACTGTGAGCTATGTTGAATACTAACAGTCCTGCGTCAACTATCTACTATGATTTAGCTAACTGACAATGGACCTAGGCCGACATGGGAGTATTTAGAGTTCATGCTTTGCTTCATCATCATCATTTCAGCCGAAAGACGTCCACTGCTGGACATAGGCCTTCCCCAAGCACCGCCACTTCGACCGATTCTGTGCTTCCCGCATCCAGCGGATTCCTGCGGCCTTCACCAGTACCCTAATTGCGTAATACACGATCAATCACAATTTGTTTCGATTTGAAAAAGATTGCTAATCCATTGCTTCATAAGTTGGAAAAAAAATCTGCTCAACAACGTAAATAACGCAATGAATGTTGTTGAACTGTCAAAACGAAACAAATTTGTCATAATCGTTTGCGAAAATAAGTTACGCAATTAGGGTACGGGTCCACCTTGTAGAGGCCTTCCAACGCTACGTCTTCCGGTACGCGGTCGCCACTCCAGAACCTGTCGGCCCCATCGGCCATCAGTTCTGCGAGCAATGAGCCCTGCCCACTGCCAACTTAAGTTTGACTATTCTACGGGCTAAGTCGGCTACCTTGGTTCTCCTGAGGATCTCTTCATTTCTGATTCGATCACGCTTTGCTTGAATCTTCATAACTAAGTAGCTGATTTGTCTTTGACATTGAAGCGCCATAAATATATTTTGTATTTATGAACAGCCAATCTTTTTTTAAACGTGTCTACACAAGAGCCAACAGCCAATATATTCTAGGTATGTTGTGAGCGCACAGCGACAGTTCAGAGCTGGGTATTGTGTCCTGCACTATGGCAAAACTAAAACTGGGACATGAAACAAACCATGCTTTTTCTAGCACACAGCAGCTACAGTTTTGAATATCGGCTACACGCAGCGATTTGCATGCACAAACAGTTTGTGCCAACATGTGGCGTCCACAAAATAGTAACAAATTTACACGGTATACTGTTTAACCGTCTTAACGTAACGTGCTTGCTTGTTAAAATTTATATTAGCACAAGTAGTAGAAGCGTGTCTAAATTGAGCCTATTTATAGTTGTCTTAACTAAAAAAACAGGAGTATAAAAATCACCAGTTTTTGCGGTTTATCCTTAGACAGCATCTCGAGATTGGTCTTCACAGGCACCTGGAACTGTGCCAGGTTCAGTACCGTGGTGACCAGCGGACCCTTCACGTGGATGTCCAGGGGAGACGCACTGTGCAGGCTTGGGGATATGTTCACCTGTAAAAATACGTGTAATCTTGTTTTAGAATAAGGTTCAGTGATATGGAATATCTTTGTAGTCCAAAATTTTACAAAGCCCATTTTCATATAATTTTTTGAATTATAATTTCTATTTCTGGAAAAAAGAATAAAGAAAATTAGTTGAGATTAGAGGTAGAATAACATATTTTACGGACAAATAATCCAAAAACAAGGTTATTCCAAGCACCAAGGACATTTACTTAGCGGTCAAACAATAGTAGAAATTAGAATGTTGGTCAATGGTTGACTCCTCGAAAAAAAGTCTCTCAGTACCATTGCGGTGAAAAATCTAATACTAGCTTCGCCGGTCACATGACGCTAGTACACACGGCTACACATCAAGCTATACATTTCCAGATCATGCTGATCTCGCCTTGTATAGGATTTACGTACAATGCGAGATCAATTTATACTGGAAACGTATTGCTTGATGTGTAGCCGTGTGTACAGGACCATAAAATCAGTGGTGGGCGTGCTACTGGCTCAAAAAATAGAACCCAATCCTATTAAGCTTTCCTAGCTTGAGACGGTAGCGTACTAGCTTACAAGCCTAGAAATGAAGCTTGTTCTGTAAACACTAAGATAGGGTTACTAGCTTATTATACTGGCTTCAGAAACTAGCCTCGTGTATTTCGGACATAAGGGGTTTATTTATAAACCTTGCTTAAATTCAAGAGACAAGTAGAGGTTAATCATTACTTAAACAATGTCTATACATAAGCCCCACATTTTTCTTTCATTTTCATGTGGTTAGTGACTAACCTGGTGTCAGAATTTTTATACCGCCCATGGGCCTCTGACTTGGCTTCACATGCCGTCGAAAAATATCTCTCTGGCATGGCGGTTTCTTCACGATGTTACCCTTCACCATTTTTGAAGTAAATGATAATTATTCACATGAATCCGAAAAGACTGAGGTTCGAACTCGAGACTTGACAGTCTGACGGTCATACCACTAGACTATCACTGCTATACCCCCACATGACTCGCATTTGACATCAATATCCTAACACAGTAACCTTACTCAAGCCTTCTTCCCATGGGGGTAGGCAGAAACTACAGAATGCCACCTGCTACGCTCTTTAAATACTCCTTTTGCTTCGTTTACGTTCATACATCTGGGAAGAAGGCGTGAGTTTACGCAGTTACCTTTCCACTTAAACAAACATCAACTTCATATTGGTGTAAATAAAGTTGATTTTAGACTGACTAGTACCGTTGAAAAAGTCATGAAGTTGCAGCGCAAACTGAACCTTATGTGTAGGCATTACAGTTGTTTTTACAGAAGCTCACCTCTAACAACCAAGGCTTGAGATCTTCATCCAACAACACATCGATACCAAACAGCTCATAGCAGTTGTACCGCGACGTTATATTGGCTTTGGTCAATGAACTAATGCTTGCTTCTCCAGATATGATGGTTTTTATTACAAGGTCCTTCATAGCGTCCCATAGTGCATCTGTGTCCACGAGTTTCTCGGATTTCAGATATTGTAGTAGGGTTTGGAGTGTCCTGAAATGATATCATAAAATCGATTAGTATTTGTAGCAATAAAAATCTGGCCAAGTGCGTGTCGGACTACGCACAATGAAGGGTTCCGTAGTTGAGATAAATTTATCCCAAAAACAACTTTGTAGTTGATAAACATGTTCTCCCATACGGAATGTATGGAATACATGTTTTTGCGACTGCAAAGTTAAGTTGGTCAATTATTACTCGTTAACTTGTAGAGCCTCTTTAGGTGGGGGATATTTGACTCTAACAAAAAATTGCACTTTAAAGCTTAATATTTCGCAAACGGATCCCTGAATCCAAAAATGGTTTTCACAAACTCACAATGTTTTTGAAGGACCTTTCCAATGATACCTCAAACCATGGAAAAAAAAAAAAGCATCACCTCTTTACGTGTAGGGGAGGTACCCTAAAAAAATGTTTTTCATAATTTTGTTTTACCACTTTGTCGGCGTAATTAATATGTATACCTGTGCCAAATAACAACTTTCTAGTACTAAGGGTCTCGGAGCTAGACCGCGGACGGACAGACAGACAGACGGACATGACGAAACTATAAGGGTTCCTTGTTAACTACGGAACCCTAAAAAACCGGCCAAATGCGAGCCGTATTAAGATCGAGCAAAAATCACCGAAAAAACACGTTTCTTGTATGGTACAGACACAGATTATGCATTCCCTTTAATTATTAACTTAATTTTTTTATTATTATTTGATAGAAACACACAATCGGTGACAATTTCAACTGTCTACCTATTACGGTTCACGAGGTTCAGCCCGATAGACAGACGGACGGACGGACGGACAGCGGAGGCTTAGTAATAGGGTTCCGTTTTGTACCCTTCGTGTACGGAACCCTAACTTAAATCTGCCGTCAGTACTGTTGTAAACTGCTGTGATTGGTAGAACAAAATCCAACATCCAATCCTGCCAGTTCAAATTAGTTGAAGAGTAAGAAACCGGGGGACAATTTACTTTCAAAATATAAGACTTTTGCTTATACTCGGTTCGGTTTACTTATCCACCACGAGCGCAAACCATTTTTCTAACAACGGCGTCAACTAGCATAAGCATAGCATAATCACCTATGATGTTCCCACTGCTGGGACACAGGCATCCTCTCTTTGAGAGGGAATGGGCCGTATTCCACCATATGCGAGCCCAATGTGGGTTGGTAGACATCACAAGTATTCGAATTTTTGGTTCTAGGACATGCCGGTTTCCTTCACCATATTCAGAGCAGTGGAGATGAAATAATTCACAGTAAAGGGCCTGTCAGGCCACCACAGCTCTTGCTCTGCATCACGGGGTCAACTAAATCCTCCTAACTCAGAGACTCAATAGTCGTGGTAGATCATAAACAGCTTACCATTTGTGTCCCTCGCAGGCTGCGAAGTCTTCATTTGGCGTGTAGTTCTTAGATAGTCTATTGATGGAGTAGTTTGTGAGGTGCATATACCTATCGTTCAGATATGCTAGCTCGTCGTTGTACTTTACTGGAATCAAAGAAATTAATGTTCTGAGAATGGTTTCTCTGTATTATGTTCAATTTCAGCAAGGAACAATGTTTGTTCGGCCCAAGCAAGCCCAGGGGGCCGACCACAATCTTTTACGAAACAATCTTATTTCAGGAGAGTTTTGTTTCAAGCTTACAATAACATAACTCATATTCGTACCACGACCTTCATCGTTCAAGAATGTTTTATTCCTGCTTAGTGCTGGGAAAGAACGAACTATTTGTAAGATTTGTCTATTGCCTGCTATAGTAGAAAAGAAACAACGCTATGTGAACTGTATAGCGCTGTCCCTTTCACACGTTGGTCCGAATCGCTACTACGAAGTATTGGTCTTGAAGCAAAATATTATTTTCTTTTACTTAAAATATTACTATGCATTAGAATCTAATTTTTATTAGTAATTTCCATGAAATTGATACAAATACTAAAAGATTTGGCTTTGAAAAATAAGAAAAACAATTGAAAAAATTAAAAATAAGCTACGACTAAGCTGTTACATGATATAAATCGGAACAGAACGAAATTTGAAACTCGGGCCGCATTCGGATTTACGCTTTAATCGCTCACATCAATATTTTGCGTGCCGATTTAGATATGCTTGCACAAGATGGTTGGATTACAGTATTTCTTTGAGTATACACAACAACCTTTTTTTTTTGATTAGGTGACGACTGTAGCCAGAAGCACAATTTCCAAAATGCCACGTTAGTTTAAAGATATGGTGCAACTCAAAACAAAACAGCACAAATGTCATTTTGACAGCGCTCACGGTGATATTAATATAGGGCATGGTCAGCGTTATCGCAAGATGGCGCATGCTATGACGTCATGTATGACGATTCACAGCACGTTGTTATCGCGCTGACACTAATTCGGTATGGGTGTTAGCATGCCCTAATCGATTGCAGCGTAACTCTGAACACAGCCTCGATGTAGCTATATTTTTGTTTATAAGTGGATAACTACTACGGGTTGAACTTATTTTAACATATTTGCTAATGAATTTATGATCTAACTGGCTACAAAGTCGACATGGAATCAAGGGAAGGTTAAGGTTACTCAGTGAATAAGTTTTAAAACAAAGAAATGTGTAATGTTTTGACGAAGATAGTCCGAAACAATATATTGTGGTCAGACTCAGTGATTAGTGTTTTGTTATTAATTTTGCAGTCGGGTTTCCGGGCGGCAGCTAGAGGTACTCTGGGAATTTGTATTTTTCTGCATTATCCGCTTCCAAAAACTGAAATGTTTCGTATGCATTCGCCATCAAACAAGAAATTAATTACACATGTACTAAAATCTATAGATACACAATTCATTCGGCAAGTTTACGTAAATAAATACATTTTGCTAACTTTACATTGCACGATAATGTTTTTTTTCTTAATATAAATTGCAAAACAATAATATTTCCGTCGAGTCCGAGGAACTTTTTTAAGATTGCTAATTTTGACATTAAAACAATATTGCTAGTTGTCAAAAGTCACGTCGTGGTACGAATTGAATGAACTTTTAGAGGTGACGTCACCAAAATCGCTAAGAAAATAAAATTGTTTCAACATTACAATAAGCTTATTTTATGGACGTCATGGTACGAAAAGTCAAAGTAAGATTATAATAATACTGCTATAAGAGCTGGTGGTAGGCCCCCTGTAATTGCAACTGTAAAATAAAATCAACAGATTTTACTTTTTAGTGTTCTATGAATAATACATTTCTGGAAGAGATTAGTGTATATTAATTATAATATAAATATTGTTTTGACTGCCTCGTTGGTCTAGTGGTCGCAAGCGCTACTGCTGAGCATGAGGTCCTGGGTTCGATTCCCGAGTCGGGCAAAGTGTTATTGGGTTTTTCTATCTGAAATTTCTCAGTAGCAGCTCGGAGTCTGGATTTGTGCCCGGTTGATGGCAATAGGCTCGCCCCCTATTACATGGGACTTAAACATAACTGGCGAAATGTGGGTGTACCTGGTACAGGGACACCTCTGCCCAACCCTTCGGGGAAACAAGGCGTGATGTTATGTTATTATGTAATGTTTATAAATATTCGTTTAAAATCAACTTTACGTGATGACATATAGTTAAAGCAATGGCACGTAAAATTTTATCGGAGAGCATCCAGATGGCGAGTGGTAATCTGGGTCTTGAAATGATACCGAACCCCCTCGTACCGTCCGAATGGACCCCTAATGGACGGGGGTAGAGATATGGGGGGGGGGCAATGGAAATGCGGCTGCTTTGAAGTTTATACCCTATTTATATAATTTAAAAAAATTGCCACCCCCAACATCGCTATAATTGAAATAATGTCTTACGCTGAATATAATTCTTGAAACTCCTTGGGCTTAAATTTCGGATGCCATGACAAAAAAAAGAAAAATGTTTTGCCAACACCCCCCCCCCCGCCCTTTTTTTTTTTGGGTGGGAAATTATCAAATAACTTCTCCCGCTCTGGGCGGAGCGGGAAGGCGTGTCAGACTCTTACTGACTAAAACCCCCGTGTTCCTTCGGTTGCCCTGTTGCCGGGGGCCACGATTTCCCTATCGGTTTTCTTCGCACCCCCCTGGTACTCGTATCAAGCGGCGTAAGCTGTGCATAGACGCTGTGTTATCGTTTCGCAGAAGTTACATTGAAGTACCGCGCCGTTAGCTTCTTGTAAGTGGAGCGTATACGTCGGTCAAACACCTACGCTATAGATGCGTAGGATACCATAATAATTGTAGATGCCATATAACGTTTATAGATATAAAACTTACCTGAAGCAAATCTCGCCAACCCATCCTTATAAAGATAAATCCTAAGCGGGTGCACTGACGTCACCAACACATAGAGTCTGAGATCAAACTTATTGCCATTGATAAGGTAAGGCTTGGACACGTATCGCTGAACCACAACCGGCCGCTTCTTGGGAATCTGCGTCCATTTGGAGACCACCTTGATGCCTGTGCCGCGAGCTGATGCAGGCTGGAATTTGGAAAGGTAAAATAAATTAGTTGACTGGTAAAATATGGCTACAGAGATGACCACTAATAGTGAACGATGGAAGAAGTAAAAACAACCGACTTCCAAAAAAAACACTACAAAATTTAAAAATTACTTTAATTTCGAAAATCAGTGTCATTGGTTTTGAATTTTCGTTTTATTTTTCACTTTGTAGTGTTATTTTTGGAAGTCGGTTTTTTTTTTATCACTTTTTACTTGTGGTACCCCTACCCCACACAAATTAGAATACTACTACCTGCTATGTAAATAAGTGACAGGAAGTGAAAAATACGCATTATTTATTGAAGCTGACTCAAAAACTACCCAAGCAAAGTTAATCAAATTTATCATCAAAACCAATTGATAAATAATTGGCGGAGTAATTGATAAGAATAGCCGAGAATCGAGCTTCGAGAACCCTATGTTCAGTTGTGAAATCACCATCCGTATATGTCCAAAGTGCGTCTACTGAGATGAGTTGGTTTCGTGATGATTTTGGAACTTTACCTTTTGCCGTTATTTGCGGTCATTAAGTAAAAACTTTTCAGTAAAATCATATCATTACAGTCAAAAAAACAATGTATTTTAAAAGCTAGAGCATTGCTCATTGTGTCTAGCCTTTAAGAGCGTTTATTCTGAAAGTGGGCAACGTCACAAATTGATGTCAAATATTTCGCTGTTTTGATTAATTTGGCAATATTCATCATCATCATCAGCCTATAAATGTTCCCACTTCTGGGACACAGGCACTCTCTGTGAGAGGGAGTGGGCCGTAATCCACCACGCGGGCCCAATGCGGGTTGGTAGATGTCACATGTCTTCGAATTTTCGGTTCTAGGACATGCCGGTTTCCTCACGATGTTTTCCTTCACCGTTTTGAGAGCAGTGGTGATGAAATAATTTACACAAAGCGCCTGTCTGGGTTCGAACCTACGACCTACAACTCGTAAGTCGCGGCCGTTACCTTTGGGCCACCACTGCTCTTATTCCATACAGGGCCCCAATTCTGTATGGTAAAATGATTCCCCGCTTATGTCTTACCACGTGCAAACCACGTCAATATCGTGTCTTGTAGAAACCCATGTTACGCCAAGGAATCGAAATGTCGTATTCTGTATGCTCCAAGACAAATTGTCTATGGCAAATTATGAAACCACGCGTGCGTTTTGAAGTTTTGTTCGACATTATTTGATCCTAAAACTAGTAATTGCAAATACTCCATTTTGAACATCAATAATTCCTAAAGGATTGTTTTTTATTTTATTTTATTGTTATTTATAACATTAAAAACCTTATGGCAAATTTTTGTTTAACTAATAAATAAATTGACTATATTTTAACAGCAGTGTTAAAATGTATTGAGTTAATGCTTTTGAACGTACTTAACAGATGTTTGTTTTCAAAAGATTTCAAAAGCTGTCCGAGTGAGTTTTTATGTAGGTACATATTTTTTTTGTTTTGAGGGTTCTTGTAGATTTTGAAATAATTTATGTTACCAACAATATTACCTATTGGACCATTTTGTGATTGAAGGGAATAATTGTAAGTATTATCATTATTTTCTATAAAATATAGAAAATGTTTAGCAAAGTAGATAAATAAAACCATTATAAATTTCGTCCATAGGCATGTGGCCGCCCGTATTTTTCTGAATATTCATGAAAATTATCGAGAATTAACTTTGAAAAGGGGGTCTTATCTTTAAAATATTTTTCATGTTATTCAATTTTATATTTTTTGAGTAGCGTTTGCCATAACTCCGATGTTATTGGCTCGATTCGGATTCTGTTTATTATTTCTAAAACCTTATGACTTATTTATGGGATTTTTTATTAAAATTTCGAATATGACGATTCAAAAAAAAAATTGTATTTATTTTAAACAAAACACAAATAAAGTCCATAAAATCATAGGAGGTTGAAAAAAAATATATTTAAGAAAAAGAAAGAGTTTTTTTTCGTAAATTTTTCATGAATAGGTATTCAAAAAAATACGGGCAGTCACATGCCCATGGGCGGCATTGTATAATACCTATCTATTAGTGTGGTCACTTAATATAATATAAGTTACATGAAGCATGACCTTACGATCCCTTGTGTTGCGCACTCTGATCCATTATTTTACATTGTGTCATAGCCAATAGTGTCATCATAATGTCTTGTTTTCTTCCTTTAATTTTTTTTATTTGCTTGTATAATATCACCTTGCGGCTATTTCCTAATAGCTAATTAGTTATTATTCTATCGTGCTATTGTATGTTGTGCTGTCTTTTGTGTGCACTAAATAAACGATTTATCTATCTATCTATCTAATATATATTTATATACAAAAAAACAAGTGTTTCTTACCTTCTTCATAGGTTTTGCTGAATTTTACCCGAACAAATTTACCTTAAATATTCCTTTATTCAAAACTAACGATCACAGAACATTGTATACCTTACGTGGCTAACGATTCCGTACGGTTGCCGAGCGTGGTATTTTGACAGTTCAAACCACGCCAACTTCGCGTTCATCTCACGCGGTTTCGTTCATTGTGTCATAGAGAATACGTTATTAGCAGATGTCGTAATTAGCTAAGGAATTGACGTGATTTCGAAGTAAGGAATCGTTAAGTGGTCATAGTGAATTAGGGCCCAGTATTATTGCCAAATTAATCAAAATAGGTAAATATTTGACAGCTATTTACAACGTTGCCAATTTTTAGGATTAACCCTCTTAAACATACCTAGTGAAAGAAATAAAGAAAATACATTTATTTAGCACAGACAAAAAGGCACACAACACAACATAATTATGATAGAAATAAAGGTGACGGATGTAAATCAGTTTTATACTACAATGTGTGTGTGTGTATATGTTACGGCTAAAACCCGAAGTGCGGCTACACCTAGTTTTAGCCGGCTAGAACTAGGTGCGGCCGGTAGCAGTTGGTTAAACTTGCCTAAATGGATCCTGGCACTCGCCGGCCGCTGCCGCGGCACCGCTCGCTTCGCTCGCTCGGCTCGTGCGGTGTGTTATGTGGTCACAGTTCTAACCTAACCTACCTTTCAGCCATTTTCATTTGCTAAAACTAACTTTAACCAACTGCTAACCGCACCAAGTTCTAGCCGGCTAAAACTAGGTGTAGCCACACTTCGGGTTTTAGCCGTGACATATACATATATATAACACTAGCTGCACCCCGCGGTTTCACCCGCAGAAATCTCGATCCCGTGGGAATATCGGGATAAAAAGTGTGTTGTGTTATGTGTTAATCCAGATTATAAACTATCTGTGTGCCAAATTTCATCCAAATCCGTTCAGCTGTTTGAGCGTGAAGAAGAGACAAACATACACACACACAAACTTTCGCCTTTATAATATTAGTGTGATGTAAAATAAATTTGTGTAAGATAGTAATAATAATAACAAATAATTCGTTTTATACTGCAATGTCTGTATGTATCTATACATAAAATAAATTAGTGTAATAATAATAACGAATATTCCAATACATTGTGTGAAATAAAATAAAATTGTAAAACAACAAAACAAAAAGAAACTGACAAATAAATGAGACGGACGCATGTTATATCTTTCGAAACAAACAAAAATCTGTTGTGAACGTTACCAGACTTCCACGTTCCAACAGATATATATATAGTGAAACCCTCTTCATCTACAATAAAGTTTTACATAATGGAAATAATCAATATCCTACCGGTAACCGCGGTAACTAGGCAGCACTACAAAAATGAATGTACTGATAAACAACAATGATCTTGTCCTTGATACTGATACATGAAGGGGACGTCATTTAAAGCTATGTATATTTATGCACCCCATTTTTATGTAGTCTAGACATACGTAAATAAAAACGCGGCATTGACTTTCGAATATCGTCGTAAATCTGTCGTAAATATCGATACACGCGTAAGTATTGAGTTTTAGATGCAATGCCAATGTCGAGTTCAACTCGACTTGTACAAACGGCTACACATCAAGCTATACATTTCCAGTTTATGCTGATCTCGCATTGTATTCGATTTCCGTACAATGCGAGGTCAACTTATACTGGAAATGTAAAGCTTGATGTGTAGTAGTGTGTACATTTGCGTTAAATTAAAACTACAGTAGTTTTGCCGCAATTATCACATTTAGAGCAAACAAAGATCCATTTCATAATGTCCAGACATATTTATTTATATGTAATTTTATTTAAATAGATTTATTTTTTATATTAAAATATTTAATATAAATTATTGCTTCATGGCTACCAGTTAAAATAAAAATAAACCAGCCAAGTGCATGTCGGACCACGCACAATGTAGGGTTCCGTAGTTGGGATGAATTTATCCCAAGAACAAACTTAATTTTGTAGTTGAAAAAAAAATCTTTCATACAGAATGTATGGGAGAACATGTTTTTACAACCGGAAATCTAAGTTGGTCAATTATTACTCGTTAACTTTTAAAGCTTACTCAGCTGTGATAGTTTTCCTTTTAAATTCGTTATATAAGCTACTGCCGTGAATTTTTTCACATATCTAAAACTAACCATTTAGCTGGCAGGGGGGGGGACACTTGACTCTAACAAAAATTTGCACTTTAAAGCTTAATATTTCGCAAAGGGATTTCTGAATTCAAAAATGGTTTTAACACACTCACAATGTTTTTGAAAGACCTTTCCAACGATACCCCACACCAAGGGATAGAAAAAAAAATACATCCCCACTTTAGGAGGTACCCTAAACAAAATTATTTTTCATAATTTTATTTTACCACTTTGTCGGCATGATTAATATATATACCCATTGCAAATTACAACTTTCTAGTACTAACAGTCTTGGAGCTAGACCGCGGATAGACAGACAGACAGACGGACATGACGAAACTATAAGGGTTCCTTGTTTACTACGGAACCCTAAAAATGGAACAGAACGTCATCATAAGTTAACAAGAATTTATCTGGAGGTGGTGAGTCCAGTGCATATCAGCGGTGAAGCGACTATTATGATAAAGTCAAAGTCAAAGTCAAATAATTTATTTCAATTAGGCACAAAAAGGCACTTTTGAACGTCAACAACAAAAAATAGAATTGATTCTAGTCATCTCAGTCAGATATCAATAGAAATTCAACTATATTCTATTTGCATAAGGCTTAAATTGGTGTAACGAAGCTTCCACTTTGTCGATCGTTATACCAACCCTTAGTACTACGAGTATAATAGTATAAGTACATGGGCGACCGAGCTCTGCTCTGGTGAAAATAGAGAATGCCCATTTAATATTATAGGAAAGTTCATACTAATCCATGTATAGTACCTACTTATTCCATGCTGCCATGATAGTAGGTACTTACTAATTCCATGCTGCCATGTCATCATTCAATATCTTGTTCTAAACTTTGGGCGACCGAGCTCTGCTCGGGTGAAAATACGGATAAAACGAATTTTCCCAGATATGAGACCTAGACCGTTTTTTCGCCCCGTAAACCCCTATATTGCAATTTTCATTGAAATCGTTAGAGCCGAATTCGAGAACGTGAGTACAAATATAAAATGTGTAACGTTAAATGCGCAAAACGTCAGACACCCCAACTGATTTTCAATTCAATTGACCTATTTCAAAGAGAATAAAAATCATTTTAAAAAAAGTTTTTTATGCTGTTTTAGTTCGTAAGATTCGTATTTGCATTGAAATAAAAGCTATTATTATCCCGCGAATGAGAAAATTTAAATTGGTCGACAACAATTTGTGTTTGTTTACCTATTTTGGCGGATTTGCGCATATGATGGCTTGACTTAATAAATAGACACGGCAACGTTTCTAATGAAGATTTTTTGAAAAATGTGACCTATATTAAAAGTGGTTCAATTGATTCTGCTCGTTATTCTGATCAAACTATTTTCAGGTTTTGCGCATTTAACGTTACACGTTGTATATACTTATTTATACAAATATTTCTCGTTTAATAGAATAGGATAGGATAACGCAGATACATACCGGTTTAATAATCCACCTTTCATCATTAGCGGCATACTTTTCCCAGTCGTGTTTCAGCAGTTTAATATCATGGGGCAAAACATAAGTTTTCGGCATGATACCAAACTCACCGATACCGTATTTAGAGACCAGTTTCTGTAGGTTCCTCCACAATCGGTCTTTTCTACCAATTTGAAATGTTCCCGGGAAATGGTTCATCTTCTGTCCATCTTTTATTGCTCTGAACATGATTGATTTCATGTGTTTGCCCCATATGCCAACCCATTCTATTGTTTCTGGAAACATATATATTTCTGGTTTAGAGGTTTAGGCGAATCTTCCGCCATATTGTAGTTACATGATGCGGAAACTATCTAATGGCTTAATAAATAATGAAGTAACTTTTAGACAAAACATGTTATATTATAAGAAGCTTTACAGAAACTTTTATGAAGCTTTACAGAAACTTTTAAGATTACTATTTTTAAATGTTTTTTTAAGCTACTATACAGTAACTGCACTACACCATACTTATCAAGAAATGAATAGAGTAGATACATACTAACATTAGAACTTCATTGAAACAGTTCCAATAGCCTTTTCTGTAGAAAAAATCATCATCACCCTAACTACAAAAGTAAATCAAGACTATACCTTCATGTGGACATTCCGCGGTATCACAATCGCTCCTCACCAACCGAAAGCCAGAGTGTATCAACGTTTTCTTGACAACTATGGGCGTTATCGTTGTCAGTTTCCATTTGAGGTGTTTTTGTATGGGCAGTGGTATTTTCAGGCATTGACTCTCTTCGTGGCCTATAAACTTGAGGTAGGGAGGCACGCGGGGGAAGAGCGAGGGGCGAACGCAATTTGTCACTGATTCGGGTAGGTGGAGCGGCGATTCTGGAAATTAAAAACGTTCTGTGTAAGTTTTAAATACGATAAACAAGCATACATAGTGAATTTTAATGTCTCAAGTATTCCTCTAATTGGATTTTACAAACTACGTTTACCTTTTTAAACCTGTAAACTATTAAAATAGCGGTACATTACAATTATAAACTGATCAAAATACTACGGTGATGGGTTTATCAAAATATGAAGTAAAAATACGTGTAAATACAATGGTTAACGAGATCAAAGAAGTTTATATGCTGATCGAAGCCTTCACAATAAATTACAATGGAAACATGGGCTGTACTAAATTGTATGAAGGTGGTTGCATACGTAACTGCAAGCATGACAAACCTGCAGTAATTTGTGTTGCTACTTTTAATATTCTGTTGATAGTAATGATAATAAAAATAGTAGGAAATAAAAAGTAGAACGAAGGAAAGCTAAAGTAGGTGTCATCCAAATGTGCTTACGGTGTTGAAGTGAAATAAAATAGGTGAACAACAAAGGAGTGACGAAAACTGAACTAGTGCCAAAGATTTAATTTAAAAAAATATCCGCATTCATATTGTTTACATCTACGCGACATCGAAACTACAACGACATAACAATACGAAAAAAATATATAACAAAAAACGCACGCAAAAGACACATTACTAAAAGTTCCTAAAACTTCAGTTAAAGTTACATAACACTAATTGAACTTATTCAATTGAAGTTACGTTCCTCTAATTGAAGTTATTACGAAATAGCGTGTCTTTTTATACCAAATCTATCGACTTGGTAACACGACGTAAAATTTTAACAAGTGGAGTTGCTTGCCTTTGCGTGACGGCATATTATATTTGAACGGGTTTGTCGTGTGCAAAGTTGTCAGAAACATTTGGTCCTTGCTCATTTTCTCTGTGAACAACGTCAGAATGTATTGATAGTGATGGATGAATAAAATTGTGGCTGAATAGGGTAGTTGACTAGGTAAAAAAAAAACTATTTAGTCCGTCTTTCAGATAATAATTTTTTTTTAGATATTACGGGTCGTCAGAAGCCCGAAAGTCTGACAACCAGTCTTAGAAATAGCCAAGGGGTATCATATTAAATAAAAAAAACCCAGCTACTGGGTTGCGGAGGTCAGATAGGCAGTCGCTCCATGTAAAATACTGGCATTCAGCTGCATCCGATTAGACTGGAAGCCGACCCCAACATAGCTGGGAAAAGGCTAGGCAGATTGAAGGAATGAATTTAAAAAAATCCTTGCTTAATGCTCATTTTCGCCATAATATAGTGAACTCTTGTGCAAAATTGCACGCTTCTAGGCACAGCGGATAAGGCTGTACGATGTCAGTAAATGAATTTAAGATTTTTACTAAGTAAATATTTGAACGTTTTTCAGTTCGCGAATAGGCTACATGAAAGTATTTTTGGACTCTAGAAAACGCTTTTCGCGACCAAAAGACTTGTGTGCGTGCTATGAAACAGTATCATTCAGTGTTTTCTTACTCCTACTGTGTCAATAATGTTCAAGAATGCTCATGAATTTATTCAGTGAATAAAGTAATTTTGCTGGTGCACACTCAACTTAATTTTGAACAGCTTTGTTTGTGAGTGCTGTGTCTGACTTACTCGTGAATCGTAATAATATTCCTAGTATAATCTACAACATAATAAGTTGTTGCATCACACGACGATACATAAATCAATTCGATTTCAACCTTACGTGGCTCAGTTCAATTTGACTTTTAACACGTTGATAGAAGGTTCAAATTTGAAGTGATTTACGTATGCTCCCATCTTTAAAGTAAGTTCCTCCGTTAATTTCAAACCCAAACTCAAACCATTTTTGTTCAATTAAACAGGCACTTTTGAATTGTCAATATAGTTTTACCGAAACCGCTGTCCGCGCCTTTGGTATGTGCGCGGCTCACGGGGGGGCAATGCAGGCCGCTCATTTGTCAACTCGCACGGCGTCCAGCCGCTCATTCGTTAAAGCTCCCCCCCGCCTAGCCGCGCATTCCTAACGCAACGCAACGTAACTGCAAGCATGACAAGCCTACATGAACATGAAGCTAAAGTAAAGCAAGCACGTCGTCGTCGTTCATCGCTCATGCAAAAACTGATGCTGCTCCAGCTTGCTTGTACAATGTGTAGCTGAAGTTGTGCACACCTGCACAAAATGATTGTTCATGCAGACTTATCATACTTGCAGTTACGCGTGTAGCCAACCTAAGGCGCGGTACAGCTATCTCGGTCAAACTTAAATCAGAAAGTTGAAGCTAGTTGCCCGTTCCAAAACGTAGATCTCTATGGAGAAGAACGGTCAAGAAACTTCAAGGACACTCTTTTAAAGGGGGATGCGCAAAAGTAGCCCGCGAAATTCAAATTTTTTTAGGTTTTTTGCATTTTGCAGGCCAGTGTCAGGTTGTATCTTGATTAAAATATGATTCGCGACCGTAACAAATGTGGCTTTACAGAATTATAATCATTAGAATCAGCAATACAACTCCTTAAGTTAGAATAATCCTAAAATGTCATGATTTCATGAAATAGTCATTCAATCGGATTACATGAATTTAGAGAGTGGTATTGATGATTTTTATGATTATAGTTCTCTATATAAATATTTGCTACGGCCGCGAATCATATTTAGATCAACGTAGAACCTGATACTGACCTGCAAATGGCAAAAAAACGTAAGAAAATTTGAATTTCGCGGGCTACCCTGACGCTTTCGCCTTAAATCAAGATATTACAATATCTTGGGTACACTATTCTTGTTGCTTTTATATATGAGAACAATGTATACCTATTTCAAAGTACAAATTCGGATTTTTTTGCCCACGCTCAATCATTCAAGTCAACTCGCACTCCGAGAGAAATTGCGATCTTTTTTTAAAATCGGGTACCGCAGCCCTCATTTCACAGGTACTATCGAAGAAATATCTGTACACTGTAAGGACTATTCTTGCTTGCAGCGCTCGGCCGCTATAGTAACACTTATCTACGAAAAAAAGGGTCGTGTGCACAGGATTTTGTTTTCAAATTGGTTAGTTAGTATAATTTCACCAATTTGTTATTTATATATTTGTACGCCTCTGGGCAAAACATGGAGGATCTACCTATTTATAACACCTCACACTATGTGTAACTTGACCAATGTTCACAAATAAAGCTTTCTGATTTCTGGTTACCCCGATGGTATATACTCTTAAAACGCGGGCCGAATCCAGAGAAACCCGGATAGACCAGGATTCAGGATGGCAAGCTTTTACCATCCTGAAATGCAACAACCAACTAGAGACCTACAAGGTTCTTTTGGCGCCTACGCATCTTTCCATTCTATGCAAGGCTAAAAGGCAGCCATAGGAAACTGCTCGCGTATAGATTGGAAATCACTTTTTTTATTAAGGTCTTGTAATCTATACAAGAGTAGTACGCAAATACTCGCGTATACTTCGTAGTGACCAAATTGACTACCTCATTCCATAGTATACAGTGCCAGTACGCATACGGACTAATCGAATTTAGATTGCAAGAAATTGTGAACAGGTAACCAACTTGTTTGCGAGGTAATGCACCTTGCGCTAATATTAAATAGCCTGCCTGGCTACGAGCAACTTGGAAGTAGCGCTCGCCGGCCGCTGCCGCGGCACCGCTCCCTTCGCTCGCTCGGCTCGCGCGTTGGTCGCGGTTGGTCACAGTTCTAACCTAACCTAATCCATTTCACCCAGTTCACACTTTTGTTCTTTTCTTTTTTTTATAGACTATATCTTTAAAACTCTTATCCGGCGTAAGTGATGTAGTATAGTTTGGAACCAGGACGCGCTCGTCCACGTTACAAACTATACACCAGCAATACGCAAAATTCGTGTATACATTGTAATCACAGATTTAAAAATAGCATTACAATGTATACGCGAGCAGTTTCCTATGGTTGCGTTCTGGCCTTGTCTAGATTGGAAATACGCGGCGCCTACATGACATTGACAGGGGGACGTAACTGGTAAACATTTGTGAAATTGTCACAGAAATTGTATTAACAAAACAAGATGGCGCCGTTAGTTACGACTTTGCTCACGCGCCAATAGAAACTTGTTGCATTATAAACGCATGTTTAAAAAATATTTTCGATAACTTACCCTTGGAAACTACTTTCTTAGGTGTGACGACCGTCCCATTGAGTTTGGTGGACAAGTTTTTGACCAGCACGAGATTCTCCTCTTCTTTCTTCTCCTCTTTCCTCTCCTCTTTCTTCACAGCGGAAGGAAGAGCTGGCTTTTCCAATTTCTCCATCTCCGCCAAAGCAGCATCTGTTTCCATTTGCCAGTAGTCTAGTGGGTCTGGTGAGGGAAATCTGCTGCTCGCACTATGGATGATACAAAAAATAATTAAAGGTTAAATTAGTCATCATTTCAAGTAATCTGTTGTAATTAAGGGGTCACCCAGACGCTGGCAGTGAAGTTACTGGTAATAATGAGGTTAAAAATTCATTCTTTATTGTTTTTTATCAACAACTTTCATCAGTTAATTTAATTTAATCGTAGATCTTATTTATAATTATTTAACTCAACTATTCGCAGTCAAACATCGCAATCTTTCGGTCTTCTTCACCACCATAATGTATTTGGAAATAATTTACTTTTTGTTACCAAACTTTAGTAGGTTTTCATACCAAGCAGCTTAGCAAAACG
Source organism: Agrochola litura (assembly GCA_949152395.1). Lineage (NCBI taxonomy): Eukaryota > Metazoa > Arthropoda > Insecta > Lepidoptera > Noctuidae > Agrochola > Agrochola litura. The sequence goes on from OX424512.1 coordinate 6,751,301, forward strand.
AATAGGGCTTTGAAAAGGAAAATATCCTGAAAGTAGGCTATTAACCCGATGGAAGGATGTCGCAGTCCGCATTGCGGGGAAGTTCTAGGTGAAATACGGTACAAAATGGCGCGAAAGGACTTTAATATTAAAGAAGGTATAAGTGGTTTATACTGTCTTTGATTCGCACTTAAACTTTCGAGCACTGTCTTAATTTATTTATTTCAAAAGTTTTCAGATAATCACGTGCAGTTTTAAACTATTAAAGATACTAAATACAATAATAATAATACATGCTGTGTTTTATATTTTTATTCTACTAACGTTCAAACGACTTGTACATGATTACTTCTAAAACATAACCGTATTCCATAACATTCATTTGAAATAGATTAGTTTTAAACCATGCATGTTTTAGTTTTTGTGGTGATAATGGTGCCGATTCCCTTGTTCACAAACTAAACTAAATTTAAGTTCAGTGCATCTTTTTCTTTCTATTTCAAGAAAAGGACAGAAGATGAATTTTAGGTTAGTCCTGTCAAATTAATCAGCGCCTGTCACTACTCTATACAAGTTTAGACGTGATTAAAAACTTACCTACTAAAATTACGTCAATTTACGTCAAACGCTGATTAATTTGACAGGACTAAACTAAAATTTATCTTCTGTCCTTTTCTTAATGAAATAGAAACAAAAAGATGCACTGAACTTAAATTTAGTTTAGTTTGTGAACAAGGGAATCGGCACCATTGTAAATACAAGTGTTCGCAAATCTAAATCTCGGCAACAACAGATTTTTTATTTAAGGGTATCGAACGTGGAAACAAACGGGTCAGGCCTGGACTCCACCAAAGCGGAGATGCTCGAAGCCGAGACGAGAAGAGATGTTTTTCAGCTAGGATGTATCCACCAAAGCTGTGCGGAGATGCATACTAGCTAGACTGGAGCGGAACTGTTACGACGCCACTCACATCCTTTCTCGTCTTCGCTGCGCGCTGTCCGCGTCGCCAGCTTGCGAGGCACAGCTCACATCTCCACTTTATACCGCCCCACGCCCAGCTCAATCTCGGCGAGGCACAGCACACATCTCCGCTTCGATCGCGCCATACAAATATGATACATCTCCGCTTAGTGGTATCCACTCAAGCTGAGTGGAGACGAGATTTGTGAATAACGAAATTCTATTGGTTGTTTAAAACACATTTCTCCTCTACTCTCCTCTCGTCTCATCTCCGGTTTGGTGGAGTCCAGGCCTTATGCTGGTAAAACGAAATCTTGTGAATAAAATTTTAACAAATTTTCGGTGTATTTTTGTACAAGTAGTAAGTAAAGTTATAATGATCAGGGTTTAACATCAACTTAGAGGATTAATAGGCCTAATTCTAAACTTCTCCCGACTTTTTAATTTCAAAGTTCGTCAATTAGCAACAAAATGACACGATTATTTTCAGATCTACTTTAAAATACTGGCGACTGTCCACATTCTGCGAACATTATTTTATAAAATCTTTCGTTTTATTTATTTTTCTAAAAGGTGTTTGGAAATCTCGAGCATTATTTTGACAACATTCTTCGAGATAAATCTAAAATGCGGTACTGGTCGAATACATGCGAGCGTCCGGCCGGCAATGTTTGTATGGAAATCCATATCCGTCGTGTTTAGCGGCCGAATAAATTACTATGAAAACTCATATGTCGTGTTATTTAAAAATGGAACGAACTTTTTACTTCAACATTATGGCAATATTGGCAACCAAGGAGGTAACTTATCAAAGATTTTATTTAAATTTAGATGTAGCTTGGAAATAGAGCTATTTAAAGTAAAGAAGAAACAAAATCAACATATCGTCACGTGAAAAATTATCGTTATTCGTCATTAATTCTTGAATTTTCTTAGTTTGAATTTCTGCGCATTATTTGAGAAAAGTACTATACAAGCCTTGGCTGCAACCAGGCACTGATGGACTCACGTATGTGTGCCTCGGCTTCGCCTAGGCCCACATTTTCACGATCATCCATCAATGCCGCATTTGCAGGCCGCGGCAGTAATGTACCTACTATTAGATGCCGATATCCACCACAGTTCGTTGAGTTTCACCAATTAATTTTAAAATGCCCTGTATAACTGCAATATAATCTACATAATTATAATCTACATAGTATGTAGTAAAAAAGTCAGTTTTCGCGTCTGTCTATGTGACCGCGTTGTTCTTCTAAACTACGCAACATATTTTGATGCGGTTTTCACCATCTATAAAAGGAGAAACTAACTGATTGACTGACATACTCGTATCAACCAGAGCCGAAACTACTGGGACTAGGAACGTGAAATTTTTCACACAGCTTTCTTTTATAATGTAGGGGAGCACTAAGAAGGGATTTTTGAAAAGTTCACCTAAAACGGGGCTAAAACGGGGAATTTCATTTGTATGAAAAATCTTATTCCTTTAGTATTAATCTTGAAACTTGGCACAAAAATTACTAGGCTTACATGAATTCAAGATAGTTCAATCGTCAGACGTTGTGCACAATTTCTGAGCAGTAACCTAACAAAAAGTACTAGGCTTGCATGAATTCACGATAGTATTCAATTATTATGTTATGCTATTAATAGGATTTGGATGAGGCAGACAGATAGTTTATAACCCGGAGTAACACATAGGATACTTTTTATCCCGGTAGTAAGTTTCCATGGAATAATTTCCGACTTCCACGCGAGCTAAGCCGCGGGAAAAGCTAGTCATTAGATAATTTATTCCAGAAGGATAGGTGCACAATACATTGATATTAAACTGATAGTCATAATAAAGAAATCTCGATATTGTCTAGTCGTAAAACCATGCCAAGCAGGGGCAAGTCGCTAGTTATATTATTAGATTACTTACTCTTCAGTATCCAACTCAAGTGTGTGGCATTCAATCTTGCTCGCAGACTTCATCTTGGGGCTGTTTTTAACTTTCTTTTTAGTCTTCCCGGCTTTCTTGGCAGCTGGTATTATGGTCCCCGAACTCACTGGGAGCGCCGGACTCACCGCTGGGCAGGTCGGCGTTGGCGTGTCTTGGCGTGGCTATGCGGAAATAGGAAAACTTTACATATTTTTTGGAGTTGTTGAAGTGTTTGTGGGTTATTTGAGTAGACTGATCCAGTTTTGAATAATGTTTCTGGAACTTTAGACATCGGAATATCCCGAATTAGTGAAAATTCGTACATAGTTCCGATGAGTCTCGTGTCGAGTAGGTACAGATATTCGACTGTATCTACTTAGTCTGACAAAAGACGCAACTTTATTAGAAAAGCAAAGGTAATGATCGTAGATTACAAACTATTTAAAAAAATTGAGTAAATTAAGAATTTTAATGAATTCAGTTATGCGTCGTATTCAACTATAGAAACGAAATTATTTCGATGCAAACGTCGTTAAAACACAGTTTAACAGCAACTACAAATTGATTAGTAGAAAAACTTCAAATAGTTTTGTATGATTATGAGCCAAATGGCCTCATGCTTTGAATATGCAAACAATTAACAACTTCTACGCATCTCAGACGTCTGTTTTCTCAAATATTTTGCGTAGCACAATGTACATACAGTATTTTGTAAATGTAACTAATCACGTTAAATATTCTACAAGGAAGAATACGGAAATGTGTTACATTATTTTAGTTTTGCAGCTGGCGTGTGGACTCAGGCCTTAACTAAACAAAGCAGCACAGTGGGTCAAGGATGGTAGAAATATTTTAGTTTTAGAACACATGTAGGCAGCCTGTGTAAGTGGATTTTCTTCCCACTATTATTCTACAGTTTTTCGAAAGCCTTGTACAGCAAACTTGAAGGAACAGGTCGGTAAATTTAATCTAGATAGGATGCGCGGAAATAATCTTCTACTTGGGCCAAGAGTTTTTCGAAAGCCTTGTACAGCAAACTTGAAGGAACAGGTCGGTAAATGTAATCTAGATGTGATGTGCGGAAATAATCTTCTACTTGAGCTTTTAGGTTTGATTATGCTTTATTAAATTTAACAACATAACGCCTGTGTTCCCAGGTAAGCAGAGGTGTGTATTAACATAAACATCACGCTACTCCCGAAATGTCGAAGGGTTAGGCAGATGTACCAAATAAATACTACACCCACCGTTAAAGGAAAACATTGTGAGGGAACCGGCATGCCTGAGCGATATTTCTCGACGGTATGTGAAGTCAAGTCATGGGCGGCTTTAAAACTTTGATACCAGGTTAGTCACTAACCACACGAAAAGAAGAAGCACCGTTTGCTAGTTTTGTTTAAGTACTATGTGATAGCAAATCAATTTTTTATAACCGACTTCAAAAAAAAGAAGGTTGTATGTACATCAGTTTTTTTTTAAAGTGAAAACTTCTTATGGCGCGTTGGGCATTTTTGAGATGGGAAAAACAATTGAACTCGCAACACTGTTACCGACACCAGCTTTTGATCATTAAAAAGACATCAACGCACGACACATTTTCTTTGGGATTAATGACATTCTAAACATTGAGACATGACAACGACATGATTGACATTTCCCTTTTTTTTACCGACTTAAAAAAGAACAAGTATTTCCTGCACAATAAAATTGTTCAAGTTTTCACTTTTGTCGGCACTCCCGGAGTACCACTGTTTTTTAATATATACTCCTCGATATTTTCATCAGTTGTGGACGATTATGAAAATTCTATTTTGAGCACAAACGAAAGTATACGTATGCATAATAGAAAGGAGGAGATAGGAGTCAAGAAATAAAGCTTTCTTCACATAAAGATAAGAATCTCCACTTCGTTAATGGTGTTTGATTTTAGAGTGTTTTTGAAACAACACTTTAGAAAATTGCATAGTAACGACTAATATACGGGGCTTTAATAGGTAAAGTTTTGATTAACAAACTGACTTCAAATTTTCGGATATCGTGTAGTTATACGAAACGGAAAGGTTAATAGAAATGTATTACATGTGGTGAAGTATAATTTGCACACCGCATGTCAGATTTATGAAAGGATGTTATGATAAAGTTATTAAGTAAATATCAGCAATATAGAAATAGGTCGACAGAAATAAATAGAGGAATTCAGAGATTTACCGGCACCGACACTCTCCAGTACTTTCGCAAAACGTTTTGGCAAGCATCGCTGATATCTCAACAAACCCACACTTATTGTAATTTCTTCTTCGTTGAAGCGAACGGATCGCTTTCAAATATAACTGCACAAAACATGTCAAGGGTATCAATACAAAGGTTAACTTCCTAACTGAAACACGCGAAACTCTTACATATTCGAAACCGAAATTTTCTTTTACACTTTCTGTTATAATTACCAACTAATTGACTAATTAATATGTACAAATTGACAGGAGATGGAAACGGCACGGTAGCAACAGTGATAATGCATCGTATTGACATTTTGTACACTTTTGGCATGAGGCCAGGTCGCGTGAACCGATGCCACAATAAAATCTAAAGTGTACAGAATTAAACAGACAATAAAACAAGGCTAGTCGAGATGTAACCAGTAATCATCAAACGCTTCACACCTACGCGGCTACGCGACAATATTTAGACCGGTGTTAAAAAAAAATGCAAATCAATAACTTGTATGCTTTTGACACGTCCTTATTTAATTCTAGTATTTATCTAATCATTTACAACAATCATCTTACATATAAACTTATGATCAACATTTTTCTTCGAGCGTACGCCAAGTTCTGCCGAAAATCGCGCCAAAAGCAACAGACAAGCGGGCGCCACCGTCAAGACTTTAGGATCAATAACTAATTGAAAAGTTTCGAATATTAGTTTCATATTCCGTGAATGAAAAAGTTTCAGTGTTCGTGTTGTTCGGTGACATTATGGTGATGACAACAATATTGATTTTCTTTCGTTATAATGGTTTTTCGCAGCGATACACCACTAAATTATTTATACTGGTTAACAAACTAATGGCTCACTATTCACAGAAACAATATTTTTAATAGTTAGGCAATATTTCACGACTTACATTCTGCGAAAACTTCTTCCAAACTTTTCCTAGGAAGCCCATGCCTAATCTCCAAGATATGCGCGCGTCTTGAACGGAACCACGTCACTGACTAGCCACGGCGATCCCGTCATAACTTCATTGCATGACACACTATAGCTTGGCCACCTCTTGCATAACCTACACCACTAAACACGTCACATTAATAAAAGAAAAACTTCTTTTAAAAATATCTTTCGTAAAAGAATTCCACTACTTCCGTGAAGACTGAAATGTAAACAATCGTTTCTTATTCGAGTGAAGTAAGCTGCCTGGTCGTAAACTTTTTACGTCGCCACCTTTAATTTTATTGTGTTTTACATGATTGAAATGATAAAGAGGGCAGTTATGGTTTTTGGTAGTTTATGGATGCGTGTGGTGTGTAAAGTTTGGTTTATTTTACAAGGATTTTATGTGTTTTCATGGTGTTGTAAACGAAGTTTCAGGACCGTATGATACGCAGGCATACAAGCCAATGAAAAGCGTTATGCTTTGAAAAAAGCTCAGAAATCAAATTATTTTCACAGAAGCTTTCAAAAACTCTCGATTAAATTCACACATTATCACCTCGCGTGCGACCAGGCATAACAAAAACGTAGTACTCGCGAAAAGTAAGTATTCCTTTGACACATTTCCAAGACAAATTCAGATTTAACACATAGGATTTAAAGCACGTGGTACAGTTAGAGCGAACCACGCGAAATACTTATACCACGGAGGAATTTCAACTGAGTCATGAGCCGTGAAATAAACAATCCCGCGAGACTTGAATAATCTCTTCAGACAAATTATGAATAGAATTTGAATAGTGATGACGGATATACGACGGAAACAATGTGTCTGTTACGTCGAAAATTAACTACTGAAGTAGAGAACACGGAAATCTGGAAAATACTGCGCTAAAGGCAATATTACACGGTTCAACTAATATTGATTTAATTTGATTAAGAGGTGCAATTAAGGATATTTAATTATAATATTAGAAATTGGAAAGTTACTCTGTCTATCTGTTTGTTTCCTTTTCACGTCTTAACGGCTGAACATATTTGTATGAAATAAGGCACACAGGTAAATACATTTTATCCCGGTAAAGGTACTGATAAACTTGAGCATTCACTTGTAACAGAATATCGAGCATTCGCCGTTTTTAAATTTGTCGAACTGAACAACGAACAGAGCCAAGCATAGAGCCAAACATCGCTACGAACTTTTTCACGATCATTCTAGCGAATGCTCTAGTCAATGCTCATCAAAAAAATATTCTTCACGAAGATGTCAGACTTGACGGTCGCGTGTGGCGGTGACTCGGCTCGGCAAAAAGTTCGAAGCAAATTTATTGTCCTTTCGCTAGAATGCTCATTACAAGTGAATGCTCAAGTTTATCAGCACCTTAAGACGTTCCCGTGGGATAATTATCGACATCCACACGAGCGAAGCCGCGAAAAGCTAGTAATTCATAGTTACGACACACGGTACACGAACCAATTTCTTTGATTCATCTAAATTTAAAAGTGTTAGTGAATTGTGAATTCGGCAAACTAAGGCAGGTTAGGAAGCCCTCTGGCTACGTGGAGCGACGATATTCGCAGGGAGGGCTGGTAGCAGCTGGATGAGTGATGAGAGTACATGAGAGTAGCAGAGAATCGAGATAAATGGCATGCGATTGGAGAGGCCAATATTCAGCAGTGGACTATTAAAGGCTGATGACCAGAGATTGGAATAGGTAGAGTATATTTGCCTAAACTTCAAGGAAGTAAGTAATACGAGTGGATAATACCGCCTTCTGAAATCGAGGAATAATAATCATGATTTTTCATTCCGGGATTTAAGAATCAAGAATTGTTTATTGAACTTTGAATACATCTATATCTTCTATAAATGAAAAATAAGACATTTAAACAAACCTTTTTACAATCCGTTCAACCGATTTTTACTTCCATACCGTAAGGATGGCATTAAAAGCAAAATAGTGATTACAAAACCAATTGTTTACTGCAGCTGCCATTTGTCATGCCACCAACTCAATAGAAGTCAAAATCGGTTAAACGGACTGTAAAAAAGGTTTATTTAAATGTCTAATCTTATTTCAACTCTGCTGATGACGGCGATGCTCAAGTGAACCGTGTAATTCAGGCGTAACTACTAATCAACGCCAGAAAATATAACATGATTCAAGGTAAATGTATGCTCGTTAATGATTTCAGCGCTTTCATGCTTAAATTATATCGTGTTTGTGACTAAAATAAAATAACGACATCATGCGATAATCGCACGCAATTAATTTTCCTGTATATTACGAAAACGATGTCTGTATTCGCTTTCGGATGTTTCTAAACAGTGTTTCATTCGTTTCACTGAAAATAATCGTTATTAACAAGTTCCAGAACTAACAATTTTTACGAGTGTTTTACACAATATAAAAAAGGTGTATGCTACAGATGGAAGAATGTAATGGAGATAAAAACTGCCACTTGCTCACTTCAAATGGATCTCCAGCGTCTTATAATTTGACAGCTGGCCATAATTTTTTTGTACGACTTCTTTTACGCATAATTAATTATTGAGCCCAGTTGCACAGCTGTTTACTGCAAAAATACGGGGACCCATGTATTTGCCAAAGATGTTATGAGAAGAAAACTGTAGGAGAAAGCTCTCCGAAAAAAATTAGAATCCAATATTTCGTCGAGACAATGCGCTATCCTTTATGCCTTTTATGGGTGAAAGTGGTTCATAGGTGATGCTCCCAAGAGAACTTAGTCTGTTTTCATTACATACAGGCACTTGTGATGTGATATTATGTAAATTATAGTAAAGTATGAGTGTGTTTATATTATCATGATCAGTGCTAGAAGTGCTATCTCTGAGATTTTTGAGTCAGGAAGATCATGCCCGAGTTGGTTTTCAACTCTGTCTTTAACAAAAAAAACGAACTTAAAGTCAACAAACACAAAATAACCTATAAAATATAAAACGTTCATAATTTATTGACTTTTCTACTAAAGCTGCTTTTTTACCAGTGGTAGACGCTTCCCCTGTCTTTAGCTCGTCTTTTAATAGTGCTACACTTCAAGTCTCATACATATTTATCTAGTTTTCGTATAATTTGTGATCGACACAAAAGTAAACATAAACACAATGGCGGTTTAAAGACGTACAACTGTGTTGCCATCTGTTCTGAGCTTTCAGTTTTTAACCTCATTAACTGTGTCCATTTATATAGTATAGGCAGAGTACCTTCAAGCATGACGTACCATTCGTGCCATTAAAGATGAGACTTGACGCACCACGTAGTTTGACTTGCGCAGTAGACAATTTATGGGTCTCTTTAGCGGTATGAGGTCTGCGCCGTGGCGTCATCGGGGGGAGGAAAGAGCGGCGGGAGGTGCGGTCAAGTCTCGACTTTCGTGGCGCGTATTGTACGGTGCTGAAAAGTGGACGCTCACGCAGGAGGCTGTGTACAGGGTGAGAGTTGCACAGAGAGCCATGGAGCGTTCCACGCTTGGCATAAAGCTAAGATTCGAAGACGTACGAAGATTTTCGACATCGGAAAACCAGTTATGGAACTCAAAAGGAGTTGGGCAGGACACCTGGAAAGGCGCAGTAATGACAGGTGGAGTAAGGCAGTGACCGAGTGGCGCCCAAGGACTGGAAGATGAAGTGTCGGTCGACCGGCGGCGAGATGGGGAGACGCTGGCACAGGAGCGTGGGGATTGGCACAAGAAAAGAGAGGCCTGTGCCCAGCAGCGGGTGAACTCGGATTGTGGATGATGATGATGATGACCTTCAAGCAGTATTCATGTTCAATCGAATACATGCATGTGAAAACATCTAGAAACTATCAGAAAATATAAGGGCACGCCCTATGACACTATAGAGGTATGAGTAACAGGGTGTAAAGTTCACTCATCCTCTATAGAAAAGGGAGGATGGATCCTTCGACCAGACGGATGTTGTGTCTTGCGGGCAACTGCCCGACGATTGATGTCGGAAAGTTATATACATATAATATGCTGATCGCACGATTAACCCTGCTTGCGCGATGCAGAATTTGCATTTTTCTTTCTTTTTCTTTCTTTTCTTTATTTGTGTGACGTCAGGTCTTTAATGCGTAGTTCGCATGTAGCGTTGTAGATGGCACAACACCAATAAAATATTCGTCAGTTCGTAACGCATCCTATGATGTGCCCATTTGTAGCAGCTGTTGGCTGATGACTGTCATAATTTCGTGACTGAGCGATCACTCAGCGAATGGTCTTGCGCGACAACGGCTTCATAGCACACGTTTCGAGCGCTAAATGCATTTATGTAAGACTGCACTGCGCTCACGCATCGCTAACGCCGACGCTACTGCAGTATCACATGACGCCGCCGGCGCCACAAATTCCGGTGATTCCGCTGAATCAAGCATCAACTATACTCTGCTCATTTTATGATGATTGATATGATATGACACGTCATGCTTACGTATTTTAGTGACGTCAATGTGGCATAATTCAAATTAAAAAAAAAAAAACAGGAATACACCCATATGAAATCACCACCTACAATACCTACCTACATCGAAAGTTGTTTGTTCGATTATAGTTTTTTTTAACGGCTCATTACGTCGTCGATTTGACTTAGTAGCGTAGTAGCTTTAGCTTATTCCTAACTATGTTGAGATCAGCTTAGAATCTGACTGGAAGCAGATGAAAACGTTTTTTTTTTAAATGGTTTGACCGCCTTTCTGTCCTCCAACTGTGTTACTGAGAAATACGATACTCTTTAGTAATACTGGAAGTAAGACTCAGTGTGCTACGTAAAAAAAAACTTTTCTTAATTTCCATCACTAAACAAACATACGTATAATGAGGAAAATTACTTGTCGTTGTAATTTTGTTCTCGTCGTTAGCTGTAATAATCTAGTCGTAATTTATTTTCCTTGCTAATATGGTTAGTAAATAGTATCTAATCTAATAGAGTATATTGTAATTATATATTTTTTATCTGCACCAAAGACAACCCCATTTTATGTCTCTTCCAGGAAACCTTGGAATGGCTAGGGTTGCCTAGAAGAGATCGCAGTAAGCGATAAGAAAAAAATTTCTAAAAAGATTTGATTTTTTGTATGTCTGCTTGTTACGCTATCACGCTAAAAATTTGGCACATGGGTAGACCATGACCTCGGTTGGGATATTTATCCCGATATTCCCACGGGATCGAGAGTTATGCGGGTGAAACCGCGTGATGCAGCTAGTAATGTATAATCTGGTGTACAATAAAGTATACATAAATTTTAAGTAATTAGATCAATAATGACTCCAAAACTAAATCTTCCACTCACCATATCCGTAACAGGCTCAACATGAACAGTTTCATTGATAGCCGTAGTCCTCAACAGATGCATATCATGTTGGTGATGGTCCTTCATCACAGTTAGTTCCTTCCGGGGACGGATTTGTTTGGGCCCAGCACTGGAGCAGCCCCTGCTAGCACCCTTGGCGGTAGCTGTGTTGCCAAGGTTTGCGACGGCCGAACCGTAAGAGTAACCAAAGCCAGCGTTATCTTTGGCGCGCTTCGTATTCGTCGATTGGAAGGATTGTCGGCTAGAAGTAAAATAATGTTGATTTAGTTATGGTTGTATCGTAGCTTTTTAGGGTTCCGTCCGCCCGAATGAAAAAAGTGGTGGCACTCCGGGAGTGCCGACAGAAGTGAAAACTTGAACAAGATCGCCTTGGTGGAAGAAAAATACTTGTATAGAACATTGGTCCGTAACCTTATCCAAATAAAGAGCACAATCGCGTTTACAAAAAAAAAAAATTCCGAATCCTTTAAAGTAAAAATACTTGCATAGAACATTGATCCGTAACGTAACATAAATAAAGAGCATAATCGCGTTTACAAAACCTTTAAAGTTAAAATACTTGCATAGAACATTGATCCGTAACGTAATATAAATAAAGAGCACAATCGCGTTTACAAACATGAGGTCGTCATGGTGTCGCGAAATTAATGGTTTAGTCCCATCTCAAAAATGCCCAACGCGCCTAGAGAAGTTTTCACTTCAATACGGAACCCTTATGGATCACTCGTGTCTGTCTGTCTGTCTGTCTGTCTGGCTGGCTGGCTATCTGTCTGTCTATCCGTCTGTCACAGCCGATTTGCTCCGAATTTACTGCACCAATTAAGTTGAAACTTGGTACACATATGTCTTTCAGTAACCCAAACACGAACGTGTAACGTAAATAAATGAATTTTGAATATGGGGTTCACTTTTAAGGGATTTTTATTTTTTTTAAGTTTTGCTGATTGTACCGTGTGACATATCAAATGAAAGGGCTTACTGTGAGGATCTCTAACATATATACTTTTTTTTAAATTAATTGTTTTTATTTAAGAAAATAGATGATAATTGACCACTCCCCCCTTATCTCCGAAACTATTGAGCCAAAATTTTTGAAAAATACAGAAATTAGTTCTGTGCTTATAGATTACAGGAAAAACTGGAAGAAGTCTATGGTTTTAAAATAACATAGCAAATCTCTCAATATTGTACAAAGTTACATTTACAGTTGGAATGTATGGGAGAACATTTTTTTCAACTACAATGTTAAGTTTGTTCTTGTTTTATCTAGATAGTTATTACAGTATCATTATATTAGTTTTATGTCGCAATCTACGGAAAACATATGATGGATTAGCTCATAGCATGTCATGTTACTGCCTAAACTCATTTATCTTTAAATAACTCAACATGTTACTTTTACTACTCATTTATAAATTATCAACCTTATAAGACTTTATAAAAATGGTCTCGAAGTATAAAACTGCTTGATTAAGTAGGTAGCTAAACTTAAATTAGGTTTAAAATTATTTTTAACCCAGTTATTGGTACATTCTAAAATTCCACAACAAAAATTAAAATGATTTTCAATCTACTTTTCATATAAATAGAGGTCAAGTTAGCGCGTTACATCGCATGCGTCGATATTATTTTGGCGTTACGCGCGTCATTGCTCAACATTCGTCATTCTGTGGCTAAAAATCATAAGCATGATACCATACATGATTTCACCATACCACACAATCTATACATACAAATAAATAAAATTGAAGTGTCTGTTTGTAATGTCAAAATAACAGCTTCTTACTAAATGCATCATCATCTGCCTAGCCTTTTTGGCTTTTTCCCAACTATGTTGGGGTCGTATTCCAGTCTAACTGAATGCAGCACAATACCAGTATTTTACATGGAGCGACTGCCTACCTGACCTCCACAACCTAGTAACTAGGTAACACGATACCCCTTGGTAAAACTGGTTGCCAGACTTTTGGGCTTTTTTACTAATTGCATATGAAAGTATATATGGTACTTATAACAAAAAAAACGACTTAAAAAAATTGTCTGTCTGTTTCGGCTAATCTCCGAAACGGCTGGATCAATTTTGATGGGACATTCACTGGCAGATAGCTGATATTATAAATAGTAACTTAGGTTACTTTTATTTTAGAAAGAGAATTTTAGGGCCTCTTACACTTCAGTTTTGTAAAACAGACTTTTAAATTTCACAAAAAAAGGATTTGATTATATTTTTTGTAGAATGATAATGTAATAAGGTGAAGACTACATTGTTTTTTCAATCCACTGAGCCGATACAAAGAGCGAACACCTAACATAATCCTTTTAACATACTGACCTACTTTTAAAGTAATAATAGCCTTTAGCCCTGAGTGGGTGGGTGTATCTTTCTTAAAAAAAAATATATCACCTTTGCCTACACATAAAAATATAATCTAATTACAGTACCCAAAAGGTCAAACTCTCATAATATTTGTAAGAAAAGATTCTACAAATTTCATATTGTATTTCGTTTACTTCCTAGATAGATAAATGTCTGCTCTCCTCTAGATAGATAAGAAATGCTTACAATGGTTTGACCTTTCATAATAAGGTCAGATATTTTGACATTATATATTCCAATATTTTAAATTTTAGCTTAAATAAATAATTTCACCCTATCATCCCTTATTACCAAAAATATATTACTATTTGAATTTGGCCACTTTTCTTTTAGATGACATAAAACCAACTGGATTATTTTCAAAAAAATCATGGAATTCAAATAACTATACCAGTGATAAGATACTCGCAGGGTGACAAGTAATATAAATACTCTAGGTTGGTACAATAAAATCATTATGAGTAATGTGAGCATGTGTATAACCTAAAAAAACAATTGAGTCTGCCAAATAAATAGATACACTTCCTCATAGTAAAATTCCAGTAAATTGTATTTTATGTTATAATTCAAAACAATAGGACTGTAATAAATATTATTACCTATATTTCCTCTGGTTCCACAAGAAATAAGCTCACATTAATCACAAAATAAATAGCATTTCAACATGCACAATACCTCTAGTAATATTGTGAAAGACAAACCAATTAATTCAATTTGTATTGTCAAATATTCCATTACATGCAAAAATCTAGTTATTGAATTAACCAATTGCTGTTTTGATAGCTGATTACATGGTACCCACAAACAACAATGTTATCAGATAAGAATAACAACTTACTTATCATATCCTGGTATTGGAGCTCCTAAATTAAAACTGCAGTACAAGTTGTCAGATTCACTGGCAGCCCGCTGTCTTCTGCGACCTTCTAAGTTAGCTTTCAAGTCCTGTTTGTTCTTAGGCTTTTTGAGTATACTGTGAAGTGGTGAACTTGGTATAGAGTTATTGAGTATTGATTTCAAAGGCTGTTTCATTGCCTGCACTTCCATCATTTCTTGGTCAACTTTTTCTAGTAGTTCCTCAACTTTTGGCAATCGGTCATCTACTTTAGTATTGGAGAGTGTTGTAACTAGAAAAGGTCTGCTCGGGTTTTTTGGGCATAATTTTGATCTTCCTGGCGGGTAACTGGGGATAAACAAAGCAATTTTTTGTTGTTATTGTGGTACAAGTGCGTGAAATGTTTTGAATTTGCATTTTAATAGCTTTCATCTGATTTAGTCATTACGTCTGGTAATAACACCTGTTTGGGGAACAAGATGTGATGTAATAGCATGCATACCCTTAGTTCAACGTACTATTGTTGACATTAAGTTAGATAACGAGCAGTGTCCAAGCACTACAAGCATATAGGTTATGTTTATTAAGCTCACCAATGGTACCTCTCCTGCTCATGGGCCATGACGTAGTCGCCGTTCTCGGCGGCCGGCAGGGAGCACTCGTGACGAAACCTCGCGGCCGTGTAGTGCGGCTCGCTGTTGTTCAGCGTGAAATGGCTCTTGTTGGGCAGAGCTCGATGATAGCGACAGTTACCGTCCGCGAAGCGGTTCGCTTCGCGACTCGCATCCTCGTACGGCGAACGGTCTATGCCTTCGCTGCGGCAGCGACGCCGCAGGATTCGCGCTGGCTCCCGACCAGACCAATCCAGCACCGACCCCAAGGGATCACACACGTCGAACCCGGCTTCGTAGCTAGGGCACGCTCGCCTACTATCCATATCCGACACGTCTAATCGCGACGCATCGTCGAATGTCCACATGGATTGCGCACCAGGAATTTCACTATTGCACTGCAAATTTTACTGAGAACCACTGAAACGAACTTTTTATTTTATCGGCGTCGACGAAGCCAGGGGGCGACAGGTGACAGTTCGCCATTCGACAACCGCGATACAACGTGCCAGGACTCCCGCCAAAATTGAAAGAAAATTATGTTCTTTTTATAAATAAATTAGCAAACCTTCAAGAAAGGATACCCCTACACGAATTACGCTTTGACACAGTCACACACTTTACACCGTTAATTTAATAATGCCCATAGTACCTAATGGCGATCGTGGTACACTCAAATCCTCTAGTATTTTTTCAGTTGTTGTTTACCTGTTCGATAAACAACAAAAACGTTAGAGGTCCAGTATGAGGTAACTATATTGATTTACAGTGTTTTTTTTTATTTTGAAATAAACGGCGTTACATAAAATATCGATCTCTAGAAAGGGATATTGAAAAGAAATGTTAAACACTTGATAATTTATTTCCTTCTCTACTATACACATTTATATAGCTTGGCTAGTAAATATCGTTGCTTGCTGATTTCTGCTGTCACTTTCTAGTCAAATGCTTTTTTTATGGATGTGAAAGAGAGAACCCATTAGTTCACTTTACTGCCGCAAGTATTTTTGAATTTGTTTGGTTGGTAAATACGAGTTTTCATTGAAGATTTTGGTGGATTGAGCGCATGGTTACAATTTTTATTTGACAATGAACCTGTTATCGGTCTCAAAATAATAAATAAAGATTTCAGAAAAATCTCAAATATTTTAAAAGATGTATTCTAAAAAGTTTTCTCGTATTGTCAGCGTTTACTTCAAAAAGAAGATTTCAATAGTATTCAGACCTTGAATGAGAGCACTTTACAAACAATAGATCAAAGATACCTACACGTTACATGCTCTGTGGTTCATGTCATCATTCGCGGATGCTAGGGCTACACCAACGGGAAACGCCGTTAATTATTGCGATGATGGACGTTAACCCGAAGTCCATTATCGTGATAATCAACGGCGTTTCCCGTTGGTGTGGCCCCGACAGGACACAGAAGAGTGCTGTAAAATATGATAGCTTATCGAGAATAAAATTTAATCTCGATACTCGAAACAAAATGGAAATATCTATGACCTATATGTGAGTTTTATGCAGATGGTAATGGATGTATAAAAATTATCATACCTACTCATTGGGAAGATCTAGTAAATTCTCGCAGATTCTTTTAAATGTTGGTCACCCTACTGTACTGCTTTGATCAACAAACGAAACATTCACAAGTTCACAACACATAATATTCCACTTTGAATCATGTTGTGGGGTGAATATTTTAGAGGCTCCAAATTCATGTCTTTGAAAATTTCTCGAGAACGTCTGTATGTATTATTTTTTGAAGTGTTTATTTTAATAGTAAAATAATTAAAGAAAATGTTGCTCTAAACCACGATTGTATTATAGTAAAAAAAATATTTTACAAAATCCCATAAAATTCCCATTTTTTCACGTGTCGCCTCGGCACACGCGGTCTATATTTTGATGATATAAAAAATTGTGACTTCATGGAGCTATTTGTTGTTGAGTGCTGTAATAATACATAATCAATCTTCATATTCTTGATAAAATTACTAATACCCGCTAAGTTAGTAAATAAAAAACTCATGTTCAAAAAATGTGCGTCATTATCCTGCGCTATGTTTGTTTTCAATATTATATCGAATAAGAGACGGAAGGGGGGGAAACTCGTGGCTGAGCGAACAGAGGCCCCCGCACCACAGGCGGGCGACGCGTTTTAGTAAAAATACACGCGCTCGTTTTTTGCAGGTAAGGCTTTGAAATTCATTCTCCAAAAATTTTCACTGCAAACGTCATTTACATTTTCATTTATATATCCGTCAAATTCTATTGTTACTCTATTCATTTAACAAAAAAGTATAAAACTTTTGTGTACATACCCAATTATAAAACGTTTTTTGAAATACCACGTGCGCAAAACATGTTTAAAAAAGTTTTTTTCCGATTCATCATTTTTCTCAACGTCATTGTCCTGAATTTGTACTGCCAGGATAATGACGCACGTTGAGAAGAATGACATTATGTGGAACGATAATGACAATTGTTGAGGATAATGATGGGAGTTCGTAATTATGCATTTGTTTAAGGTCGAGTTTTTGGAATTGAATCATTAATAATATCATGAAGCTCAAGGATTACATTTTAATCATTTATACAAATCGTCATATTGTTGATGATAGACGATTTTTTTATATATTGGAAGATTTTAATGTTATATACGCTACATATGAAGGTCCCCAATACAAGGCCCTATGTGAAGATAGTGTATACTTTAAGAGCTTTAATATATATGACACAAACAACAGCCTTACGAGCAATACGATGAAGTATATGAAAGAGATGGAGCTATACGTCCTGTAGAGCTTCATTCATCTCTTTCCCACACTGAAGTAATATTAAAATAATACTGCTTTATGAGCTTGTGGTAGGCCTCTTGTTCAGTTTATTTGAGGAGTTAATAAATGATGATGGAAACATCATTACGGATAACAGGCACAAATGGTCCCTGTGATCCTTTTCAAAATGTTATAAAGTATATAAAGGTACTATTTAAGCTCGGTGAAATCTTTAATGAAGTGCATGACTTTCTTTTTGTCAGACTCACCATCTTCACAATACAGAAACGAGTATATATTTTATTTAATTACTCAACTTTGTAAAGACTTCTCACAGCTAAAAAGAGTAACGTGGAATTATTGAGAATCCAGACACGGTAAAGGGGCTCCTGATGGAGTTGGAGCAACTCTAAAAAGGACTGCGGATCGTATGGTAACTTTTGGTAAAGATATAGGGACTTTTGAACAATTTTACGATTTGATTAAAATTTACATAGAAAATGACAAATTTAATATAATTGTGAAAAAAAGAACTTGGTACACAAAAAGGTGCCCCTAAGTGGTTTTAATTTTTTGGGAATTTAGCTGTCTCTAAATAAGATATATTAAGACAGCTTAATTCCCAAAAAATTAAAACCATTTTTGTGTACCAAGTTCTTTGGGACAAATCTAAAACGAGAACAACTACGCAATATGAGTTGTTTTGTTTGTGAAGCTTCAGAAATTTACATTCATGGAAAACATATTGGTTTTATAGAGAAAGTGATTGGCTTACAAGATGAAAATGCACCTTCCTTTGAGACTGATAAAGCAAAGAAAAATCGTATAGTGGTTCTCTGTGATATAACCTTTAATAAATTTAATTCCCCTGTACCATCTTTCCTCACAACTCAAATTTAAAAAGGTACCTTTATGATAAAATCTAATAAGGTGGATCCGTTGAACCAGCCCACGAAATTCTTGTTTTTTTTTTACATATTACTGCTCCGTAGTAAATTATCATTCTTTTTTTAGATAGGTAGGTACTTAATTTTATTTTGTTTTTCAACAGAAACATCTTTTTGCATTATTTTGATCATATTCAAAGTGATTCTTTTCCAGGATTTGAATTAGAATTGATACCTTTTCATTTTGTTCTTAGTATATTAAACATAAATGAGACTGTTAATTGTTAGAAAAAAATTGTTAATAAGTATTAATATTGTGAAAATAAAAGATTAATCAATGACCATGTTTAATTTATTTTGTATGACTTGTATAATTCAGTCACCGTATGATTGTGAAAACCGCGAGTTAAGAGTTCGTTATAGTCGGGTTATGAACTAACGGTTTTTACAATCCTACGGCGATTAACTTTTAATATTTTGATATTCGGCTGTTGATTTTGATAGGTACTTATAATTTACATAATCTATCTGAATAAAGCAATCAAGTTTATAAAAGTCTTAAAAGTTGGTTTTTGTTGGACTTATTTTGACGTTCATTTATATTAGTTGATTGTGATACTTTAAACAAAATAAAAATATCATTAAGATACTTATTTCTTTTTATTTACCTTCGTCGTTTACAGAAGTACAAAACTAAATTCATGAGCATTATCATTGTCCTCAACTTATCGTCATTTTCCTAAGCTTGAAAATCATTTTTCTCACATTACATCATTATCCTCAACAACAGTTAAACAATATATATGAATATCTCTTTAAATTCTTGTTTATTTGGAGTAAATCTAATAAAAAACTTGTAATAAGAACATGCCTATTAATACTGTTAAAAAAAATGAGCGATGCACGCAGGTTTTCAAGGATCCACAAAATTGTATCAAAAATAATATTTTCTGGAGATCCACCCTGTGACTAGCGTTCCCACAATCCCACCTCTCCCGGAATTCAGAAAAGAAAATTTAAATCTCCCAGTTCCCGGAAGGAATTTCAAATAAACAATATTCTCCTGGAATTTAAAATTCACGCGCACTGGCGAAATAATGGACAGACAACATTTAGAATTATTCTATATTTATTTTATTTTTATAAGTATCTTAATTATATCTCATTGTATGCACTATGCAGCACCGGTCGACGTCAGTCACAGAGTACATTCTGGTACATTCTAATATACTGATGTCACATGCTCTGTGGTCGACGTCATAACGTCGACGCTGGCAGACGCTGGTTGTCGTTGAAAACCAGAACTAGAGCTGGGTCTCGCAATGGTCTCGCATAGGGTCGCAGCTTTCCAATCTATTACTATACTCTATGGTCGCAGCATTATACTGAGCGATAGCCGTTTTGCGTGGATGTGACGCACATTTTCCCCCAACTTATTATTTTTTGTTTTGTGTTATTTCGTTGCGTCATGTTTACCGCAAACAAACGTATTTTCTTTCTTTTTCTTTCACACACAGTGGTGACAGTGGCGAAATCGTACGACCGCGCAAGGTACCACGCTACTGGCCAATTCAGTCGCGAACGGTTTGTCCAGACCTGTATCAAACGCCGCCTACGTGCGTGTTTTTATTAGTATATTATTCGATATTATGGACAAAAGAAAGAACCCGCTGAAATGACGAACATGTCAAGGTAGAACTCCAAAGTTTTTCAATTTTAAAATGGACTGCTAAGAGTTTTTTTTAAATTAGTTCAAGACCAGATATTTTGAAATCTGTACGTTCTGTTGATCGAAGGTTCAAAAGGAAAATTAAATTTAAAAAAAAACTCTCAGTTTTTGACTAACAAGAGGTGGCCACCCTAGTTGTGACTGATTGATTGATATGTGTTATGTCTTTTATAATAATAGGTGCATGATGATAAAATCTTGATTCGTCCAATATTCTGCCAAACTGTGGCAGACCCACAATATGCTTCTACAATGTGTCCAGTAAAATATCATGACAAGGTTGCATAGAGATGCGCCGAGTACAAGTTTTACTGTAACCGGGTACCGAATATTGCTCGGTATTATGTTTACCGTACAATACGTACTCGTAGCGTACTCTGCCGAATAGCTTGGTTTAGATCCACTATAAAATCAGGATTCAGGAGTTTTATATGGCTCTTTAGAAATAGCTAAGCGGAACAGCACCCTAATTGCGTAATATAACACAATCACAATTTGTTTCGATTTGAAACAGATTTCTAATCCATTGCTTCATAAGTTGGAAAAAAAATCTGCTCAACAACGTAAATAACGCAATGAATGTTGTTGAAATGTCAAAATGAAACAAATTTCACGAAATTGTTTACGAAAATGAGTTACGCAATTAGGTAGCAGGTTACTAAATATATCCACGTCTATTGTATTGTATTTTAGCTTAGTTTAGCTAAAGCAGGTACCTATTGGGCGCAGAAACAGGTACTCGGTCGCAACGTGGGGAAGCCGCGCTGCGGCGAGTGGGCGGTACCTCACCCCTCGCATACCGCCACCACTCCCCGCGCGCATCATACTGTCAGACACTTGCTGCCATTTTTGTTTACTTATCACACGCACGGAGTTAAGGCTCGTGCAGACCAGCGTGACACGCGACGCGACACAAAGGCACCGCTCGCTCGTCGCGCGACGGTCGGTGTCTTTGTGTCGCGTCGCGCTGGTCTGCACAAGCCTTTACGTTGTTACATTATTTTGTTTTTGGGGTAAAATTAAAAGTTATATCTCTTGTGAGTTTGTTTGTACAGACGCCAGCACATCAAGCTACCCGAAACTGTCAAATTTTCCCAATCAACTTAGAACCTTAAAATTCAGCGATAAAGTTGAAAATCTATAAATAAATTTGACAGATTGTAGTAGCTTGATGTGCTGGCGTCTGTACTTAACTATTTGAGATATGAGTGGGCGTAAAAACTCCTTGATTTGAAGATTTTATGACGAAATAGGAGGCGACAACCTTGATAGAGTTCAGACCCTAATAAATTTATATATAATAATATATGCATGTCATTTATTTTCACTACATCAATAAAAGACTGTAATATAAACGTAAGAAAACAATTAAAGGTTAAATTCAACTACTGCTTGTTCCTCAAAAAAATGATGAAACTCCAACGCTTTTCTACTACAGTTCAAACGTCCGTTTCTGTCGCGGTCAGGATGTGTCGTCATTTGGGTTGTTTGCTGTGTTTACATCTGTTTTATAAGGTTTTTTAGCCCAAAATCATATAAATTATATTGTTTTATTTTAGTGCTTTATTCAGGCAGAAATCGCACTTACAAACTTGCTTTAATGAGAATTCAAACAGTTTAAGAAAATATAGTTATTCACATGCGTTTTGAGGTCACTTCCGGCATTTTCGAAGACGATGCGTTTCGAGTTTGCGTTCCGTTACACAAAAAAAAAATAGGATTTTGTTTCTTGACTCCTTTAAAATGTAAATTTAATTAATGAATAAGTATAGAATTACGTTCATATTCCCTATTGCATAACACACGATCAATCACAACCCGTTTCATTTTGACAGTTCAACAATATTCATTGCGTTATTTTCGCTGTTGAGTAGAGTTTTTTCGAACTTATGAAGCAATGGATCAGCAATATTCTTTAAAATGATTCAGATTGTGATTGATCGTGTGTTACGCAATTAGGGTGTCGGTTTTAAGTTACGAGTTCTTTTCGAGTATCTTAGCAGTCAAACTGAGTTATTCGGCTGATAACGAGTACTAACAAAACGGCCGAGTATGCCAAGTACCAAGTAATAAACGAGTATTCGGTTCATCTCTAATTGCTGACTTTTTGATTGAAACTAATCCTCTCTTGCTCTATACCCATTATCTGTTTAATTTTTATAAATGTTTTGGAGAATTCCTTTTTTCCACGCGTTCCTAAAGTTCGTACTATCCTCGTGCAGTGCAATAAACAGCTGACAGACATCTCCGTTTGTGGGTAGCTTTACTCAAGTCGGAACATATTGAGTGACTCATATTTAAATCAAAATACAACCTGACACTGACCAGCAAATTGCAAAAAACGTAAGAATATTCGAATTTCGTCGGCTACCTTAGAGCATCCCCTAGTGTATCATCTTTTTCTTGCGTTATACGATTTTATAAGCCAGCAGACACGGTACCCGTTAAAACACAAATATTTCGTAATGAACAATTAACGTGTTATAGTTATTTATGCAACTGTTGTATAATAAGGGGTATTAAAACACGAATGTGGGTTTATTACACGAGGCTTCGCCGGTAACACATGAGTGTTTTAAATTTAATACGTACCTAAATAAGTACAGTTGCTCATAAGACTTTATATCTACACCTTCGATCAACAATACCAAATTGTTGATCGAAGATCTACACCCATGATATGAATCCTCTATAAAAGGTTCCGAAACCATTGGGTGTTTATAATTCAAGATCAAGAATTAAAAAAAAACCCACGAAATTCAGTACAACTGCACGAATGAAAGCACATTACTGCAGAATTAATGTGCAGCGGGTGCTGCTGTCCCCCGCTTAAACGTTGAAACGAGTTGCTTAATGAAATTAAGTACAGACGCCAGCACATCAAGCTACCACAATCTGTCAAATTTATTTAATAGATTTTCAACTTTATCGTAATTTAGTATAAGGTTCAAAGTTGATTGGGAAAATTTGACAGTTTCGGGTAGCTTGATGTGCTGGCGTCTGTACAACATTATGACACTCATATGGATGATATTATGGTTACAATGACGCTAGCTGTTTTAATGTTGGCAATAAGCTGTTTCAGAAACTTTTATAAAGGATATACAGCATGGGTGTAGATAAAAATATTAACAATAGGACTGTACTACTGAACTTCGAAGTTTAAAATACCGATGTAGGTACAGACGCCAGCACATCAAGCTACCCGAAACTGTCAAATTTCCCAATCAACTTTGAACCTTATTCTTCAACAATAAAGTTGAAAATCTATTAAATAAATTTGACAGATTGTAGTAGCTTGATGTGCTGGCGTCTGTACTTACTTTATTCATAAAGTTTAAAATAACGATTTTCGTGAGTTACATTATATGCTATGACGAATTACTTTATGGAGAAAGTTCATAATCGCGATGTACGGATCTTCGAAAGTTTGATATACTATACTTCCTTCCAAAAATACAAATAAAAGCGAAATATTCGCTCAGAATCTCGATGGTAAACTTTCGGAATTTAGTAATTCGTCGTAGCAAGAAGTTCCGTAAATCACGCTGATGAACATTCTCAATTAAGTACCTAATTCGGCATAGCAAACTTTCGAAGCTCCGTACTACATCGCGATTATGAACATTCTGAATGTAAATATACCGTACTCACGTAAATCGTAGTTTTAACTTTCGGTATTTTAAACTTCGAAGTTCAATAGTACAGTCTAACAATAGCGTTTGTAACCCTGGAGGTTTTAAGTGTAGTAGCTTAAGGCACCCACGGGAAATCCCAGTTAAGTAGTCATGATCTCACAGGTCAACTACGAGATGCCCTACCTATAAAAAAATAAAAAAAAACGTGTGGCACTCGGTGACTGCCGCGGTAAAGCTATTGCATAGCATTTGTAACCTCCATACTTCCTATTTGTCAACGCTACACTTGGGAGGATGACGGATGATGACATAAAACAAAAATTACGTTCCCATGACAACATCACGTTGTTCAACATCCGTCATTATTTGGTAGGCGGAGTGGGGGTGTTAGGTTTTATTTTCGTTACGGAATTTCTTGATTCGGTCGCCGCGCTCAAAGCCCGCCATAAAAGCTATGCAAGCATTTGTAAATTTCGGTGTTAGGTGCCGCTAACTCGCGCAGCGTTTGTTACGATAAGTATGTGGCACCATTATGAACTTCATGGAAATAGAATGGGGTGGCAATAAAACTCTGCTACTCAGAGTAGCAGTTCTGTTGCTAGTGTAGCCTACTCTGTTATTGGGATATAGTGTGATGTTATGTCTATAGATGTAAAACAACCGATTTAAAACGTTTTAAATAAAATGTTGCCGTTAAACCCCAAATCGTTTTAAGGCTTGTGCAGACCAGCGCGACACGCGACGCGACACAAAGGCACCGCTCGTCGCGCGACGAATAAAATTACACGTGTGCGCGGCGCGGCGGCCGCGCGTGGCATTTTGTTTATGTAGGTACATGTGTGTGTAGGTAGGATAGACGAGCTGGCAACGTTGCGTCGAGTCACGAGTGACAACGTCAACGAAAGCGCGAGAGTGTGAGTTTGGTTTTAAACCGAATCAAATTGATTATTTATATTATATCATGAAAAAAGAATAATTATTTAACAACACAGAGTTTTTAGGTACTCCGTTATATCCCTACCTCGATAAAATCAAGAAAATCCTTAAATATAATAAAACAAAGTCCCCCGCCGCGTCTGTCTGTCTGAACACGATAAACTCAAAAACTGCCGAATGGATTTTCAAACGGTTTTCACCAATGGACGGAGTGATTCTTGCGGAAGGTTTTAGTGTACCTATAATTCATTAAGGTTTTGTGTAAATTGGCTGAAATATGATGATTACTGTCGAAGATGTCGGAAAAAATCATACAGACTGGGCCGCGTATACCGTTACAGATACATCAAATGTATGTTCTACGGGATTGAAGATCTTAAAAAGTTCAACAAACAAGTCCGCGATGGCATATGTCTATCTTCTAAGGATGACCCACAGTAACCATTTCTGTCTTTCAGAATTTGATAAAAATTCCATTGTTATTTCCGAAGCTATATTGACCGGTATCATATTAATCCTTATCCAATAAAATATGATATTTAAATTGGCCATTTAATTGAGATTAAAATATGCTTTGACATCATCTAATTTAAATTTAATGGTTTAAAAGATATCACAGATTCAAAATAATTATAGTTGGAGCGCAGCGGTAGGAGTCAATATAATCTTTTCCTACTACCCGGTAGTACGTTCCCGTGGTATATTTTCTGACATCTACGATCTACGCGGGTGAAGCCGCGGGCAAAAGCTAGTGTAGTTATAATTAAGAAAAAAATAGTCATCAACACGTTTTAAATCGAAAAAATGGTTTATTTCGGTTTTACGTGGGTTTTTTTTTTCGTTTTAAACGGGCCTTACATCTATAGTTATGTCTCTAGAAAAGCTCTAATCAAGAAAACACAGAGTGGACTTTACATTATTTACTATAATTGTGTTCTGCATGAACTATATCAAGCAGTCGCGTATCGGAATCTTCATTTAAATAACCAGATTTCAACCGATACTCTTCTAACTTCTTCACATGCAAAGATATGGTGTTGCATGTATTTCCCACCATTTCTGGCATTGTGCTGGATGGCTTCCCAATGTTTATCTCCGCCACTTTCCTTTTCATTTTCTGTTGTAAAACGCCGATAACAGAATTATTATCCATCAAAAGTTTGTCTTTCCTTATTTTCCTTTTCTTCCCTGGTTTAGTAACTATTTTACTGGATGATACTTCAGCTTCAGCCAACCTTCTTTCACTTGAGATTCTTGTAACAGTACGCAAAGAAACACCTGAAGAATATATATATTTAATAAAAATAAACGTTATATTAAAACTTGTCCCGCCCGATTGTACTAAACCGACTTATGGCCGGACTAAGCTTAGGCAAAGCCTAACTTATTGTTTACGAATTACGATAGTGGGACTTTAGGATCCCCAAGGATGGTAACACTTACCTGTGGCAGCGGCAACTCGCTCATTTACTCTTTCGAATGGAATTATCGGGGTGCTATGCTCCTTCTCCTTTATAAAGAACTCCTTAACTCTTAAGACTACCTCTCTAACACCACTTTTTATTACTTTCGGCATATTTTTAAATTTTAACAAAATATAAACAACACGAAATACGCAGATGTCAAAAACTGACACTTCACAAGATGGGGGCATAGAGGAAAGTAATATATATCGATGGGGGTAATAGTCATAGACATAATGGTAATAGTTCTGATTTTGGCCTTGCGCCAAAAGAAAACGAATCATGCTTATTTATGTGGCCAGTGGCTTACACAGGTAGGTAGCAGCACCCTCTACATAAAGACCGTTCACAATTTAAAACTACTTGTGCCTTGCCGTCATGTTGGCACTATTACTTGTCAAGCTTAGTTTCAATAAGAACAGTGCTACCAATCGCGCCACAGGAGAAAAATGAAAATGCACATAAAGTACCGTCAATGGATAGCCATAGAGTACAAACATGAGGTTAAAAACCAGATTCCGACCGAAACTGAAACCGAATATTCGGCCGTGGGTTCAGTTACGGCCGAAACCGAAACTCACGTGGTCAAGTATAAAATTCCTCAAAAGTCCTGCGGTGATCACGG
Source organism: Agrochola litura (assembly GCA_949152395.1). NCBI lineage: Eukaryota > Metazoa > Arthropoda > Insecta > Lepidoptera > Noctuidae > Agrochola > Agrochola litura. The sequence continues at coordinate 6,778,532 of OX424512.1, forward strand.
ACATGCTAACGATAGGGGTTCTACCACCGGTAAAAAAGCAGCTTTAGTGGAAAAGTCAATAAATTATGAAAGTTTTATAATTTATGGGTTATTTTGTGTTTGTTAACTTATAAGTTCTTTTTGTTATATACTGAAGGTGTACGACAGAAATAACCTGATCAGAATTGAAAACCAACTCGAGGATGATCTTCCTGACTGAAAAACTTCAGATAGCTCTTCTAGTAGGTACTGGTTTAATTTGATATTTACACACATACTTTATTATAATTTAGATAATTACTTGTAGGATGCTTATTGATTACGAAAAATAATAAAAAAATCAATGCGCCCGTTATAATTATTTATTACTTATCACATTATAAGCTATACTTTACACAAAACAATTAAATGTTTTAGCCTATCGAACCCAATGTAACTTTGTACAAACATTTAAGTGTTATAATATGTATTTCATTTACGTTGACTGTACATTTTTAAATACTTTAGTTCATTTTGGTCAAGTATTACATGATAAAATAAAACGACAATTGCGTACACGAATATAATATTTTCACATAATAGCTAAGTCTGAAGATATGGTCTTTATAATATTATACAGAAAATAATGACTAAATTATATTGAAGAAGATAACGGCTCTAAATAAATAAAAAATTAAATATTTTAATAATAACACATTTTGCCTAGTAAGGAATGAGGAATATTAAAATAAAACTCTATCGCATTTATAGAAGCCGTGTGAGAATCCAAGAAACAGTAGTCTTAAAGGTCTCCATATTAAAAAAAAATACTCTAATCCAAAGGACACATGTACTGTGTACCTTTATAGTGTACCTATTCATTATACAAAGTATTGATAGTGCCATCCACGAAGACGCGCCCACTCCGGTCTGCTCCGTACTTACAGCTTAAGCTTACAGTACAGTTATGGCGGATTGGGACACGTCTTCGTAGATGGCACTATCTGTAATCACGTGCAATCATTCAGAGATAGATACTACCCCCTAAGCTACATAAAGTAAGTGTACAACATCTTAAAATAATAGCATTCACTCTAACATACGAAATTAACATGTGAACTTAGGTCGCCATGGGTCGTCGAAATCTGTAAAAAGAAAAAAATACAACATTAGTAAGCTTGAGATATAAAATCATGGCATGACAATTAATGGACATGTATGGTTTTTTTTAAGTTAGAATGGTGATACGCAAATGAGCGCACAAACCGATGTAATCAATCAGATTCAAGCAATACGAAACAATGTTTGTCCAATATGGCTTAACCTGGATGGTGGCACTGCATGTAAATAAAGAAGTCAGAAACCTGTCAAATCCACCAACAACGTCCCCCTTGGCAATGTCATGCAGGCGCCAAAAGATCCTTGTAGCAATTTCTCACTCACAAGCTCAGTACTTGCGCGGGTAGTCGCGCGGCGGCGGCTGGTACTGCGGTGTGTAGTGTACTCACGTGCTCAGTACTTGCGCGGGTAGTCGCGCGGCGGCGGCTGGTACTGCGGTGTGTAGTGTACTCACGTGCTCAGTACTTGCGCGGGTAGTCGCGCGGCGGCGGCTGGTACTGCGGTGTGTAGTGTACTCACGTGCTCAGTACTTGCGCGGGTAGTCGCGCGGCGGCGGCTGGTACTGCGGTGTGTAGTGTACTCACGTGCTCAGTACTTGCGCGGGTAGTCGCGCGGCGGCGGCTGGTACTGCGGTGTGTAGTGTACTCACGTGCTCAGTACTTGCGCGGGTAGTCGCGCGGCGGCGGCTGGTACTGCGGTGTGTAGTGTACTCACGTGCTCAGTACTTGCGCGGGTAGTCGCGCGGCGGCGGCTGGTACTGCGGTGTGTAGTGTACTCACGTGCTCAGTACTTGCGCGGGTAGTCGCGCGGCGGCGGCTGGTACTGCGGTGTGTAGTGTACTCACGTGCTCAGTACTTGCGCGGGTAGTCGCGCGGCGGCGGCTGGTACTGCGGTGTGTAGTGTACTCACGTGCTCAGTACTTGCGCGGGTAGTCGCGCGGCGGCGGCTGGTACTGCGGTGTGTAGTGTACTCACGTGCTCAGTACTTGCGCGGGTAGTCGCGCGGCGGCGGCTGGTACTGCGGTGTGTAGTGTACTCACGTGCTCAGTACTTGCGCGGGTAGTCGCGCGGCGGCGGCTGGTACTGCGGTGTGTAGTGTACTCACGTGCTCAGTACTTGCGCGGGTAGTCGCGCGGCGGCGGCTGGTACTGCGGTGTGTAGTGTACTCACGTGCTCAGTACTTGCGCGGGTAGTCGCGCGGCGGCGGCTGGTACTGCGGTGTGTAGTGTACTCACGTGCTCAGTACTTGCGCGGGTAGTCGCGCGGCGGCGGCTGGTACTGCGGTGTGTAGTGTACTCACGTGCTCAGTACTTGCGCGGGTAGTCGCGCGGCGGCGGCTGGTACTGCGGTGTGTAGTGTACTCACGTGCTCAGTACTTGCGCGGGTAGTCGCGCGGCGGCGGCTGGTACTGCGGTGTGTAGTGTACTCACGTGCTCAGTACTTGCGCGGGTAGTCGCGCGGCGGCGGCTGGTACTGCGGTGTGTAGTGTACTCACGTGCTCAGTACTTGCGCGGGTAGTCGCGCGGCGGCGCACAGTGGGTCGAAACTATGATTTTAGTGACTTAGGGCTCAACTTTGCTTTTTCACTTTTTTTTTTATGCGGATGGGTAGAGCTCATTAACCTCAATAATAATTGTTCTGATGTATTTTTTCCTAAACTTTATACTTTGGGTAGAAAAATGTGTTTTGTTATTTTTTTGTATGGAGCGGCTCAAATAAACTTAAATTCCTGCTAAGTAGCGTGTGATCCCGCGTTGAAACTTTATTTTTCATATACCTTGTCTGGTCTATTATCATTTGATGCTATAAACAAATGCATAAAGTTGCAACTCTGCCAAATAAATGGATCGAAAAAAATGAAAAAATACATAGAATAAAAAGCTTCATTTTTTACTTTCGTAAGTTATTTTAAGTTAAATTTGATATGGAATAGTAAGTAAAAGCACGTAATAATACACATAATTACTTAGCAACTAACAACAATACATTTAAAAGGTCCCTAATTAGCTTAAATTTACTAATACTACATATATTAGTAAATTTAAGCTAATTAGGGACCTTTATTTAAAAATGTGGATATGAAATCAATTAATTTCTATTTGTGTGTTTAATTACTGTAATTAGCTTAACCTTTTACCTTATAAAAAAACAATGTTTTTCACTTTTAGTCATTACTGTAATATTAATTAGGATAATTAGTTAATGAGGGTAGTAGAAAAATTAGTAAACATTGTTTGTCACTGGATTCTGGAAGTATAAAATGACCATAATTTATTATATACTAACTAGTGTTCGTTTATTCGTACTACTACTAACATCTCGTGATTCTGATCGTCCCTTTTTCGTTATAATGGATAATTTAGTTAACAATTTAGATTTATTTATGATTTTAAGAGAGCAGGTCAAGTCACTGTCGGATAGTCAAAAATTCTTTCAATTCCTACAACATAAAATAAACGTGACCGAAGAGAACAGTGTTGAGCTCCAAAAATTCTGTACGCGCTTTTGTTCAAATATAAGTGCAAGATGGGAACGAAGTAGTCGCACGTTAGCACAGTTTGTAAGAAAAAATGGTGATTGGTTGGAACGTGCAATAAACTGGCCCGAAGGAATGATACCTGAAGCTGTGAACACTGAACAGGAAAGGCTCGAGATTTGTAATACTGAAGATGTCGAAAATCTACCACCATCTACTACAGAAGCTTCGACATCTACATTTACACCTCGAAAACCTTTCGAGGAATTGGGCTCCAGGCAAAAACGAAGACGCGTTGATCAAATTAACCAATCGCTTTCGTTATCCCCGGATGAACTTAAAGCTACTACAATTGCTAGTTTAAGAAACACCGGAAATGAGGATGTAGGAAAAATTATGAACCATTTACTAAATCACCCCGAAGATCTAGAAAAAGTTAAAGAGTGTTTAAGTACAAGTAAACCGAAAAGTAGTACATATTCACCCGATAAGGCACTGTCTTTATTAGTTTCACTTAAATTAAGTAAGTGGCAGTATATAAGCCTAAGAGAAGCAGCAAGTGAAAATAGGTCTGATTTATACCCTTCTTATTATAAAATAAAACAAGCGAAGGCAAAATGTTATCCAGGGAAAGAAGACATAATTATAACTGAAGAAGGAGCTGCTATTAAACTGCAAGCTTTACTCAACTTGACGGTATCTAGGCTTTTAGAAGTGATTACTTTAGATTTGGATTCGCCAACTGAGTTACTGCTAATAAGCAAATGGGGTTTTGATGGAGCCTCAGGTCAAAGTAATTATAAACAAAAGACTGAAGCAGAGTTTGATGACTCAACTATCTTCATGGCCAGTCTAGTTCCTATAAGGCTTCAACAATGTGATGGAACAATTGTTTGGGAAAACGATCGACCCTCATCAACTTTCTATTGCCGTCCGATAATGTTCAAATTTACCAAAGAAACGCAGTCAACAGTGGTAACTATAAAAGCTAGCATAACCGAAGAAATAGAAAGACTTCAGCCAATCAAGTTCAATCAAGTTCAATCAAGTTGAAGTTAAGCATCAATTGCACTTGACGATGATAGACGGCAAAATATCGTCATATTTGTCAGACACATCTTCAGCTGTCTGTGATATCTGCAAAGCAAAACCGTCAGAGATGAACAATTTAGAGTCACTTGCTCAAAAAGAGAACAACGAAGAAGTGTTCCAGTATGGAATGTCATCTTTACATGCCTGGATAAGAAGCATGGAGTGCTTACTTCATATCGGTAAATATAATTTTATTAGTTCATAATTTTTTTCACGTTATATAGTTACTTGTGAGATTTTTATTTAAGTGATATTTCTTTTTGTTTGCAGCTTATCGTTTGGACTTCAAAAAATGGAGTTGCAGGGGCGATGACAAAGAAAAAATGTCACTCAGAAAGAGCGCTATACAGCAAGCGTTTAAGAAAGAATGCGGTTTACTTATTGACGTAGTCAAGCAAGGAGTAGGCACAACCAATGATGGCAATACTGCCAGAAGATTTTTTAGGGATGCAGAAACAACAGCTCGCATAACAGGAATAGATAAAGATTTAATAGAAAGGTTTCATGTGATTCTTCAGACGGTTGCATCTGGAGAGAGCGTGGATCTTTCTAAGTTTTCCGAATTTTGTAGAGATACTGCACAATTGTACGTTCACTTATATCCCTGGTATTATATGCCTTCCAGTATACATAAATTGTTAGTACATGGGAGTGATATAATTAAGCACTTTGGTGCCATACCTATAGGTAAACTGTCGGAAGAGGCAGCGGAAGCTCGTAATAAAGATTTCCGGAAATATAGAGAGAGTCATTCTAGAAAGGTAAGTAGAACGGCGACAAATGAGGATATTATACACAATCTTCTTTTGTCTTCTGATCCAAAGATCACAAGTCTAAGACCTCGAATGGTGAAACAAAATATAAGGGTTCTCTCTCCAAAAGTCAAAGAGCTTCTGCTGATTTTTCCCACAGAATCCGATATAGATTTTATTGATGTAGATAATTTACAAGATAGTCATAGCGATAGTGAATAAGATTTTTTGGTAGTTTGTAAGTTTCTTGTTTTTTTTATTAGTTTATAAATGTCAAACTCATAATTGAAAGGAAATAGTAATGTTTGATGTTGTTTATAGTTAGTTTTTAGTTTGCTTGTGTTAGTTGTAGTAATGTTAGTTTACCTTTACTAATTTGTATTATTATGTACCTATCTTTACTTACTATTCAGTATTAAATCTAACTTAAAATAACATTTCATAAACATGTTAAAGTCATTAAAACAAAGAAATTGAAATTCATAGATCCCTAATTAGCTTAAATTTACTACTACTACATATATTAGTAAATTTAAGCTAATTAGGGACCTTTTAAATGTATTATGATTAGTGTGATTAGCTTTAAATTTACTAATACTACATATATTAGTAAATTTAAGCTAATTAGGGACCTTTTAAATGTATTATGATTAGTGTGATTAGCTTTAAATTTACTAATACTACATATATTAGTAAATTTGAGCTAATTAGGGACCTTTTAAATGTATTATGATTAGTGTGATTAGCTTAAATTTACAAATTTACTAATACTACATATATTAGTAAATTTAAGCTAATTAGGGACCTTTTAAATGTATTGTTGTTAGTTGCTAAGTAATTATGTGTATTATTACGTGCTTTTACTTACTATTCCATATCAAATTTAACTTAAAATAACTTACGAAAGTAAAAAATGAAGCTTTTTATTCTATGTATTTTTTCATTTTTTTCGATCCATTTATTTGGCAGAGTTGCAACTTTATGCATTTGTTTATAGCATCAAATGATAATAGACCAGACAAGGTATATGAAAAATAAAGTTTCAACGCGGGATCACACGCTACTTAGCAGGAATTTAAGTTTATTTGAGCCGCTCCATACAAAAAAATAACAAAACACATTTTTCTACCCAAAGTATAAAGTTTAGAAAAAAATACATCAGAACAATTATTATTGAGGTTAATGAGCTCTACCCATCCGCATAAAAAAAAAAGTGAAAAAGCAAAGTTGAGCCCTAAGTCACTAAAATCATAGTTTCGACCCACTGTGCGGCGGCTGGTACTGCGGTGTGTAGTGTACTCACGTGCTCAGTACTTGCGCGGGTAGTCGCGCGGCGGCGGCTGGTACTGCGGTGTGTAGTGTACTCACGTGCTCAGTACTTGCGCGGGTAGTCGCGCGGCGGCGGCTGGTACTGCGGTGTGTAGTGTACTCACGTGCTCAGTACTTGCGCGGGTAGTCGCGCGGCGGCGGCTGGTACTGCGGTGTGTAGTGTACTCACGTGCTCAGTACTTGCGCGGGTAGTCGCGCGGCGGCGGCTGGTACTGCGGTGTGTAGTGTACTCACGTGCTCAGTACTTGCGCGGGTAGTCGCGCGGCGGCGGCTGGTACTGCGGTGTGTAGTGTACTCACGTGCTCAGTACTTGCGCGGGTAGTCGCGCGGCGGCGGCTGGTACTGCGGTGTGTAGTGTACTCACGTGCTCAGTACTTGCGCGGGTAGTCGCGCGGCGGCGGCTGGTACTGCGGTGTGTAGTGTACTCACGTGCTCAGTACTTGCGCGGGTAGTCGCGCGGCGGCGGCTGGTACTGCGGTGTGTAGTGTACTCACGTGCTCAGTACTTGCGCGGGTAGTCGCGCGGCGGCGGCTGGTACTGCGGTGTGTAGTGTACTCACGTGCTCAGTACTTGCGCGGGTAGTCGCGCGGCGGCGGCTGGTACTGCGGTGTGTAGTGTACTCACGTGCTCAGTACTTGCGCGGGTAGTCGCGCGGCGGCGGCTGGTACTGCGGTGTGTAGTGTACTCACGTGCTCAGTACTTGCGCGGGTAGTCGCGCGGCGGCGGCTGGTACTGCGGTGTGTAGTGTACTCACGTGCTCAGTACTTGCGCGGGTAGTCGCGCGGCGGCGGCTGGTACTGCGGTGTGTAGTGTACTCACGTGCTCAGTACTTGCGCGGGTAGTCGCGCGGCGGCGGCTGGTACTGCGGTGTGTAGTGTACTCACGTGCTCAGTACTTGCGCGGGTAGTCGCGCGGCGGCGGCTGGTACTGCGGTGTGTAGTGTACTCACGTGCTCAGTACTTGCGCGGGTAGTCGCGCGGCGGCGGCTGGTACTGCGGTGTGTAGTGTACTCACGTGCTCAGTACTTGCGCGGGTAGTCGCGCGGCGGCGGCTGGTACTGCGGTGTGTAGTGTACTCACGTGCTCAGTACTTGCGCGGGTAGTCGCGCGGCGGCGGCTGGTACTGCGGTGTGTAGTGTACTCACGTGCTCAGTACTTGCGCGGGTAGTCGCGCGGCGGCGGCTGGTACTGCGGTGTGTAGTGTACTCACGTGCTCAGTACTTGCGCGGGTAGTCGCGCGGCGGCGGCTGGTACTGCGGTGTGTAGTGTACTCACGTGCTCAGTACTTGCGCGGGTAGTCGCGCGGCGGCGGCTGGTACTGCGGTGTGTAGTGTACTCACGTGCTCAGTACTTGCGCGGGTAGTCGCGCGGCGGCGGCTGGTACTGCGGTGTGTAGTGTACTCACGTGCTCAGTACTTGCGCGGGTAGTCGCGCGGCGGCGGCTGGTACTGCGGTGTGTAGTGTACTCACGTGCTCAGTACTTGCGCGGGTAGTCGCGCGGCGGCGGCTGGTACTGCGGTGTGTAGTGTACTCACGTGCTCAGTACTTGCGCGGGTAGTCGCGCGGCGGCGGCTGGTACTGCGGTGTGTAGTGTACTCACGTGCTCAGTACTTGCGCGGGTAGTCGCGCGGCGGCGGCGCGTATCGGTCGGGGTAGGGCGCGCCGGGCGGCGGCGGCTGGTACTGCGGTGCGTAGCGCGCCTCGTAGCTGCTGTAGCGCGCGTCGCTGCTCGACCAAGCCTCGCCTCCTCCACCGCTGCCGTTGCTTCCTATAAATAAAACAGAACTTTGAATTAATGTTTATTTTTCGTAATATTACTGCATTAACTAGCCCAGGGACTGTATAGGCTAGCTATAACAACTGTAAGACCAAAAAAGCATAAGCAGTCATACTAAATCACTTAAAGATGAGAAGTAACTAAATGATTCGCCATATAAACATGGGCTAAGCAGGAAAAATTTGCTATTAAGTCATTTTGACATCATGCTGTTGTTTTTGAATAACCATGTATCATCATTTCAGCCGAAAAACGTCCACTGCTGGACATAGCCCCCCCAGCACCGCCACTTCCCCCGATTCTGTGCTCCCCGCATCCAGCGGATTCCTGCGGCCTTCACCAGGACATCGGTCCACCTTATGGGGGGCCTTCCAGCGCTACGTCTTCCGGTACGCGGTCACCACTCTAGAACCTTTCGGCCCCATCGGCCATCTGTTCTGCGAGCAATGTCCCCGAGCAATAAACCCTGCCCATTGCCACTTAAATTTGGCAATTCTTCAGACTATGTCGGTTACCTTGGTTCTCCTGCAGATCTCTTTATTTCTGATTCGGTCACGTAGGGAAACTCCAAGCATAGCCCTTTCCATTGCCCTTTGGGTGACTTAGCCTTCTGATAAGGCCCATTGTGAGCGACCATGTTTCAGCCATGCAACTATGTATGTGTTTGTGGTCAAATCAAATCAAGTCAAGATTATACAATTGGTTAGCAGCCCGAGATTAGGGCACCCCAACCTTATTGGTTAGGTTAGAAATTCTAGCTAAAAAAAAAAACAAAAAAGGTACTCAATTTGTCTCAACTTGCTGTGAACCTGCTTACTATATTACCTGGACAATAAATATTTTCACAGCTATTTCTATTTCAATTGGTCGCATCTCAATTTATTATATTTGCTGACAGAAAACATTTTGAAGCTCGACCAAAACCACATTATTTAGCTGACCATTTAAATTATTGCCATTAAAGATTACCTTTAGAAGGCGCTGCGGCGTCAGGGTAGCGACTGGACGCGTTCCAGCTGCGCGGTTCGGGCTTGCCGGGCGGCGACGGCCGGTACGAGCGCGTGTCGCGAGATTCGTACGAACGACTGGAACCAGAATGATGTCGCATTTTCGTATTTTGTCCATTGTAAGAATTATCTTCCGTGTTACGTAAGTTTTCGCATAATGTTGGCATTATTCTTGGCGTATTTATTTGTCCAAATAAATACGTAAATACGTCAATGTCATTAAAATCAAATTTTAGACAATTTTTTTACTTATAAATCTAAACCAGTCGATCACTTATTTATTCAATAGTTAAAGTTCAATGTTTAAGCTACGGGTTAGTTTATTATATCATTAGAAAACATACCTGGGCTCCTTGGGCCTGGTGCCCGGCGGCATCGGTTGTCGTGAGTCTTCGCTGGCGCCACCATTGCTGGAGTACTTCATGTTTCCAGCTGGAAATATTATAATGTTCATGAAAGAAAATTATGAAGATTTGACTGTGATACAGTTTAGAGCTGAAAGATTTCAAAAGGATGAGGATGATAGATTTCATTTCCAATTATGAATCAAATAGGCCTGAGTTCAAAATTTATTTGTTCGTCTTGTAGATTGTTAAAAAATATTGAACACGTATTTTTTCTTTTTTGACATAATCAAAAGATTACGGCGATACATCGAGTTAAAATGTGGCATGACGTAACGCCTTGCTAGATTTTAATACTGCGTTGTGACGTAGCGAGCCCCCACTCCCCAACTTGAATGTGTGTTTTCTACGTTATTTTTGATTAATATGATAAAGCAACAAGTGCGTGTCGGACCACGCACAATGAAGGGTTCTGTAGTTGGGATGAATTTATCCCAAAAACAAACTTAACTTTGTAGTTAAAAAACATGTTCACCCATACGGAATGTATGGGAAAACATGTTTTTGCAACTGCAAAGTTAAGTTGGTCGATTATTACTCGTTAACTTGTAGAGCCTACTTAGCTGTAGTTTTCCTTCTCATTTCATTATATAAACTACTGCTGTTATTTTTTTCACATATCCTAAACCAACCATTTAGCTGGCAGGGACACACACACACACTAGCTTGAAATATTAAGTGGGCAAAGCTTAATATTTCGCAAACGGATCCCTGAATCCAAAAATTGTTTTCACAAACTCATTATGATTTTGAAGGACCTTTCCAATGATACCACCACGCATGAGGTAAAAAAAAAACATCACTTTACGTGTAAAAGAGGTACCCTAAAAAAAATGTTTTCCATAATTTTGTTTTACCACTTTGTCGGCGTAATTAATATGTATACCTATGCCAAATTACAGCTTTCTAGTACTAAGGGTCTCGGAGCTAGACTGCAGACGGATAGACAGACATGACGAAACTATAAGGGTTCCTTGTTTACTACGGAACCCTAAACACACGTCTAATTTTTTTTATCTGAAAGACGTACTAAATAGAATTTCTTTTTTTTACCTAGGCAACTACTCTATTAGACATAATTCCAAACTTTACAATAAATTCCTGAAAATATTAAGTTTATTATGTTATGTATTTGTAAACTTACATGAGACATGTCGCGGGTAGTCTCGTTTGTAGTCACGGTCGCGGTCTCGTTTGTCAGTGCCTCGTTCGTAGCTAGCTGTCATCTCGAAGCGGGGAGGCGGCGGCGCCTCGAACTGGCTGCGACTTGACGACTGTCGGAAACAAATCATTGCGTGACGGAGAAGTATGTTACAATTTGCGGGTTTGCTGACGGATTTACGGTCTAGTCGAAGGTGTAATGTAACTGTTACATTCACTTGGTCCAATTTTAGTAGCTTTAACCACAAATCTGCAACTATTATTTAGAGTAAAGGCGACACATACGATGGGCGGCGGCGGCACCCGCTTGTGGCGCGCGTCGCGCTCGTAGGCGGGCTCGGGCGGCGGGCTGGCCGCCTTGCGGTACGCGCCGCCCTCGTAGCCGCGCTTGCGACGCTCCTCCTCCAGCCTGCGGAACACAGCCAAACACTTTATGTTACATAGATAATAAAATCTATTTTACCAGATCATAGTTGTAACATGATAGTTAATGATAAATATAAAACCTCTCTCTATAAGATCTTTGAGAAACAGGTACGATCTAACGTAATATTATCATCATCATCAGCCTATAATGTTCCCACTGCTGGGACAGAGGCCTCCTCTCTGTGAGAGGGAGTGGGCCGTAATCCACCACGCGGGTCCAGTGCGGGTTGGTAGATGTCACATGTCTTCGAATTTTTGATTCTAGGACATGCCGGTTTCCTCACGATGTTTTCCTTCACCATTTTGAGAGCAGTGGTGATGAAATAATTTACACAAAGTAAAGCGCCTGTCTGGGTTACTACGACCTACAACTCGTAAGTCGCGGCCGTCACCACTGGGCCACCACTGCTCTCTTCACATGCTGGCATGGCTTCACATGCCGTCGAAAAATATTATTGAGAGGTAAAAATGTTTATTTCTTTCTCTAAGTTTATTTATAGAACGTACCTCAGTTGAGCGCGTTTCAGTTCCAGTCTCTCCAACTCCAGTTTCTCGCGCTCTATTCTGTGACGCTCGCGTTCCAAACGAAGTAGCTCGTTCTTTTCACGCTCAATCTTCTCTCTGCGAGGAAAATAAGATTTTATTGGATATTCCAATTTTTTACATTTGTATTCTATTGGTTATTCGTATATAGTAGTCTTGTGGTAGAAAGTGCAATAGCAGGGCGTGGGTCTTAGGTTTGATTCTCAGTCCCAGTAGCGTTTTTGAGTTTTTCCATTACGAATTTCTCAGTAGCAGCCCTGTCTGGATTTGCAGCCGGTTGATGGCAATAGACTAACTCTCAATTACATTTAAGTACATGGAACTTGAACATTTCGCCAGTTAAGTTGAAATGTAGCAGAGGTGAACCTCTGTCTACTCCTTCACAGGAAGGATGCTATGTTAAATTGATATAAAATAAATTGGTAAATGTTGTAAGTACCTCTCAGCGCGTAACTTCTCCCTCTCTAGCGCGAGGCGATGCTTCTCCTGCCTCTGTCGCCTCTCTCTCTCCCGCAGCGCGTCCTCGGCCGCGCGACGCCTGCGCTCTTCCTCTCTCGCCGCGCGGGAACGCTCGCGTGCGCGCGCCACGTCACGCTCTTTCTGTATCATACAACATGTAACACATTACAACGTCGATCTTTATCTATATATGTTATAAATTGAAGACGCTTTTCGTTTCTGTCCATGTGACTGCGTTGTTCTTCTAAAGCCGCGTCTCCTGCGCGTGTTTTTTCGAAACATTACACATAAACATTTGTTTTTATACACAAGCTGACTCCGGCGTATTAAAATACTTTTAGATTAATACCTAACACATTTTGTGTAGATGTCGTAATGAGTTCCGACGAGGAAGACGTACTTAAAGCAGAAAAGTATCTCTATTCCAATTCCAATCCATCGTCAATTTAACACAACTTATTCACAAGACAATATAACTTCAAAAACTGTGTTGACTGAGTGTCAGATGTACGCGGTGCGCGCGACGATTGAAAATAAAACAAATCCCTCCCCTCTTCACCCGCGCGGGGAATGTTTTCCAAAAAAGCTCGGAAGACAAAAACATCGTGTTTGCATACACAAATGTGTATGGCTACGCTTCCTTGTTTCGATGTTTTTGTGTAATGTTTCGAAAAAACACGCGCAGGAGACACGTCTTAAACTACGCGACGGGTTTTTATGCGGTTTTCATCATTTGGAAAATTTATTCCAGAAGGTTTATGTATATAAAACTTTGATATAATAAAGAAATCTTTATGTTCTGTCAAGTTGTAAAAACCGAGCGAAGCAGGGGCGGGTCGTTAGTTGATTTTAAGGTAAGACTGGACTTGTCGAATGACGAGGAAGACTTGCCGACATTTTGTATGGCATGGTTCATAGTAAGTTATAACCTACCAAAAGGTTTATAATAACCTCAGACCAAATAAAAATCCAAGACATAGCACTGTCAACAGTGACGTGAGGCCGGTTTCGTAAACATGAGTGCACTTAAGTGTAGTTTGATTGAAAATATGTGCATGTGAGCGTGTAGGGTGTAGTTTTGGCATGCTTTACTGTATTGTTTGCAGTGCTATGTCTTGGTTTTCTATTTGGTCTGAGATTACAAAGTTTACTTTCACACTTGGTGTACAGCAATGTAAAGTATTAAAGAATATGCTGACTCTGACTACAGCTATAACCATCCCATTCAAACTTAGCTCAAGCTTACCCAGATCTTGGAAAAGGACAGAACCTCGCGGGGCGATCGCTTTCGCTCACGACTCCTGGTGCTCCGCTTGGCACGATCCTAGAATGTCACAATACCATAAGTAAAAATAGACAAACAAAGAATACCAGATTTCTTTTCGGCCAATTACAAGTCGGGCTTGCGAACTAATGGGATGTCTTCTTTTTTAGTAATTGCAATGATAGAGGCCATAGTAATATGTGTTTTGTAAAGTTGTACCCATTTTATTTTCTTTTAACTTATTAGGATTTACCGACTGATAGACAGATGGCTTGGGATTAGTAATAGGATCCAATCGTTAAGTACGGAACCCTAAAAATACTATTAATTTTTTTTTAATGTAATATACCTTATCAGACCGAAGAGATTTTTCGCGCGTGCGTGACGTGGACCTAGTACTTTCTGCTCCAGACACTTCACCATCCTTTTTCGGCTTAGGTTCACCAGCGTTTTCAGCGCCTTCTTTGTTTTCCTTAAAAAGAGTACAGATGCATAATAAGTACGCGAGTTACATACAGCTATCAATTCGTTGGCTTAGGTAGTTGGGTCAAACAAGGGCTTCACAAAGCCAGTGGTACATTGGATTCAGCTTGTATTGACTGGTTAGATTTATTTAGAGGTAAAAAGTAGTTTAAAATGTTATGTTTAGGTTCTAAGAGTAAACTACTGAGATGCTGAGAAGTATAGAAGAGAAGAGAAGTATGGAAGCAGAAGACATGTTGAGCCGACCTCAAATAAATTGGGAGGGCAAGAGAATGTTGAATACGTTCCTGTATAGATATCTTGCCTCCTGTAACATGGACCTCGTTCCCAATGCCAGTGGGTAGTTCCATTACGAATTTTCTTTTAAGTTTAAATTAAAATGTATAATAATAAATTACCTCAGTCTCTTTAGTTTCTTCCTTGCGTTCTTTACTAGAGCGACGCTCGGAGCGCGCAGATGGCTGACGGCGAGATGATGATTCCGACTCTGATTTAGCCTTCTCCACGGAAATCATACGTCCATGCAATTCTAAGCAAAAAACAAACGAAAATAATTATTACAGAAATTATTGTGATAAGCCATTTGAAATTAATGTATTTCAATGTAATTACCAGTTCTGTGTAAGTTCTTAATACAGTTCTCAGCATCTTGAGCACTAGCCATTGTGACATAGCCGTAACAACGCGAGCCTGGTGTTCTAGCATTGGTCACCACCTTAGCTCCAATTACCTGTAATTATGTGTTTGTAAGTAACCAATCAACAATATCTAAGTACTAAACAATCGTTAAAATGCTGTTGGCATTTTTAACCGACTTCCAAAAAGGAGGAGGTTATATGTTCGTCGCGTATGTTTGTTTTTTTTTATGTATGTCCACCGATTTCTCCGTCATTTGTGGACCGATTTTGAAAATTCTTTTTTTATTTGAAAGGGTATGCTCCCAAATTGGTCCCATATAAATTTTATTAACTTTGCTTGGGTAGTTTTTGAGTTAGCTACAAAATACGTATTTTTTCCCCACTTAGTATGTAGATGATATAAGTTCGTGTCACTGGTAGCAGGTAGTGGTATTCGAATATGTGTGAGGTAGGTACCACAACTAAAAAGTGAAAAATAAAAACTTACAAAAAAAAAAAAAACAACCGACTTCCAAAAAACTTGTTTTTTTTTTTTTTGTAAAAAGTTTTTATTGATATCTATTTTTTTACCTTTCCATGTTTGCTGCACAATTGCTTCAGGTCCTTAGCGCGAGTGTCTCCAGACAGGCCACTGACCCACAAGTTCCTTGCACCACCTTCCTTATTGTCATCTTTCTTCTCTTTCTTGTCACCATCACCCTCTTTTTCTTTATCATCTAAAATAAGACAATACACTATTAACTTCACTGTTTTGTCATTGAAACTGAAGATTTATTCATTCAATTATAATAAATACCTTTTGTCTCCTTGTCATTTTTTTCATCCTCATTGCTGAAAAAATTATCAGAGCATTATTTAACAATAAAATAATTTGACTACAAATAACAACAATACATAAAGATCGGAATTTGAACGATTTATTACTAGCACGAGTTCCATTAATTGTGCAGTTTGGTGACAGTAATCATTTTAGAATTTTCGTAGTGACACTCATCACCCTACAAAGTTTTGCACCATTACTCCACTGCATTGGGCCAGGATGTTGAAGGCAGGTCCACAAAGTTGCAAGAGTCGCCTTATACCCGTTGCACGCCGCTCCACAGCCGCTGACGTTACCACCGACAGCAGATGGTCCTCCACCAGTGATCAGGTGTAGTAGTACGCAGCAACCCGGCGCCGGACGACCGCAGACGACGACATCATAGAGTTTTGTTGGCAAGCAGCTGTTGTCAGATCCTTAGAGCAGCCAGGACTCCAAAACGTTTGGTGCAAAACTTTGTAGTGATAACGAAAAGAAAGTATTGGATGGCGGAATAATCGGAGTAGTTATAGATGCGCGTGGGCGGCGACACGACGGTCGTTCGACGTTCACCAACCTAGTGGCGGGGACTTCGGAGGTTACTTGTTGGTCGTCGGCCGGCTCGTCGTCGCCGTTCGCCGCAGAGTCGGCCGGTGCAGACTTGTCGCTCGACGGCTCGCCCGCATCTTCCTCCTCTTCTGCCGCCTCATCTACGTCAGTCGCATTTATCAGCTGAGCCAGCGCAGGTCGCTCGCCGATACTCGGGAGCGGCCCACCCTGCCTCTCCTTAATCTTGACATGGAGTGTTGAGTGTTTCTTGATGTTTTTCACACTTGTTTGTTGTTTACACAAAAAATCCTGACCTGAAAACTTGATTGGACATTAGCACCACCATCTGGATATGGAGCAGCATAGCAGCTATGAGCTACTATGTCCATAGTGAAGCATACATAACTGTAGGACACTGGAGTGCTGCCGTGACTGGAAATGCCCTGTCACTTAAATTTACACAAAACACCACATCATTGTAATGAGAGCCACCTCAGTCTGTGCTCGTTTCAGTGGTAATCCTCCCGAATGATAAATAATGTCATCTGTTCTCTCTCTGTTACTTTTTGGTTGTATTCTGTGTTGCAGCTGTTCCTAGCACGATGCTTGCAGGTCTTATTATAAATTTTCTTCTGCTGTATTTAACTTTCCACTCTTGTTTACCGCAACTATTTCAACTTGTTATTTTAGCATGATGACAAATATTGCAACATAGGTACCTCATTATAACTAACTTATTCACATACTGAAGATTCTGTACTTTCTCAAGCACATTATTTCAGTTCATCTGATTAGGATTAAAATGTAATACTTAATGAAATGTATAAATTTTTCACTACAAGACTAATTTCACTGATTGTTATTTTCATCATTAGAGATGTATGTACAGAAATAAACTTATATACATTCTAAGCTTACCTTTTTTGTCTGTTTTAGAGTTGTTGTCAGTCTGAAAGAGATTAAATAAAGGTTAGTATGAACATAAATGCATGTTTAATGAATTATGTTGATATTACTTTAGTCAAATATTTGGCATTATTCCAGTTTGATACTATTAATAATTACTGAAACCAGACTTGACATATTTTGGGTTGATAAAGCAGTGTTTGAAGAAATGTTAGAAAGTCTGTGATTATTAAAAAAATAAGATACTTATAACAGATAAGTATATTTCAACAACATAAATTTACTACATACATAAATATGTGGATATACAATCATGTACTAAATCATAAGTGGTATTTACTTTATATGTTCTAGTCTATCTCCATCATGAACCCGTTGGATATTTTGGAGGCAACTGGTGGCAGTTTAACTGTTACACTGAAGAAATAGAAACGTACCTCTTCATTGAGAAGCTCATCATCACCAAGATCCAAGTTGATGCTGTCCTCTGCATCAGTGTTGTTTTCTATTTTGTGATCGTCTTCAGATTTGGTATCCTTGTCAAGACACGGTTTTTTAGGCTGTGTTGCTTCAGGTTCTTCTTTTAACTCCCTTTTTCTATTAAATTTCTCAGTTTCTTCAACGTCCATGTTAGCTTCTGGCTTGCTGGGGCTAACTTTGTTTTGTTTTTTGTCAGTCTGTTCAATTTCTTCTTCTTCTCCAGCGTCATCTTGTACGATCATATCCTCCATAGCCGGAGTCTCTTCCGACTCTTGTTCGAAAAAGTTTGTGCTCTCTGAACGCCTGGTCCTTTTTGCAGGAGTTTTTGCGTCTACAGTAGCAGACTCAAACTTGAAAGTTGCTGGATCATGCCCCTCCTCTTCCAAATGCTAAAAAGACATCATCAATTACGTATTGAATACAATGCTGATGAGTGTCATGCCTATTCTAATTATTACACGTCACATAATTACCTTGGATAAACGTTGTATGAGCACACCGCGAACGCCGCTTTTATCTAGGTTGCGTTTTTCTAACTCTGCGCGTAAGTCTATAACTCTTAGGTCGTTCAGCAAACGCTTCTTGTCCGACATCGCCTGGTGTTATTTTGGGAATGTTTCTATTAATAACTCACTGTGCCTTGTTGTATATTTTCAGTAATCTTGATCTATACGAAACGATTATTCCCTCACATGAATGACGAAAAGGATATTTTTTAAGATGGCGGCTTCTGGCTGGAACAGGACCATAGAGTCAAAATAAACAAAAAATAATTTAAAAGTTTAAAAGAAGACACCAAGGATGGCAACACAAATGGCATGGCTTTCTGGCAGCCGCAGCCGGCTACACGCCGGATAAAGCGCCCAAGAGCGTTTTCACATCCGACACCGATATCGTATAGGACAATGTGAAAACGCTCTTATTCACGATCCATTTTCCTGAACGTCCCACCAAGGCCGCGTTGCCGTAGCATACACACTATCGTGCGCAAATCCATCAAGACTATCATGAAAATTCAGCAAGCAATTCATAATAAGTACCGTCGAGGTATGGTCGAAACTATCCACTGTCTTTTTTCGTCATGCATCGTTCACGTCCTACAGAAATATGTATCGTGATATGGCTCGCAAAAGAATAAATGAATAAGCACGCAGGTGGTCCCTGCGGTAGGCGCAGACCTACCTATCTCAATGGCAGGGACAATCACAACTTAGAGGGGAAAGGGAGACTAGAATAAAGTGCTTGCTACACAGCTGCTAACCGCGTCCTCGACAGAGGTGACCTTGGTTGGCGACAGGCAGAGCTGTTTAAAATTTGGTCGTAAACCACCATCTACACGGTTATAAACCACCAAGGTCACATTTGTCGGGACGCGGTTCGGTTTAAAGAACACAAATGTCCATTTAGAGCCAATTACGCAGAACGGCAAAGCTACTTCAAATTAGACTCATTGAAGCGACGAAGGGTTCTAAATGATCTGTCAACAATTTAATAGTATAGAGGTGGGGAAGCAAGTGCAACCTGATTCGTTTTTAGGGTTCCGTAGTAAACAAGGAACCCTTATAGTTTCGTCATGTCCGTCTGTCTGTCTGTCTATCTGTCTGTCCGCGGCTTAGCTCAGAGACGCTTAGTACTAGAAAGCTGTAATTTGGCATGGGTATACATACGCCGACAAAGTGATCAAATAAAATCATTAATTTTTTTTTTTCAGGTCTAGACGCCAGCGCATCAAGCTACCCGAAACTGTCAAATTTTCCCAATCAACTTTGAACCTTAAGCTTCAGCGATAAAATTAAAAATCTATTTAATAAATTAGACAGATTGTAGTAGCTTGAAGTGTTGGCGTCTGTACCTCCCCTAGACGTAAAGTGAGGATGATTATTTTCTCTCAATAATCCCATAGTGTGGGGTGTTGTTGAAAAGTTCGTTCAAAAATATTGTGTTTGGTAAGACTATTTTTGAATTCAGGGATCCGTTTGCGAAATAGCTAATTTTTTAAAAGCTTTAGAGTGCTAATTTTTGTTAGAGTCAAGTGTCCCTCCCCCTGCAAGCTTAATGGTTGGTTTTGGGTATGTGAAAAAATTCACGGCAGTAGTAAATATAACGAAATTAAAAGGAAAACTATCACAGCTAAGTAGGCTTTACAAGTTAACGAGTAATCATCGACCAACTTACATTTGCGGTTGCAAAAACATGTTCTCCCATACAGAATGTATGGGAGAACATGTTTTCAACTACAAAGTTAAGTTTGTTCTTGGGATAAATTCATCCCAACTACGGAACCCTTCATTGTGCGTGGTTCGACACGCACTTGGCCGGTTTTTTTTTAAGGCAACACCCATTTTCCGGTTACGATTACAATAAAATTGTAGTCTGTGGTCTGTGCTATCACATGACATTATTGATCGTCACTGTCACTATGTCTATGACTGTCACTGACTGTCGACTCGACTGTTATGTCAGTTCGGTTTGGTGAATTATTAGAATGATTTGTTTTGAGAATTAAACTCAGTGAATTTACGATTTTGAAAGTTGTTTTCTATTTATTTCACAGTTCATGATCTAATTGCACAGTTAAAATCAATAGAGGTAGATAAACATCGTCAGTCATGACCGGACAGAACCAAGGTAAGCAAAGTTGTAATAAAATCCATACAATACCTAACGACCCTCTCATTTACAGTAAACTATTAACGAGCTCTGTTCTTTTGGCCACAGGTGTTCCGTCTGAAGCTGTAGCATGTGAATTGCTTGACAAGATTATTGTAAAGCAATTACATTTGATGGAAGAAAAGATGCGTTGCGAATTAAACATAGAGTCCAGTATCAAGAATGGAAGTTTTCATTTAGCTAAGTCTCGATATATCATGGGTCAGAGCTCGGTGAGTACAACACGACTCCCTACTGAGAGCAGCTCGGATTTCTCAGCATCTACAATATGCGAAACTATTGAAGAAGATGGAGTTAAACTCATGAAAGTAATTGAAAATGATGCAGAGAATACAGTCAACCCTCTTCGCTGGTTTGGTGTCTTAGTTCCACAAAATATGCATAAAGCCCAAAGTATATTTCAAAATACTATTAACTTTGTTGTTGAATGTGTAAATGTTCAAGTACAGCTGCAGAGTAATTTAAAACTTATTGATATGTTGAAACAATACATTAATTCAGAAAAGATAGCAGCTGCTTGAAATAATTCTGGCATCAGTATGCATGAATCAGATAAAGCCCCATGTTATTCATTATAATTGTGATAATAATTTAAGTTTCTGCTAATGTTGTTGATATAAAATAAAACAAATCATGTTTCAATTGTCATTTATTTATTTTCATTTGTGAAATGAACACTAGGTGTCATGTTGTGGCTTAATCATACTGCAATAAGCATTATTTTATTGGTTTAATCACAACAATTGAAAGGCCCTTGTTGAATAAGAGGTTGAATCTTCCTAAGGTTTTCTCAGATTTTTATAATGAATGGCACTTTCCTTTACACTGGTAAACAAGTAGATATTTATTTATTGATAACATTATTTATATAAATTTTATTGGTGTCACATACTTGTTATAACATTTATTCAAACAAATAATCATAATTATTTTTTTCAGTATCAAATGTATGTTCTTATGACAGTTTTTTTTCTAATAGCATTTTCTAGTATTATACAAAGAATTATCTATATAATATTTAACTATATATATACACATATTGTTTTCTTTGAGGTACATAGAAATAACAGAAATGGAATGTTCACCTGGAGTTAATAATTAACAATGATCCCAGCAAATACAACATCATTCCTGTAAATGTAAATACATGATCTTTATACAATTTTCACTTGAGATACTTTAATTTTAATTATTACAATTACTTACTTATTGCTACAAAACCGGGTGCATGCTTCTTGGCATTCAATTTAATTTGAGATCTTTACATTTAACATTCAGATATTTTTAATTACATTTAAATTTGATTACTTTTAAAACTAGCCATGTTAGGAAATTGTGGAATATAATATCCTGTGAAGCAACAAAATACCATGTCTCAGATACGCTTGATTTGAGAAAGGAACTTATTTCACCTAATAAGATTTATCAGCCACGATTTCCTCAAATGTAAAGTAAAACATATTAAAAACCATTTAAGATTCTTCAGTCTCTGTTTTAACAGCCAGTTAAATTTTAAGTCTCCATACCATGATCTTTTAAAAATGTACTGCAGTGTTTTGTCTTGAGATACAAGTATAATTCATTTGCAGCAATCTTGTCTCTAAAAGGTTTTTCTTATCTAAGCTTGATTTACATTCTACTGAATAAAATAACATTCTAAAATAACACAACACAACAATATTAATGTACAAAACATTCAACTATTAGCAAATATAATTTGTGAACAAGAAATACATTATTTTATTAAAAAGATTAGACTCAATATAAAACTTTTTACTCCTTAGAGAAGTGCAAAAATCAATGATTTATTAATATAAAAGCTTTTGCAAAGTCTTTGTTACTTTGTGCAAATTGTGCGCAAAAATACTTGAAAGTTTCATTTTTGGTTGTGCTTTCAAAATGGCATCATGACTAGACTTCTTGAGCTGTGTCAGTAAGTATTTCGTTACACTGTGTGTGGTAAGTGGAGTTAGGTATTTATACCACAATTCCAGCAACACAAAAATATTTAATTGATACAAAACAAGGTACCGAAACAAGTCTAGCCCAAATACTCTGTATAAATAACTCGCATCAGAAACCATAAAACATCTAGGATTTTAAGATATTTATTTTTAATCTGCTCACTGCAAATGATGATCTGATTGCTGTAAGCAGCTTTAAGTACCTATTACTTATATTATGTAAATGTTGGTCTTGATTATTAATATTTCAAAAATGAAATATACAGTATTATGTAAGTCAAAAATATTTACAAAATTCAAATAATTTACAAAAAAATAATTAAAGGTAAAACAGCAAAGTTATAAAACAAACATTTCTTAAACCTAATAAAATTCGTTATCAAAGTCAATAAAAATATTTTAACAGTTGATAAATAAATTAAAACTACATTGGAATGTTTCTGCTTCTTTAAACACATAATTTCTATGATTGTTTAATCGGTCTAATTAAATGCAAAAGCGAATCTACTATGGCTTTTATGTCATAAGAGTTGATAAGAGAGAAAATCAGGTCTCGTTCACATTGATTTTCCTCAGGTCGCCAGACCCATGTCGGGCGCCAATAACATCGAATTATATTATTTCTTAATCTAATGCGCGCTTTCTATACGCCTCACTAGTTACAAAAATATTGTGGGGAAAACTGGAACACCGAACACCGGCAATCTAATAAGAATTAACAGAACCACTACTACCATCGTGTACGCTATGCTATATGGACGCGATTACTTTCGACTCGTAACACGATACAAATATTGACTAAAAATGCGTAGCGCCGGGGCTCAGCGACTCTGTAAAAATTAGTCGGACCTCGTGGACGAGGCGGGCTCGAAGCGATAAACCTATACCTAAGTAGTGTCGTGACGCGCGGGCGTATCCTAGCCGTTGTCGCGCGTGTCCCGCAGCTCCGTGCGCCACTCGGAGCGCGTGCAGGCGCCGTCGCGCCACCACGCCTGCACGTCGCTGTAGTGCGCGCTGCGCTGGCGCCGCTCGTTCGCGTGCACCATGGCGCACACGCGGCAGAAGAAGTACGTGTTTATGAACTCGCCCGTACCCTGAGAAGTTAGATTAGCTTAGTTTTAGTTATAATGACGAGTCCCAAGTTGGGCGTCATAAAAATGCTTGTGCTGCAATTCCCTAAGACTGTGGTGGCCGCCACATGAAAATGATGGCAGCAGGGTTTGACTTCACATTGTCAAAAATGCTCTCTAGGGTAACACACCAACTTACTTCCATAAATACCTAACCTTTCAGTTACATCATTCGACGGTAAACTGCGGACGCATTGTGGCGTCCACAGCAGTCTTAGGAAATCCTAGCTTTGGACTTCTCAAAGTTGTATTTGTTTATCATTGTAGCCGGTAGGTATTCGTAGGTTGGTAAGTGTTTCTGTAGACATTGCACTATCCTCCAGTAGGTAGTGAAATAATGGTACAAGCTAGTAGCAAACAAGCACTGATTCTTACCTTCCACTTGAAATAGGAATTATACAAATTATCGTCTTCGTCGATGCGCCGCAGATACGAGGCGAGCTCTTCCGGAGTAGCGAACTCTTCGACGTGGATGTACGAGTTATGGGGCGCCAGGGCTGCGTACTCAGACGCGCGGGCACCCATCACTATTGGCAGTACGTTGTGTCTGTAATACATCAGGTGAACAGGGTTATAAAATGCAACCTAAGTTTCAAATGGCATTGGGTAGATATCACGTATCTGGTTAGGCCATAATTATGATGATGCCATGTAGAAGACTGACCAGCTTTCACAACCAAGTTGGCGACTTCTTTCTATCCGTTTCGACAGTAAGTATATATGTTTCGTATATTGTTTGGGCCCAGTAGATGGCCACATTTATTGGGGCGCCAGAGGCGTTGTTCAGATCGTTAAAGGTCGTGAACGGACATATGGGACATTCTAGCAGATGATAGTCTGTTCAGGAGCACTGCACTCGCACTGGATGTCGGATGAATCGATAATGTCCCATTTCGCCAAATAATGTTTGTAGGTACTTTGTAGCGTCCTGCTTGGGTACGTAATCGATTCAGTGCTTTCCAACGAGGCCACTGCAGTTCGCGACCGGGAGGCGAGTATTCTTGGGGTTTTAAGTCTTGAGGTGGTGGATACCAGTTTCCAAAATTTACTTCGCTCTTTAGGTGGCCTGTCTTGAATTTCCTGCAAGGAGTGTAAGAAGCTGTTGCGACTTTTAAGCCTACCCGGAGTACTCGTGTAGTAGTGTAGAGGGGATGTCGGGAATCGGATTCTTGGTTCTTTTTCTGCAGCGCGCATGCGACATCCCTTCCGACTAAGTTAAGTTATTAGAGAATATTATAGTTAAAAATTGTCATTTAAAAGATAAAGTATCACACTTACTGTAGCCCATTGACAAAGAATTTCTCAGTGACGTAATCACGGCAGTTGGAGTTTTCGAAGGCAAGGTAGAACTTGTAGTCTTTATCGAGCATCTCGAGGCAGTTGGGGTCGTTGCGGGGGCAGTGGTGCGCGCCGCAAGCTCCGTAGATGTCCACTTGTATGTACTTGCTGAGCCGCCGTGCGTACTGTAGCCGACGGTTGCGAGCGTGGCAGTTCGATACGAACCACGCCACCTGATAAATCGAAATGCCAAATCTCATTACTCATCTCACTCATCCCAACCTCCCTTTTTTTCATCTCTCTCTCATCTCACCCTCTCTTTTTTCATCTCATGAAATTTTAAGTTACCACTTAAGTATACCTACACATTGTGGAATGCAATAAATAAATGAGTTTAGTGGTGTAACTTGAACGACGTACGAGAACGACTTGTATTGACTGATTTTCGCATTAATAAAAATAATGTCCAAGATTTTTATTGACGGAAAATTCGTAAAATGCCAAACAAGTTGTTTCAGGACGCGCTGGACACTGATTCTTTTGCAGCGAATAACAACGCGCCCTGTAAAGTAGGTACTTTGTACAATAACGATTGAAAGGTTGCTTCTAGGCAAGCGTGCAACATCATCGTCGACGTCGATCTTTCATAAGCGAGCCTCTCTACTAGAGGTACAGACGCCAGCACTTCAAGCTACTACAATCTGTCAAATTTATTTAATAGATTTTCAACTTTATAGCTGATTATTAAGGTTCAAAGTTGATTGGGAAAATTTGACAGTTTCGGGTAGCTTGATGTGCTGGCGTCTGTACATGTAGGTACTCTCTCTAGAATCTTGGAGACAATAAGCCTACACCACAGATTAATACAGATGGGACACTCCGAAAAATCATTTAAATAAAAAGCGACTCTTGCTACCACACAATAAAGTGCAATTCAGGTCGCACAGCGCTAATCACCTAGAAGTTGCCTCTCTATCGCGTGACTCTTATATCTTCTGACTACGTTACACTCACTACTTGTAGCTTCATACCTAAACTGCGGAGTGTCTAGAGAATACAATCCCGGGATCGACCCCCGAAAATCGCGGGACTGTACTTGGCTAATCTCGGGATTTTCGGGATTGCCACAAACAAGTCTAGTTTGTATTCCGTAGTCCGTTGCGCCTTGAAAATAACCTTTTTTCAGCTGCTGCTTATGTTGGCAATAAACTACGAAGCAGGCTCGGAAGTCAAACATTGGATGATTTGATATTTCTGCGATTATATTTTCGAAATTCTAAATAGTTATTTTGTGCTGTTTTTTAATTTGCAAAAGTATAGTATTTTTTGGTTTGTGTTTTTTCTTTTTATTATTCTGATTTGTGTTGTGCAAAGACATTAAAGACATTTTTTTTTAATTACTCGTGTTTTTTTATTTTAGCCCAATTAGAAACCACATATTCTAATCCCGGGATAGGCCCGGGATCCCGGGAAAAGGCTTCAAAAATCCCGTAAGCCCGGGATTGAAAAATATGCTCGGGATTGTATTCTCTAGGAGTGTCCCATCTGTATTCATCTGTGCCTACATTGTTTATTAGTGTAGGTAGTACCTTTTTAGTTTTATTAGCAGCAAAGTTCCTGTCAAGATCTTTTTCGGTGATTAGGGGATCGTAGTAAACCCAGTGTTCGTAGGGCGCCACGATGTCGGAGTCGCGTCGGTAAGTGGACGTCCAGTTGAACACGTCCACCGAAGACGGCCGCAGTGACGCGGTGTGGTAGGGACACTCCAGGTAGTACAGGATCCAGATCTGGAATAAGAAGGAAAGAGGAATAATACAATTCGTCGCTAAATGACTGTTTCACTCAAATTGCTTTTGCCCGTTATCACGATGTCATACTATCCGCGGAGCTGTCTGCATAATATAGCATATTAATCAGGCACTTATGCATTTTTTGTAATGAACCTACAAAATTTATCTATGGTAAATAAATTCTACACGTTGAGACGTAACACTTGTACGGGGTTGTGTTAAAAAGGCTTTCGGGCAGATAAATTTTAGGCATACAGCGTGGCGCTTTAATAGTGACATTAATTTAACACACGTATACGGATTAGCGTTTTCTTTTTATGAAAATATTTTAATTTCATAAAACGGTAATATTTAATGATTTATTTTCAATTTTCTGAAATAGCATCTTGGAGCAACCTGTACTTAACAACTGTAGCGCAGAGGTCATTTACCGGGATCACGGATCGTACTCGTAACATCGCATCAGATCAATGAAAATAAAACGAATAACGTGCAAAGAGAAGGCGAATTGAAGGAAAGGGAGAGCCCTATGTCGACGAGCGTTTGAAATTTTTAATTTTTCAATTAACGAATTATTTTTTCTTAGTACATTTTTATGATTACTGGCCACTAGCCCCACCCGTGTGTTAAATTAATGTCGCCATTGTAGCGGCACGTTGTATACGAACTACCGTACCCAACACGAGCAGTGTTGAGGTGAAGAAGAAAATGCGTTCTGTTTATTTGTTACTGGTTTTCAAATGCTTCTATTAGCCAGCGCTGTACGACTACGCACCACTGTCCGTCCTGTCTGTCTCTACTATCGAGCACATCGCGTCCTATCTGTATCTTTAAACACTTTCGACTCTATCCACTTTTCATAGAAGTCATACGCCATACCGCCATAAATATTGGAAGTGAACCCTCCGGGAGGGTTACCGGTTCTACGCTTGCGCTAAAGTTAACCATCGCGGACGGTCAACGGCACTAGGTTTAAAACTGTGTTATACAACACTGTAAAACGAAGTAAAATTGTGTTTTCAGGTGGTCTTGTCGCTATACGTAGTTTCCAACCTTTTAAATTTTTTGTGAATATTAATAACCATGAACAAAAAAAAAAACTTGGATTTTAAAACTAATACGAATAAATCTTGTTGAAATATATATCATATTTTGTTTTCACTGTTTATAATGCTGTATTCGCAAAGAAAAACTTACATTTAAAATGAGCCCTCCGCGAGGGCTCTCGGCATCCCATATGCGACTAGGTGAACCCTGCAGGTTCCGGCACAGAACTAAACTTTGTATTAACAAAGGTACCTTACCACCTACCTAATGCTATCTGTACCTACTATTTATCAACTTACCTGTTTAGGAGAACGTTTAGCGTTGAAGAATGTGTGGTGATCTTTAAAGAGTATAGCATCAGCCGTGGCCGCATCTCTTGCGTCTGCGGTCAGCGTGCAGCGGTCCACCGGACACTTGTTCCGGAGGAACTCCGTCCGGCCGCCGGACACGCCCCACGCTCCGAACCCATTAGCGAGTAGGATTTTCTTAATAGGCACATTTTCGTCTTTTGGTAGCGTATACATTAATTGGTTGACGACTCTGCAAAGTTAAAATAAAACATCAGACGTCACCTCACTACACTTTCGAGAACTTTCGACTCCACCCATTTTTCATAGAGCTCATACGCCATGCCTCCATACATATTGCACGTTGACTCCAGAATAGACAATTTTGACAGATTGTGATTGTTTATCTGTCATTTTGTCTATTCTTCCGTCGACAAAACCCGTTTCTATGGTGATCATGCTACGCGTGCACGAGGGTCACCGGCATTAGTTACCTACGTTTGCGCTAAAGTTAACCCTCGAGGAGTATCGCCGGCATTAGGTTTGAAATCTTGTTAAAATATACAACTGATTTCATTTTTACAGTTTAAAACGCCGAATTCGCTAAGAAAAACCTACATTTAAAATAAGCCCTCCGCGAGGGCTCCTGGCATCCCATATGCGACTTGAGTGAACCCTCCAGGAGGGCTCCAGGCACTGAACGTGTTAACCTAGTTCAAATAAATTTATTTTCTTTCTCTTTTCTTTCTTTCTCATCAAGCTATGTTTGACAGTCTCTATTCTTTGTACCAGCCTAAAAATCCACCATGTTTGTAATCTTGATGGTAAGATGTTGTGACATCTAAGTTTGTGAAAGGAAGCTCACCTGTCGTCTCCTGGTGAATCTTCTGGAAACAGTTTCGCATTGGGGTCGTGCTGCCAGGGACGTTGTTCTCCTCCTCTCAGGAACCACGGATGGCGAGCGGACTCGTCGTCGTGAGCCACTGCATATTCAGTTTCCGTGATCGCGTTCTGAAGTTATATCAAGGTTCACATACATTATGAGGTAGGTACATACGGTTATGCTGCGGTATACGTATAGTAGGTAAATCTATATCTAGCTCTGGTAGACAAGATTCAGATTTAACCAAATCAATGTTTAATTAGCAAGAGCGTTTACAAAGCTCCATAATTTGCTAAATTAACAGCAAGTAAGTACCTAAGTACTATTTATCACAAACATCTTATATTTAACACTTGGCTGGGTATTTCTCTTACATTTTTTCTACACCGATAAAGAAATAGAGTCAAAGAAAAATCGGAGGTATTCAGAGAACTTGAAAGAAGACAGAAAGCTGCTTAATCTCGTGTGCCCTCCTTTTTTTTGGTGGGAAGTTATCAAATAACTTTTCCCGCTCTGGTTGAAGCGGGAGGGCGTGTCAGACTCTTACTGACTAAAACCACCCGTGTTCCTTCAGTTGCCTGTATTGCCAGGGGCCACGATAACCCTTTCGGACCAAACCGCAACCCCGGCAGGCATCGGCCCTATCGGACCCCGTCAGTTCTGCTGATATCTCTTTGAGGCGCGCGTGGAACATAACGCGACGTCGACCCGGGCCTGGTCCTTATCGGATGGCGAGCTACCCATTGCTCACCGTCCGCAAGCCCGCGCCTGCGGTGGCCGGGAATCGGCCTGCAACTCCCGACGCCCAGGGCGTCTCCTGCGGCGGTTAGGGACGTGAGGGCGCGAAATTTGCCTCTCACTCACGCGCTCCGCCTCCTCCTTCCTCGTGTGTCCCCTGGAATAGGATCTTGGCTGCCAAGCATTGTTTCTCGTAAGACTGGAAGCCAACCTCAAATGCAGACAGAATGCAGTAGATACCTACTCATGCGCCACGGATTTTCGTTGTCGGATTTGTTTGATATGAAGCCTGTGATCGTCGTGTGTGGGAACTGAATTATTTCGGGTTATGAGAAGCAAAGGAAATACAGCGTTCGGATCAGTATTACCTTACACTGTTATTTATTTACATTATACGAATGATATTATGATCAATATCATGACACGATGGTCAAGAACGACAATAGGTAGTGGCTTTTCCATGACGTGCAACGGAATTGACGAGTAGAAACTCAGCATCGAAGCTCAGCATGGGTAGAAGATTTTTTTTTTAATTTCCTCTTTCCTCTTCTCATCGTCTCTCATCTTTACAGATCTTAGACCTAATTCGATAGTGTGGCTATCAACTATTATTACCTAATATTATTTATACCAGATATATTTATTACGAAATATGTACATTCTTCTTTTCGTATGGTTCGTGACTAACTTGGTGTAAGAGTTTTTATGCCGCTCATGGGCCTCTGACTTGGCTTCACATGCCGTCGAGAAATATCTCTCAGGCATGGTTTACTCATGATGTATTCCTTCACCGTATTTGAAGCAAGTAATAATTGCCAATTTATAATACGCACAATACAAATCTTTTCTCTTTATATTATTTCCCAGTATGCAGCAGCAACTTTTATTTAATTTATTTATTTATTCAGTAATGCACATACATTTTATACTTACATTTAAGTTGGTGCCAACATAAACTCAAGTTTTACCGTGCCGAAAATTATAGGTACCTTGTAAGTATGTTACGGATAAAAATATAAAACATGCGCACTACTCTCTCCAAGGTTCATTATACATTTTAGTAAAGTTATTACCTATATAATTTTGGCCTTAGTGTATCTTCTACAAAAAGTAAAGTGTGATTATCTTAATAATCTTGTAAGACGAAGGAGAGTAGTCTGAGCCACGAGCACGACACAGGGAATTCTAATTCTAGTGTTGAGGATACTTAGTGCCATTTGAATTTGTAATGCTCTCTTGGACAATAAAGATTATAATTATTTCCTTTATTTCATTCACAAACATAATTTACATTTTTAAATATTTTTATTAAAACATTAAAAAATACGATAGGGAGGTATATAAATTATAAAATGTAATGTTATTAAATATGTCTTTGACATACATATCTCGGGACCCTGGGGTCCGTCCGGGACCCCCTTGGAAGGCGTAAGAGTGAGGGGCCGAAGTTAACTCGCAAAGGCCTTTAGAATCCCTGTTCGCACCAAGTGCACCCACGGACAACCCACGGTTGGTGTAGGACTATTGCAGACAATGGTGCCGATTCTCTTGTACACCGAACTAAACTAACTAAACTATCACTAAAATTCCTTACTTTTGACTATGAGAATCTTAAAGCTATTCTGCAAAATAAATTCTCTAAATTTAAAAATAATTTTGACACATCTAAATCGAATTTGACAATCGCGACTCCACACGTGATACCTAACCACGTGATCTTTTTAGAGCCGGAGGCGCGCAGGGGGGGCAGCCTCGTCGTGTTTTGTATGGAATTTTTCACTTTTTGTATGGAAAATAAGAAAAATTATTACCTACATGTAGAGTGTTAGGGGTTTAAGGGTTTTATAAAGGGGGTCGAAATTTTCATTATTTTTGCGATTGGACACACCGTTTTCGAGATATAAGCAAAAGAAAAAAAAATGATTCAGTACTGTTTTTGCATTTGAAGTCGAGGTGTTGGTGTGAATTTATAGTTCATGACAACCAATTTTATTCCACACGTTTTTAGTCGCGATTAAAAATAGTCAGATTTAGTTAGAAAATCTAAATTTTAGGTGAAAAACGTCAAATTCAGAATAGCAAAAATGTTATTTTCACTAAACTAATATCTCGTTGCCATCTTAGTGCTGTCAAACTAAAATATAGTTAAGTTGTGTCACTTTAGTCTATTTCAGAATGGGAAATCGTCGTTTGACAGGAATAAACTAAATTTTGGTGATTTTTAGTTTAGTTTAGAGGCATTTGTGACAAGAGAATCGGCACCAATGGGTTTGCGTGGACTAAAGTGAATGTGAGTGGTAAAATACTAAAATGAGTGGTTATCTAGAATTATGGAAAGACTATCATTATGGCGGTATGGTTTTTTTTTTATTTTAGATACCATATCTTGCAGGTCAACCTAGGAGGTTGTCGGCTGCTTAACCGGAGTTTCCTGTGGCTGCCTCAATAAATTAAGGCCTCCAGTCAGGACATAAAACTTAGAAACTAAACGACTACACGCTAAGGGCACCCCTTATGGGGTACGGACCTCGGCTTAGGGCGTCGCTGGTGGAGGACAGCAAGGGACAGGCTGGATTGGATTAATATTATTATGGGAATTTAAAGCCCAGCGGCACGGGCTGGCTCGGGCAAGGGTCGGGGCGGGAATGGACGGGAACGTCGCGGCGGGCCTCGACGGGCGGCGAGGACGGAAGGTCGGTTTTTGTGTGCTAAAGTACTGGTTTCCTTACTACTCTTCTGGATGAGGGTTGTGGGGTCGTCTGGGACAGTGAGAGTATGCCTTGGTCGGCGAATCTTACTTATGCGGGAGGGAGTGTAACGGGCGGCTGCCGCAATCAGAGGATTGGGTGCTTTATAGCAGAGTCGAAGAAACGCTTTGAAAGGCGTTTCATAAACTGCTGGACGGTGGGCATTTTGAGATCTAAGAGAAGATCCAAATTGCGGACATACAAGGGGGCTCCCGTAACCTTTCTAAGGAAACGATGTTGGATGGTCTGCACCCTTTGGAGACGGCGTGGATTAGCGTGTATGAAGACTACGCACGCGTAGGTCATTATGGGAGCGGTATGGCCCCTGAAGCCCAGGCCTGACCAATTTTTATATAAAATACACAGATAAAATGGCAGGTGGTGACTTGCACACATGGGCTAAAAAGGTCGCTAGCACATATTTTAATTATTATTATAAAATGTTACCTCTATGTGGAGGTCTAAGCGTTGCGGTGCCGGGGGGGTGCTCCTTGGCGCGGGGGCGAGGGCCGGCGGGCGCGGCAGCAGCAGCAGCGCCAGTGCCGTGAGCGCCAGCGGCAGCAGCAGCGCGGCTCGGCGCAACGCCCGCATCGCGCGTGCCGCCCGCACCCACATGCTGGCTGGCGGGCTCGGCGGCTATCCCACCCGCATCGGAGTGAACGCCCCTGCCGCTGCCTGCATCCCTGCCCCCCACACTATCGTGTTCTGCTTAGCTTTGACATCTAAGTCTGTCAATCTGTAAGAGAATATATATTTTTTTTATTTAAAAGAGTGTCAATGCTCCATGGGGTAGCTACAAGGTGTAGGTAATTAAAATAACTGAAAACCTGAAAAGAGGTCATTGAATTTGTAATTCTCACAAACAAGTTTTACTATAAGTTGGTATGCACAGAACAGTATTCTAATTGCGTAACACACGATCAATCACAATCCGTTTCATTTTGACAGTTCAACAACATTCATTGCGTTATTTACGTTGTTGAGCAGACAAATTTTTCGAACTTATGAAACAATGGATTAGCAATATCAAAATGATTTAGATTATAATTGATCGTGTGTCACGCGATTAGGGTGCTGATAATATTAAGATTTAGTTTTAAATAATGTAACCCGACTACGGAAAAATAAAAGTGATATAAAAAGACCGAAACAAAAAAAAACATCTGACGAAAATCAAGACAGGTACAAAAATGGTCAAGGTCTTAAAAGCCGTCGCGCGTCGTCACATGCCATTATAATTTTGTAGGTGTTCCTGGCACCCACATGGTAAACAGGCATGCAACGACGGCTTTATCTTGACCATTTTTAACCGACTTCCAAAAAGGAGGAGGTTATATGTTCGACGCGTATGTTTGTTTTTTTTTTTTTTTTTTTTTTTTATGTATGTCCACCGATTTCTCCGTCAATTGTGGACCGATTTTGAAAATTCTTTTTTTGTTTGAAAGGGTAGGCTCCCAAATTGGTCCCATATAAATTTTATTAACATTGCTTGGGTAGTTTTTGAGTTAGCTTCAAAATACGTATTTTTTTCCCACTTAGTATGTAGATGATATGATAAGTTCTTGACACTGGTAGCAGGTAGTGGTATTCGAATGTGTGTAAGGTAGGTACCACAACTAAAAAGTGAGAAATAAAAACTTTTTACAAAAAAAAAAACAACCGACTTCCAAAAAAAACACTACAAAGTGAAAAATAACTTTAATTTCGGAAGTCGGTGGCAAAGAACGAAAACACAAAACCCAAGACACCGACTTCCGAAATTAAAGTTATTTTTCACTTTGTAGTGTTTTTTTTGGAAGTCGGTTGTTTTTTTTTTTGTAAAAAGTTTTTTGTACCTGTCTTCATTTCTGTCTGAAATATTTTCTTGTTTCGTACTTTTTAGTTCACTTTTATTTTTTCGTAGTCGAGTTATAGTTTTTTAAACAAATTTTTTATATAAAATAAAATAAATTGTTTAAAAAACTGTTTACGAAAAAAAACCTTTTCCGTTTTTACGCTTGATAAATGTTACGACAACGTAAAGAGTAATACTAATATATATTTTTTATCATGCTTTTTATTATATACTTAATAGGTATTTTATTTTACAGCCGCGCCGTAGGTACGTGGCGCAGTCTCACTTTTGCTTGTTTTTAACAATTTAAAAATATTTATTCACTTAGACAATGTAATGTGCTTGTCAAGACTTTTCTTTTATTTTTTGACTTTTCGATTATCTCAATTATATTTTTCTGGGTCAGAAATTTACGTGTAAAGTCCACCATATTAAATTTAGGGAAAATATATAGGTAGCTTTTTCACCCGGACCATTATTACGAATCTATTGATACCTCATTCATCAAAATCGGTTCAGTAGTTTAGGCGCTACGGTGGAACGTGGAACACACGTAAATGCAAATATACATACTTATACACTACACCCTTCCTTTTGGCTTTGCCGTAGTCGGGTAAAAATAAATAGATATCTTATAATGCTGATATTTGTAGCTTGCTTGGAATCTATGGAAAAAGTTTGATAATTGTGAATGTGTAAGCCGACCTTCGCACGGCCGTAATAAAATTGCGGGGATTTTTTTTTCATGAACTAGATTCTCAA
The DNA here is from genome assembly GCA_949152395.1 of Agrochola litura. Lineage (NCBI taxonomy): Eukaryota > Metazoa > Arthropoda > Insecta > Lepidoptera > Noctuidae > Agrochola > Agrochola litura. The sequence goes on from OX424512.1 coordinate 6,813,282, forward strand.
CGCTCGGTTTAACACAGAGAGTTGAAAATCCAGTGCGTGATAAAATCCCACCGCGATTTTTTTACCTACGTCCGTGCGAACGTTGCGTTGGCTAGCTGTAATAGGCAAAATCGATGCATTATCAATTATCATCCATACACTATCATACAATATTATACAGGCAGGGTCATCGACGCGAAAACTTTCACCGTGGATCGTCGGTTAAAAAAAACAGCTGTTTCATAGAAAAGTGCAATACCTACGCGGTCAAAATGTATGGAACAGCAGATTTTTTTAAAAATAACCGACGATTAATTGGACCCTGTTATTTTGTTAGTTTTGAGTAAATGCGATTTGAAGTTTAGAAGTGTAAACAAAATATCAGGCCAAGTTATAATCATCTGGTCGTTTTTGTTAGGGTAATGTCATCAGACCGCCAGAATCTTTTGTGCAAATATAAAACTCGATGTGTAGATTCTCGACATGTACGTAACTCAATTTCGTAAAAATTGTTGGTTGTGTAGTGGTTACACCGCCACATATGAACTACGCATCATAGATATGACGTCACACAAATCCTGCATCGCGCAGTTAGAGTTTACCGAGCGATCGACATACATACAAGATTTCAACTTCAAACCCATGGGCAGTTGCTCGCCAGACACAACACCCGTCTGGTCGGAGGATCCTCCCTTTTCTATGGTGGATGAGTGAATTTTACACCCAGTTCCTCATACCACTAAAGTTGGATCTGTTCTGCTTAACAGGGTCCAATTTCAACGCAGGGGGCTTCAGATTCATGTACTGAATCCATGGTAACAGTCTTCGCGTCGATGTCCCTGCCACCCTGTATTATAGGTGAGTAAGGTACCTTTACCTACATACACATTAACATGATCTCTAATAACTTCATTGATTGTAACACTTACCATAAGAGTGGTGCTTGTGTTGATAATAATGAAAGAATGCCTGACAATCAAACAACTATTAATTTAATCGATTATCTGAAGACTATTCATTTGGATTGTTTTCGACTTGAAGGAACTGGGGGCCTACCACCAGCTCATAAAGCAGTATTATTTTAATATTACTTCAGTGGGAGAAAGAGATGGAGCTATACGTCCAGCACGCGTAGCATGACCACCGTAGAAACGAGTTTTGTCGACGGAAGAATAGACAAAAATGACGTTCCGTGTAGACAGGACGACAGGAAAGTAGAAAGACTCAACTGCACTTTTTACGAAATTCACTCTTTTCATAATTCGACTCAGAATTCTTTGTTTATTTCTAATCGCGATTAAAAAGGTGTGGAATAAAATATGAACTAAAATTCACACCAACATCAGCACCTCGAATTCAGGTGCAAAAACAGTACTGTATCTTTTTTTTTCTTTTGCTTATATCTCGAAAATGGCGTGTCCAATCGCAAAAATAATGAAAATTTCGATCTCCTTTATAGGATCCTTAAACCACTAAGACCCAATACGTAGGGAATATTTTTTCTTATTTTCCATACAAAAAGTATAAAATTCCATATAAATAAAATACGTCGAGCCTGCGCGCCTCCGGCTCTAAAAAAAATTACCAAGGACCAATGAAATGGTTAAATCCAATATTACTGTATTTTTTTTCTTCCAAAATACGATACTTCGACACTTTGAGATTTTTTTGTAGTTGACGTGACTTTATCAATAAAAATTGAGAAAAAATAGAAAAGAAAAATCCTATGACAAAACAAAGAATTCTGAGTCGAATTATGAAAAGAGTGTTTTTCGTAAAAAGTGCAGTTGAGTCTTTCTACTTTCCTGCCGTCCTGTCTACATGGAACGTCATTTTTGTCTATTCTTCCGTCGACAAAACTCGTTTCTACGGTGGTCATGCTACGCGTGCTGGACGTATAGCTCCATCTCTTTCTCCCACCGAAGTAATATTAAAATAATACTGCTTTATGAGCTGGTGGTAGGCCCCCAGATGTTTAGAATTAATTACGCTTAAGCTTCTTGTAGAATAAATTATCACTTCCTTGTATAAAAACATAAGTAAAACTCAGACCAAATAAAAAATCAAGACATAGCACTGTCAACAGTGACGTGAGGCCGGTTTCGTAAACATGAGTGCACTTAAGTGTAGTTTGATTGTAAATGTGTGCGTATGAGCGTGTATGCACAGAGCAGAAGTGTAATTTTTTCATGCTTCACTGTATTGTTCGCAGCGCTATGTCTTGGTTTTTTATTTGTTCGTAGATGTAAAACTAAAAATTTATAACCAAGGCTCTGTCTTATACTTATCTAACATTTCAATGTGCCTATGGCTGTTGAACATTCCACATTAGGATTTTCTGTGTAAAATCACTTTTATATAAAATTACGCTATTAAAATACACGTTAATAAAAACGACCACCAAGTCATAATAATAATACAAAATAAAGTTATCTCAAAATGTCATGTCAGATAACAGATTTATTATTTTTTAAACTTCTCAAAAATATTGTTTTGCATGAAGTTTCTAGCTGGATTAGGTACCTAAGCGTATTATCTATGATTTGGTAGACCAACTTCTTTGAAATGTTCGAGTACCTAAATACACCGTGAAATTTGAATCACAGTTTTGCTAGAACAAACGTTGTTCACACCATGGTCTACTACCATTCTACAGCATCCAATAAAAAACATTTTACAAAAAAAAAAAAACAACCGACTTCCAAAAAAAAACAGTACAAAGTGAAAAATAACTTTAATTTCGGAAGTCGGTGTCTTGGGTTTTGTGTTTTCGTTTTTTGCCACCGACTTCCGAAATTAAAGTTATTTTTCACTTTGTAGTGTTTTTTTTTGGAAGTCGGTTGTTTTTTTTTGTAAAAAGTTTTTATTTTTCTCTTTTTAGTTGTGGTACCTACCCCACACACATTCGAATACCACTACCTGCTGCCAGTGACAGGAACTTATCATATCATCTACATACTAAGTGGGAAAAAAATACGTATTTTGTAGCTAACTCAAAAACTACCCAAGCAAAGTTAATAAAATTTATATGGGACCAATTTGGGAGCATACCCTTTCAAACAAAAAAAGAATTTTCAAAATCGGTCTACAAATGACGGAGAAATCGGTGGACATACTTAAAAAAAAAACAAACATACGCGACGAACATAATATAACCTCCTCCTTTTTGGAACTCGGTTAAAAAAAAAACATACTTGGTTTTTGAAAAAACACAAAGTTTAAAATGTCAAGGTTATCTACTGCTTACAAAATTTTCTTTTTTGGAGGAACATTTCCCTGTAGATAATGCTGTATCCCGTGCGTGGTGTCTGTGTTGTAGGGAGTAACGATAATCTTGAAATTTTAAACTGTCTTTTTTGTGTTTTTTCAAAAACCAATTATGTTTTTTTTTATTGGATGCTGTAGAATGCTAGTAGACCATGGTCTGAACAACGTTTGTTCTAGCAAAACTGTGATTCAAATTTCACGGTGTATAGTCTGGCCGCATGGAATAAATGGGCAACCCCAAAAAGTTTTACATATGGTATACTCTTATCTCAGTCAGTTATGTCAGTTTCGGGGTTGTAACTGTGCGTTTGCACTGGCGAAACTTTCTTATAAAAACATGTTGAAATCTCTGTTTTCTGTCAATGTATCGACTCGCGTTCGCATTGTCACTCAACTTGTTGACGCGAAACATGTTTGACGTTTCTTATCATTTGACATGTTTCGCCACATGTTTTTACAAACCAATTTCGTATCAAAATGTATCTGTATGAATCTAGCAACATGTTGTAAGATTTTTTTAAACATTTCAGCCGACTTTTATGTTCTGTGAATCATACCCTGCATTCTGAGTTACGCTAAAAGTGATAATACCTATCGCGAATCCGACCAAATTTTATAGTCACAATTATTACTCAATAGCTCTTATATTTTGTGACTATTAAATTTGGTTGAATTCGCGAAATTATCACTTTTAGCGTAACTCGGAATACGGCCTTTAATGATGTTAACAGTGACTTATTTGTGGCCAAATCATAGCGAAGGCTATATTACTAATAAATATACTAAACAAAGTTAAAAATATTGCAACGTTTATTAACTGGGTAATGGTGCCGATTCTCTTGACAAGTAACAGCTGCACGGGTCGATCGATCAGGTTAAGCTATGCTTGCCGCGGTTGGTCTGTGGATGGGTGACCATCTTAACATACCAAGACCCCTCCGTGCCTCGGAAAGCACGTTAAGTCGTTGGTCCCGGCTGTCATTTGTAGATCTTTGACAGTCGTTACGTGTAGTTAGAAGCCCAAGAAGTCTGACAACCAGTCTTACCAAGGGGTATTGTGTTACCTAGTAACTAGGTTGTGGAGGTCAGATAGGCAGTCGCTCCATGTAAAATACTGGTATTCAGCTGCATTCGGTTAGACTGGAAGCCGACCCCAACATAGTTGGGAAAAGGCTAGGCAGATGATGATGGTGCCGATTCTCTTGTCACAAATGCCTCTAAACTAGACTAAAAATCACCAAAATATCGTTTATTCCTGTCAAACGATAATTTCCCATTCTGAAATAGACTAAAGTGACACAACTTGACTATATTTTAGTTTGAGAGCACTAAGGTGGCAATGGTGCCGATTCCCTTGTTCACAAACTGAACTAAATTTAAGTTCACTGCATCTTTTTCTTTCTATTTCATTAAGATAAGGACAGAAGATAAATTTTAGTTTAATCCTGTCAAATTAATCAGCGCCCGTCACTACTCCATATAAGTTTAGACGTGATTAAAAACTTGCCTACTAAAATTACGTCAAGCGCTGATTAATTTGACAGGACTAAACTAAAATTTATCTTCTGTCCTTTTCTTAATGAAATAGAAAGAAAAAATGCACTGAACTTAAATTTAGTTTAATTTGTGAACAAGGGAATCGGCACCACTGAGAGATTAATTTAGTGAAAATGGCAATTTTGCTATTCTGAATATGACGTTTTTCGTCAAAAATTTTGATTGTCTAACTAAATCTGACTATTTCTAATCGCGATTAAAAATGTGTAGAATAAAATTGGTTGTCATGAACTTTAAATTTAACACCTCGACTTCAGGAGCAAAAACAGTACTGTATCTTTTTTTTCTTTTGCATATATCTCGAAAATGATGTGTCCTATCGCAAAAATAATGAAAATTTCAACCCCCTTTATAAAAGTCATAAATCCCTAGAACTCAAAATGTAGGTCATAATTTTCCAAACAAAAAATTAAAAATTCCTTAAAAAAACACGTCGAGGCTGCCAAGCGCGCCTCCGGCTCTAAAAAAAATTCACGGGGTACAGCAAACAAGCACGTGCACGCACGTAGAGTCGTGATCGTCAAATTCGATTTAGTTGTGTCAAAATTATTTTTAAATTTAGAGAATTTATTTTGCAGAATGGCATTAATTAAGATTCTCATAGCCAAAAGTAAGGAATTTTAGTGATAGTTTAGTTAGTTTAATTCGGTGTATAAGAGAATCGGCACCAATGTCAAAAGTAGGTTCCTAATAAAATGGATTCAAGCGCTGAAGACGATTTATTGTTTGTAGCTGCCAGTATTGCATACCTGGAACGGTAAAAACCTAGGAAGAAACCTAGGTACTAGATGCGCGACTTTCTAAAAAAACTTCACCGTGTCGCCGTGTCTACTTTGGACTTTGGACCACTCCATATTTCGATATAAACACGAGATGTTTACGACCATACTCAGATAACACAAAACATCAAGCAATAGACAAGTTGCGAGACATAATAGGGTAGTTGCCTAGGTAAAAAAACAGAAATACTATTTAGTCCGTCTTTCAGATAATAAAAAAATATTAGACACGTATTTTTTGCTTTATCATATTAATCAAAAATAACTTAGAAAACACGCATTAAAGTTGGGGAGTGGGGGCTCGCTACGTCACAACGCACTATTAAATCTAGCAAGGCGTGACGTCATGCCACATTTTAACTCAATGTATCACCGTAATCTTTTGATTACGTCAAAAAAGAAAAAATACGTGTTCAATATTTTTTTATTATCTGAAAGACGGACTAAAAATAAAAAAATTGGACACAGGCCTATTTGACCTAAACAAACAAAAAATTCAAATTCTGTTGTTCTCTGAGTGAATTCACATGGAATGCCTTGTTTGTAATTAGTTATAGATGTTAGTCAAATTATCTTAATTAAGTTTATTTAGATAAGAGCATTAAAAAAAAAATTGTTAGGATAAGCGCATTTATCGCATTGGGTCATTACCCAATGCGATAACGCAACAGAAAACACGCTTATCCTGACAAAAAATTTTTTTGGAACATTTTCCTGTAATGGTAAATGTAAGTTGATAAATAAATAAATAGTGCGAACGCAAACGTGACAAATCTTTATACATAACATGTCTATTGTGTATGTTTCTAGACAACAACAAATCTTGACGCGGATAACAATGGTGCCGATTCCCTTGTTCACAAACTAAACTAAATTTAAGTTCAGTGCATCTTTTTCTTTCTATTTCATTAAGAAAAGGACAGAAGATAAATTTTAGTTTAGTCCTGTCAAATTAATCAGCGCCTGTCACTACTCCATACAAGTTTAGACGTGATTAAAAACTTGCCTACTAAAATTACGTCAATTTACGTCAAGCTCTGATTAATTTGACAGGACTAAACTAAAATGTATCTTCTGTCCTTTTCTTAATGAAATAGAAAGAAAAAGATGCACTGAACTTAAATTTAGTTTAGTTTGTGAACAAGGGAATCGGCACCAATGACTTACTCATGATTCGTGCAGTGCGAACGCAAGTTCAACAAAACAAGTAATGAGATTTGTTTCATGTGACAAGTTTCGAAACATCTACATGTTGAATGTTTTCTGGTGCAAACGCATAGTAAGAAGATCTATGATTTTGATATTTTGCTTATAGATTATGTGTAATAAACTAAGTCGTACCTATGCTCTATCTCCATACGATGACAAAACTGTAACAAATCTACACTGCATCGTGCTAAAGTGACTATTCTTTAACAGGAATAAATCAGAATATAAACAAAATAACCTATCAAAAACAAAAAGACAAACAAAGCATCAAATTCATTTTTCGTAGGACAGGATGGTGTTGTCGTTTATAGATTTTCAAATTCCACCGTTTTTTAGGGTTCCGTGCCCAAAGGGTAAAACGGGACCCTATTACTAAGACTCCACTGTCCGTCTGTCTGTCTGTTCGTCTGTCTGTTCGTCTGTCTGTCCGTCTGTCTGTCCGTCTGTCTGTCCGTCTGTCTGTCCGTCTGTCTGTCCGTCTCTCTGTCTGTCCGTCTGTCTGTCTGTCCGTCTGTCTGTCCGTCTGTCTGTCCGTCTGTTACCAGGCTATATCTCATGAACCGTGATAGTTAGACAGTTGAAATTTTCACAGATGATGATTTCTGTTGCCGCTATAACAACAAATACTCCTCTTCATGCTCAGCAGTAGCGCTTGCGATCACTAGACCAACAAGGCAGTCGACTGTAAATAAATTAGGATAATACACGATGAGGTGTGTTCTGCAACTGGATATGTAGCCCGACCCGCATCGCATGCGCAGGTTAGTATCTATTTGCATACAAACTCGATACCCATGCTGTGTCTATTCTGTTCTGACTCGTCTCCAAAATGGGTGGGTGAAAAAAAAACTAAATCTAAAATTCTGGAGACTATAAGCCTCTTCCTGTGTCTATCTGACCGGAAGATGGCTTGCAGCTACCTAATTGTTATAGGTCCCTATTGTTGCGAGATGTGACCGACAACTTGAAGATAGGATTAACTGTAAAAACAAATTAATCTTTGTTAACACGTTCAGTGCCGGGAGGGTTCACTTAGTCGCTTAAGGGATGCCAGAAGCCCTCACGGAGGGCTCATTTTAAATGTAGGTAACACTTAGCGAATACAGCGTTATAAACCGTCAAAATAAAATCTGATGTATATTTTAACAAGATTTTAAAATCCAAGCATTTTTTATTTTGGTTCACGCTTACAAATATTCACAAAAAAATTAAAAGGTTGGTAACAACGTATAGCAACAAGAACCCCTGAAAATACTATTTTACTTCGTTTTACAGTGTTTTTGCCGTTGACCGTCCGCGATGGTTAACTTTGGCGCAAACGTAATGCCGGTAACCCTCCCGGAGGGTTCACTTCCAATATGTATGGCGGCATGGCGTATGAGTTCTATGAAAAGTAGGTGGAGTCGAAAGTGTAAGTTATACACGAGTCCTAGTAAAATCAATGTCTATAAAGGTAACAGTTTTCTCAATAATTTTTATTTTTAACCGACCGAAAAAGGAGGAGGTTCTCAATTCGGCTGTATGTTTTTTTTTTTTTTTTTTGTATGTTTGTTACGCGATTACTCCGCCAATTATGAATAGATTTTGATGATTCTTTTTTTGTTTGGTAGATCATACTTCAGAGGTGGTCCCATATACATTTTATTAACTTTGCTTGGGTAGTTTCTGAGTTAGCTTCAATTATACGTATTTTTTCCCACTTAGTATGTAGATGATATGATAACTTCTTGTCACTGTTATTTACAAAGCAGGTAGTGGTATTCGAATTTGTGTGGGGTAGGTACCACAACTAAAAAGTGAAAAATAAAAACTTTTTACAAAAAAAAAAAACAACCGACTTCAAAAAAAAAAACACTACAAAGTAAAAAATAACTTTAATTTCGGAAGTCGGTGACAATTAAAGAACGAAAATTCAAAACCAAAGACACCGACTTCCGAAATTAAAGTTATTTTTTACTTTGTAGTGTTTTTTTTTGAAGTCGGTTGTTTTTTTTTTGTAATTCAGATTTGTATTGTGATCTCTGTAGTCCTCCATGTATGTAGCTGCGTAGCTGCAACTGCTCCAAGAATTTAGGGCGCGAAGCGGATTAGTCGCATAGCATAGCCAATTAGCCGTAGGCCGTAGTAAGATAAATGTACTATTGAATAGAATTTAATTTTTCTTTATTGGAGTAACCAAGACTCAACAAGATTGTTAGTAAAACGTACGACTATGTTAGTAAACACAGACACTAAACTATTAAAAAGTGCGAATACATTGTCTTTAAAGCTGGCGGTGAATGCCCAGATACTGTAAAAATCTCACCGTGATATCTAAGGTGAAGTGAGCTGCCAATAGTGTCAATCCTTAGCAACTGACAGCTCACTCCACGCTCACTTCACCTAAGATAACACGGTGAGATGGTAATAGCACTACTGACATTACCCTAAATGGCTTGAACGTCAAAAGAGTTACAAAAGTCAAATATCTAGGGCATTTTCTCGCTGACGACCTTAACGACAATGTTGATATTGAAAGGGAGCGTATAGGGCATTAGCAGTCCGAGGTAACATGTTGGCCCGAAGATTCGCTCAGTGTAGCATACTTATGAAAGTAACACTTTTTAAGGCATGTTGCCAGTGCTTTTTACACGGGGAATCTTTGGGTCAACTATACCAAAAGAACGCTGGATGACCTACGCGTTCAATATAATAATATTTTTAGGATGCTGTTGGGACTGCCACGATGGTGCAGCGCGTCTACTATGTTTGTGTAAAACCGAACTGACGGCTTCCACGCCGTCATTCGCAAGAAAACTGCGTCACTGTTGTGAAGGTTGCGGGCGAGTGGCAACAGCATTTTAAAAACTATGGCGGAGAGTATCGATTCTCCGATTATCAAAAGTTTTGTGAGAAGGACAATCACTAGACACCAATTTGGGGGTGTCCTTTTCACAATACAAGTTTATTCTATCTTCTTCTATTGTAAATACTAACACTAGTAATAAGTTATATTATTGTTTACTAACACGCTGGATCATTGTTGTCCGATTAATAAAGAATAATAATAATAATAAACAAAAACAAGGAAATCAAAACAATAAATAACGGTTGATCATCGCTGCGACATCCCATGAGAGACGGCTCAACAGTGACCCACGTATTGACAGTCGGCGACTCGCAACCATGCTTAAGACACTGTTGGAGCTGCCCCACACCCTGCGCACCAGGGAAGCGCACCTTTTACGCATTGTTGCGTAAAAGCAACCTACATGCGCATCTGCGAACATCCGTGACGCACTACAGAAACGGGGCAGCCCCACCAGTATCCTAAACGCATTGTTCTGTGTTTGCACTATAAGGTGGTATAAGGTATTATGAATTTATAACATTAGAAAAATAACAGTAACCACCCTTTCGTTATTTGGATATAAAAATATAATAAACTCTGTTATTTCACTTTATGCAAAGCAATATAATCTTTAAACCATTTACAATAAAAAAAATACTCTAGGTAATGCAGTAATTTCAATAATATTACACAATTACTGTCGTTATTTTACCGTTATTTTTCTAAAGCAAAAAAAAAATAATATTAATTAATGTGTGTAATGTATAAATGGAGTATAGTTAAGTTACTAGTTAGATAAAACAAAACTAATCGGCTTCGGGTTTTCCGGTTCTGCTGGTATTTTCATATAATTTTTATTACATACAGCTTCAAGCTGAAACTGACTCTACTGAAACTGAATCTACTGAAACTGACTCTAGCTAAACTGACTCTACTGAAACTGAATCTACTGAAACTGACTCTAGCTAAACTGACTCTACTGAAACCGATAAACTTCTGCTTAATCTTGCTAGTAGCGTATACTTAATGCCTATGTAGGCATTTCGATTCGATTTTCGGCCGTAGGTACGATCCAGATTAATACTCTTATTGAGGAAGTTTGAAAAATTATAATTCAGTAGGTATTTCAAAGTACTAACATGTTAGAAACTAAGCAATCAAGAAAGCATGAGTTTTTTGTGTTCAGACACCGGTAGGTAGGTACTATTAGAAAAATATCCTAGAAGAAATAAATTTTACGCAGGTAGATAGTAGATACCTCCCTACTTACGTAATATTTTGTTCTTCGACGGTACACTATAGTACCGTACTACGTTCAACATATTTTCGAAACACGGTTTGTTGAACTTGACTCTATTTATTATTATAACACTGCGGTTACTTGAACGATGCTAATTTGATACCGTTCTGTCATATTGCGCGCGCGACGACAACGGTGCGCGGTAGGTACGGTCAACCGCACGCCCATGTCAACAATATTAATAAGCCGGGGAAATTAGGTTTGAACCCTGCACTAAATCCTAACAGCGATTTTTTTCTTGAATCGTGTTTTTGGACTTAGCTTTTCAAATAATATTTAAAAAAAACAGGATTGCATCAAAGTAAAAAAACAAAAAGGCGATATTTTTAGTAAATATTGAGGAAAAATTGTTAACAGGATAATTTTGGTTACATTATGTAAAAATTGGTAAAAACAAATATATTATTTCAGTGTGAGAAGAATCCAATTCCGGTTCCGGAGTTGGACTCTTCTCACACAGAAACAAAGCTAACACTAGAATGTCACAATGCACTAGAACAAGTAACGGTATCTAGCCGCAATACGGTGACACTGCAACGGATAAAGGGACACAGCGGATCGTTAGGTAACGTCGCTGCTGACGAACTTGCTAGAAGAGGATCTAGCACAGCTGTCTGTGGACCCAAGCCTATCGTGCCAATTCCCTTCAACCAAATACGCAGGTGGCTACAGGAGTTCACCCAAAACCAAGCGGAGAATTGGTGGACCTCGACACCGGGTTGCAGGCAGTCTAAGGAAATAATGCCATCCTTGGATAGCAGGCTAAGCAGGCGTTTATTAAGCCTTGACAGGAATGGCCTGCACCTGATGACGGGGACCATCACGGGTCACTGCTCGCTAAACAAACACTTCCACACAATAGGCATAACGGACAGTCCTCTGTGCAGGGCGTGCATGGAGGCTGAGGAAACCGTCGCGCACGTGCTCTTCGAATGCACAGGTGTTAGCCAGATTAGAACAGAAACCCTCGGGTCACCCAGATCTTTCACTGATGTTCTGAACAGACCAGGAGTTTTAATTAACTTCTGGAGGGACGTGGGCTGGTTGGAATAACCACCAAACGGCCGCCATGGCCCACGTACAATGGTCCACCTGACGGACTAAGTGCGGAAACCAAACCCCATGACATAGAACATATTATTTCAGAATTAAACATTTTCCTCCACGGAAATTTAAATAAAAATAAATAACGATTTTTTTAATTGTCCTTCAAGCAAAAACGTTAACAGCAGTTTTTTGCACTTAATTACTTAATTAAATATTTAAATACGATATCCAACATAATTAAACTTATTGTACTAGCGCAACATAGTAATCAAAGTTTTTTTCAATAGATCATTCAAAACTTTTATTTATCGGCTCTATCTGACCTAATTACAAGAAAATTAAACACAATAAAGCAAAAGATATAGTTTAATATATATATAAAAAAAAACAATTAGACCTACTTGTAATACCTAATCTCTTCGACAAATACTCCATACAAAGTTACAAACATAATGTCTGTTAATATTTTTTCTATCACGTAAAATTAAAATTAGATGTTTTCTTAAAAAAAAAACGTACACGCGGTGGTGAACTTTTCGCGGTATATATTTTAACATTCTCCCTTGTCCATGAGACACCAGAAACATTGAGTGAAAAAAAATATATATGCAAAGTTAGCCTAAAATGCGGCGTAAACTAACCGGGCTATAAGATTTATTTGGGGTCCAGACACTATCAATAATAATGACATTAATATTACTGTCATTCCTTCCAATATTGACGTAAAACTAATAAAACAATTATATCACATCATCATTCCAATACAGTGGAGGCCTGTAGTCAGCATCATTCGTAAGTTTATGTTGCAGTTGACCGTACATGTTAAAAAGTAACGTTTTAACTGGAAAATATTTGGGCTATCGACCTTTTAACATGTTGTAAATATTTATTTACTTATTTGAATGCAAAATAATAACTGATACAATAATATGTAGGTATAATTTGATTAGACCATTTATATTAACCAGTTGACCAGTTTCCTCATTATCACTGAAATGCAATATCTACGTACACGTATCCACTTATGTTAATTAATCTATATACCTATAGATTTCTGTTGTATCGATAGTATGCGATACGCCCCATAGTAAAATAGCGATAAGGAACGATGGATTCGTGTGAAAAAGGAATTTGATTTTTGTGTATTTTTTATTTATTGCGCTACATATTAGTGGATAGTAACCATAGTGGGTAGTGACCATAATAGAAACGGGTTTTGTCGACGGAAGAATAGACAAAATGACAGATAAACAATCACAATCTGTCATTTTGTCTATTCTTCCGTCGACAAAACCCGTAGAAAATCCGTTTCTATGGTTGTCATGCTACGCGTGCTGTATTAGCTATAAAACCAGCCAAGTGCGATTTGGACTCGCACACGAAGGGTTCCGTACCACCGTAAAATATTTAGCAAATAAATGAAAATACTAAACGAAGAATATTATTATTTTTTATCATTAATTTTAAAAATCGCTATAAATTACGAAGCAATTTTTTGCTGTTGCTGTATCACCCATATTTAAATAAAATACCTTATGAATCGGCATTTTTAGTATTTGTTGACTAAGTATCAATTCAGTATATGGTATATAATATACAGAAGTTTCAAATTCCTGACTTGTTTAGTCGTTGCAATAGAGCTCGTACAAAAATGGTCTAAAGCCGGGTTTCATGCGCGTGTTTTTACACAAAGACATCGCAACAAAGAGGCGTGGTCATACACATTTGTCTATGCTTTGTGTGAAAATAAATGTTTATGTGTAAGCTTTTTTGTGTAATGTTTCGAAAAAACATGCGCAGGAGACCCGGCTTTAGACTGACAACTTTTACGGCCCCCTGTTACTTCATTTTTGAAAATAAAAAAAAAACAATTTTTCTATTTGTACTCTACTCAATGACCTCTAGACAATGACACCCAATATGCCAGGGTAAAATTATTTTTCTAGTAAAAAAAATATTATATATATATATTCATTTATTGCGGATCACACATAAAGGTACAGTACCGACCAAAAGTCCATAAGCAATCTCACAAAGCAATAGACTGACGCTTCGGTTTGACTTACGACCTTCTTCTATAAGTTGTTACAATACTGTAGACACGCACATTACACACACACACTCACTTTGTCTGCAACCAATGACTAGTTCGATAATCATCATTCGTTTTTAGTTTCATTCGTCTGGTTCACATAAATATTAAAGTTTAGCAGGTAGACCACAAAAAACTAAGTAAATTATTTCGATTTCTGTGGGGTAGATGCAGTTTGTTACAAGTATTCAATTAATAGAACTTTGTTGGTTCGTGCCGTGATAATATTGGTGACGAGCATTTAGCGCAGTGTTGTGGTTATTATTATCAAAAAGCAGGCATAAAATATATTGAAGAGATCAGATCAGATCAGAGAATATTATTGCGCTGCGTAAAAGTGAAGTGAATATCTAATAAAACCGGACTAAGTGTGAGTGTTATCATTTATATATTTCATATTTTACTAAACATAAATCCTAATCAAGGGTATTGTTGATAGAACAGAGGTATTGTTGAGACAGAAGATGCCTTTAAAGTTTTAAATTCATTGTGAGGTTTAATTCGATTAGTGAATAATAAATAATTAGGTATTATGTGTAATAAAAACAATGTTTTTCTTTGTTCTAGAGAAATACTGTGACGGTTAAGAGATATGAGGAAGGGGCTTATTATCGAGTAGCAGCGACGTCAAATGGTGAATGAAACAAATGGTTTCATACCAACGAGATATTTTGCTGAATTATTAAAAACACGTCATTATGAACCGTTCGCCGTGCACTCTGAAGGCTTGCATGACTGAAGACCAGCTAGAAAACCGTTTTTGACCTTAAAATATTGACCGTACCAACTTAATAAACAACAGATTCGTTATTGCATGAATTTATGGTAACGAATTTTTTAAGCACGTTTCAATAGGGTGTTTGTCGTATTTCTTGCAGATATACCGAAATTGTTTAATATTATTTTAGTAATAGTATTATTTTAGGATTAAAATTTGAGGTTTAGTTTCAATCTTCTTTTCGTAAAGAAAATGAATACTTAAGCTATAACCTCAATACCAACCAATATTTACTAAAGCCAAATAAAGTTTAAAATAATTAATATGAACAACTGCCTTTAACCTTAAAATCAACAATTTTGTCAGTAGATTTTTTTTACATTTTAAGTAGTCTAATATTCTTATTTATTGCTTAATTACTTAGACCATGATCAAAGCTTTATATTTATGGTGCAAAAAAATCCATTTAAAATTTAAAACATTTCAAAATTTAAATATGTCAAAATAATACAAATTGCTTCTAAGTTTCTAGACATCTATTTCACATATTATTCAGGTGAAGTAATGATAAATAATTGTAGCAGTTTGATAACTATACTTAAGTAAAATAAACATAACGAATAAATATTATTTATTTTTTATTATAACATATCACGCATTTTTTATTCTAAACCCTTTATTGCAATAACAACATTAATAAATAGGCAGGATATTTAAAAATATTATTATTGCAAACAAAAATAATAATATTTGCAAAAACAGCGCTGTGATTTACGAGATTAGAACCTTAGCCATCTTGAATCTAAGACCAACGCTTAACGCCTTCTGCTATCTGCACATAAAATTTACTTTCGAATTTTAGCAATGCGATACACTGGCCAAGGTCACGCGTACGAGTATGATGCGTGCTAACAAAAGTTATGGAAATATAAGTGCGGCGCCCGCGAACCGTGACGATACGATAGTGTGTAGTTCAAAACTGCGTTCTCTGTGGTGTGTGTACGGCACTCACACCACAGACGTCTGACTGTTTACACATACAAATGTACGGACTATACCGCGTGTTCACAGCAATACGACTCTTAGCGTGCTCATGCACTTTTGAGCGCTTACTGTTCATACATTCCATATAGTATTAGTAACAAAGACTTAGAAACTATGTTAGTAAAACTTACAAATTAACCAAACAACAACTAATAACTACGTGGGTCAACACATGTTGGCACGTGCCTCCGCATCCAGTGCCTAATAAAAGGGTTGTCCACCTTGTCGATCAATGTTTTTAGGATGCTGTTGGAGCTTCCGCGCAACCTACCCATTATTGACGCCGGCATGAAAATCGTCAACACGGGCTTCCGCGAACATCTGCGAAGCGCTGCAGAAGCGTGGAAGCCCCATCAAAATCCTAAACCCATTATTATATTGAACGCGTAGGACGTTGTAGGCCCTCTGCTTATACTTCACCCACAAGCTGCACGTGTAGAAGGTTTGGCAGTAGGCCTTAAAAAGATACACCTTCACATCCCCACTACAACGTGCAAACCTGCGGGCTAACATATTGCACCGAACCGCCAACGCCCTATCCAAATCTGCATCATCAGATAAGTCCTCCGTAACCAAATGACCTAGGTACTTAACCTGAGCAACACGCTGCAAAGGTGTTCCGCTTATAGTCACTGGATATTGTATGGAACTTTAATTTTTAACCTTAATTAATTTTTATTATTTGTTGTTATAGCGGCAATAGAAATACATAATCTGTGAAAATTTCAACTGTCTACTTATTACGGTTCATGAGATACAACCCGCTGACAGACAGAGAGACAGACAGATGGACAGCGGAGGTTTAGTAATAGGGTTCCATTGGCACCCTTCGGGTATGGAACCCTAAAAACGAATGCATAACCTCCTCCTGCTGAGACGCACTGCTCTTTTAACCGACACCTTTTGGTGTCGATGAAATGAAGAAGAGAGACTGTGCGACACTATTATTACCTAGATTATTCTCCACATGTTACTTACTGGCTTAACATACCTTAAGGAGTACTCTATTTTCCCATTTCGATAAGAAGTAAAAGGTTAATTAAAGAGCGATTCCCATTAAACGTTTGTCAGCATGAAATTAAATTATGATGGAATACCTACGTGTCACACGATAAGGTCTATGATCATCGTAACGAGACCTGCCGGTTTATTACGAAAAAAAATTAGCCGTGAAAACTGGATTGAGCTGTCATTTCACTGGATGCTGTGGGGTTGACACTAATGACATCTTAATACTTTATTCATTATTGCATTCCACAATGTACAATATTTCTATTTTCTTAATGTCCATCGGCAAACTTCGTGTTTTGTCAGTCGTCGGATTTCTAACAGTTGCCCTTTGCACTTGGTGCAGACCGTACGCTCTCAATCGACTTGGAAGTATATATAGAGTGGTTAATACTCTTTTAACTTAATGTAATTTATTTTAAAAATGGGAGGAAAGCTACTAAAGTCGCAGGCACGACAGATAGGAAAATAGTTTTACAGCTCTATATAGTTCACACCGAAATCAAAATAAAACAACAATAAAGTACTTAGTTCTGAATTCAAATTATTATACACGATAAATCGAATAATTGATGGACATGGAAATTAGCATTCGTTTGTATTCGGAAATGCGATGATACCCGAGGTACATTAAGAAAATAGAAATACTGTACTTTATTCATTATTGCCTTGTATAATGTATGTGCTTAGATGGTAAACATTTGCATAAGAAACAATCGTGGACTCAGTCGGGCGCAGCAAAAGACAGACAGTAGGTAGAGATGAGGACTAATTGTTTATCTTATATAGATTATAATACCTATTATTTTTTATTTTTTTTGTGTGTTTTATATGAGTTTTAGGGATATCATTTATATATTCGTTTACACTGTAATAACATCACCTAAGTTCACGGTCAGATTTTTACGGAATAGCACGGCTGGTTCCCGTCATTGCACCACGGTGCATTTTGCACGCATTGCGTTATTTTGTATTTTGCCTTTCTTTTTAATGACTAACTTTGTACGTAAAGGTACCAACATAATAATGGCAATTTTCCGAAAAATTTCTTACAAGATTTTTCTTTTTCATGAGAATCGTTTTTTTAGTCCATTGCAAAATGGCGCTGGCAAAAAGTTATAAGAAGTCAAAATCGCGAAAACCGTGTTTTTTTTTAAATCAAGTGATCTGATGTGAATGTATTTATTTTCTTTAAGTATAAGTGGGTATCCTACGTGCTCGTGCTCGTGCCGTATGGAGCTCGTGGCTGAGTAATAGTAGCCGCACGGGTCGATCCATCAGGTTAAGCTACGCTTGCCGGGGTTGGTCCGTAGATGGATGACCATCTTTATTTACGTACCGAGACTCCTCCGTGCCTCGGAAACTCCCGGCTGTCATTCGTGGATCTTTAACAGTCGTTACGGGTCGTTAGAAACCCGAAAGTCTGACAACCAGTCTTCTCAAGGGGTATCGTACTACCCAGTTACTGGGTTGTGGAGGTCAGATAGGCAGTCGCTCCATGTGAAATACTGGTATTCAGCTGCATCCGGTTAGACTGGAAGCCGACTCCAACATAGTTGGTAAAAGGCTAGGCAGATTGATTGAAGTAGGTATCCTACGTGTAATTTTTTTTAAGCCGCGATAGAGCGTGTAATAAAGGTAACAACAACAGACAGTTACTTTCGCTTTTATAATATTAATATGGATAATGTGAATGAGTACGTACATGACGTGTAGAGAAATAGCTTCCACTAAATAGGTACTACAATACCCGTTAACTGGTTATAAAATGATAGCGAACAATAAAACAAAACTCATTGTTTTGACAAAACATGGGCACCATTCTGGGCATTATTGAACGGGACAAAAGCAGCTGACCACTATGTCACTTGATATAAATTCAATGACCGACACAGTTATTAGACCTTATTTCGTTTATTCATTTTGGTTCTTATTAAATTACATTTTTAAATATTTCTTAAAATAAAAGAATTAAAAAAAAAACATTTAAAAATATAAAAAATAGAGGTCCGCCGGTGTCGGGAGCAGGGTCCAAGCTACCGGTGGTTAGGGCTGCAGAGACAGGAACCTCCTCACAATGCGAGCCGTATCGAGGAGTACTGCCTTCTGAATCAGGCGCTTGATCCAACCGCCTAACGCAAGCCTCGAGAGATGTTGGTCGAGGCTTTCAGCCATCAGGCCATTAGCCGTTACGACAATCGGCACAATGATAGCCGAGCTCACATTCCACATGTCAACAACCTCGTGTGCTTAGTTATTATTCAAGTAAAGTATTAACGTGTAGCTTTTAATTACAGAGAAAATATTGGTTGTATTTACATAAAAATTGTATTTGTACTAATTAAGTTTAGCTAAGTAAGGATTAGGATAGGTATTAAGATTTTAGCAAGTAGGATTTATTGTACCTACTATTTATACCTTTTTACATACAAAGTTTTATTATTATTATAAACCCGTAATGATAGTTGTAAGGGAGATTTTAATTAGTAAAATAAATAAGTAAATTGTATTTTTTGCTGCTGAGTGTGAGGTCCTGGGTTCGATTCCAAGGTTTTTCTATCAGGAATTTCTCAATAGCAGCCCAGTTTGTGCCCGGTTGATGGCAATAGGCTTGCCCCCTATAACATGGGACTTAAACATAACTGGCGAAATGTGGGTGTACTATAGGTACACCTCTGCCTACCCCTTCGGGGATTACAGGCGGGTTATGTTATGTTTCTCTATAATATTGAAAAGACGTTTTCCCAACTTTCCCTCCTCTGAAAGTTTCAAACTGAAACTCAAAGCATTTATTTCAAATAATAGTATAAAGAGAAAAGATTTCATTTTTTGTACGTTTGTATATTATTTATTTTCAATTATTTTATTTTAGTTCAATTTTATTTTGAATTTATTTTCAATTATTTATTTCAATTTTGTTTTAATTCATTTCCAATTATTTATTTGAATTTTTGTTTAATTTTAATTCATTTTCAATTATATATTATTAATCTACTTTCAATATTTTTTTTCGAGTATTTTAAATTATGTTACCTAAACGTATTAATTGAACTCGTCATTACTAACATAGCTTTAAGAGAATGTACCTAATGAATCAAAATCGAAATCAAAATCAAAATATTTTATTTCACATAAACCCCAAGGGCACTTATGAAACGTCAGAAGCTAGGTGCACGGTTCCAATTGGTCGCTTCCTATGGAGAAGAGCCGGCAAGAAACTCCACGGTTACTCTTTACAAAATAAATTGTTTCTACAATGTTTTTGAAATTACAGTGTTAATAGGTATGGGAGGACAGTGTAGGCCTATCAACAAGTACCAGGTACTTAGTAAAATAAAAATGGTACACAAGTTTACAGCCTACTACGTTCTCACATTCACAAAATCTAAAAGAAAAGAATCTATATAAAAGATAAACAAAATAATAAAAAATAAGAACCTATTTAAACCAAATGACATGATTGCCACTACAGCTGTAACAAATCTAATTTGATTTAAAAAAATATAGAAAATTGTAAGTATATAATGTCAAATACTGAAAAGATTATGTCAATGAAGTATGTAAAAAAAGTAAAATAAAATAATCATCGTAATTTGGGCAGCAGTTAATAGTACATTTACATCGAATTCTTTTTCGAATGTAATAGGTACTAACAAAATATGGATAAAAATTGTCTAAATTAAATGTTTTTTTATTTTATTTATATGTTTGTTTGTAATGAATGAACTCAAAAACTATTAGACCGATTTTGAAATTTCTTTCACTAGTTGAATGCTATATTATCACTGAGTATCATAGGATAAATAAAGATGAGTATCATGCGGGCGAAGCCGCTGGCAAAAGCTAGTTTCAAATAAACCAATTAGATATACTTTTGAACTGTCAAGGAGCCGTTCGGTAAAAAAAAAAGAAACTAGATGCCGATTCGATTTTTTGAAGCATATACTTTATGCAATAACCACTTGGCTATCCGCTCTCGGCTGTTAAGTTGTAGGATGGAAGGATGCTGGTAGACTGTGTAAATTACTGATGATAAGTATAAGATCGTCCAGCACGCTTAGCATGACCACAATAGAAACGGGTTTTGTCGACGGAAGAATAGACAAAATGACAGATAAACAATCACATTCTGTGATTATGTCTATTCTTCCGTCGACAAAACCCGTAGAAAACCCGTTTCTATGGCTGTCATGCTACGCGTGCAGGAAATTTAAAATGTTTTAGGAGGTTAGTAGGAAAAATAGGGTCTAATCACTCTAAACAGCAGGAAAATATTTGTAACATAACATCACGCCTTGTTTCCCCGAAGGGTTGGGCAGAGGTGTACCTGTAGTAGGTACACCCACATTTCGCCAGTTATGTTTAAGTCCCATGTAATAGGGGGCGAGCCTATTGCCATCAACCGGGCACAAATCCAGACTCCGGGCTGCTACTGAGAAAATCCAGATAGAAAAACCAAATAACACTTTGCCCGACCCGGGAATCGAACCCAGGACCTCATGCTCAGCAGTAGCGCTTGCGACCACTAGACCAACGAGGCTAAAAAAAAAAAAAAATATTTGTATAAAATATAAAAACTATGTAAATATATTTATTTATACCGAGTTGTTTTTTTTGTAATATTTATAATTAACACCTATCGTACGGTAATTTCCTGCAAAATAAGAGGAAGGAAAATAAGTAGAAAGTAACTGGTGATAAAAATTAAATTAGGTATAAAATAAATAGGGAATTACAGAAAAATATGTTTTTTAATTATAATTAAGTAGCCAATGATTTTTATTTTGTAGGCACCTACTTAATGATATAACCGCAAAAAAACTATATCTTGCCCATTCTTCTCCACACGAAACTACCTTTTGGAAAGGGCAACTAGAATTAAATTAAATTAAATATTTATTTATTTTCTCATCACAAATCCAGATTTGTACAGGAAATGCTTAATCTAAAAATTGGGTTAACATTTGTGAGAGACTGGTGCCCGAAAAAGACAAATACCTGTGTTACGGGTCACCAGGCCCCCCAATACTTAAAAATGTACATATTAATTTAGATTAATTAGCAAACGCAAGTGATGAAGTTAAATTATTTTCTAGGTACAGTAACAATATAAAGAAAAAATAAAATAAAAATAAATCTAGGCTGGACATTCATATATGTGGTTTAAGTGTGTGTACGTATATGTGTGTGTGAGGGTGTGTATGTGAGTGAATCAATTATATTTTCCTGTAATTATTTTGACGTTCAAAAGTGCTTAATCGATTAAAAATAAAGTGTACCTACATACCATATGCATGCACATAATCGTAAATGTATAGTCATGGAACGAGCATAAGAAAAAAAAATTGTCTTCTTGTATGAGCTCGCATGTCTCTCTACATATACTGGTATGCTTATCTGAAGTGTTCGACTTATAGTACCATAACACTGAACTGATGACATTCTTTTGATAAATATAGCCTTTTTCTATTACCTACTAAGAAACCAAAATCAATCAATCTGCTGCGTATAGTATTTTCCCAAATATATTGGGGGCTTCTGCATCTAACACGATGCAGCTGAATACCAGTATTTTACATGGAGCGACTGCCTATCTGACCTCCCCAATCCAGTCACTGGGTAACACGATACCACTGGTTGTCAGACTTTTGGGCTTCTACCTACCCGTAACGAATGTCAAAGATCTACGAATGACAGCACGGACCAACGGGTTAACATGCTTTCCGAGGCTCGTCAAAATTTAACTTCAGTCTTCTATAAGCAATTTAAGATGAGATAACCGACTTTTAATGATTTTTACTGACGATCACGCCTAAACGTGTAGTGTTAATGATTTCGAAAAAATATAATGTTAAATTAGAGCATTTTATTAATAACTTAATATAGGAATATTTTAGATTATGAAATTAATTTGTAAAGTTATGTCTAACGCGGATAAAAACTGAGAATCACTCAAAATCTACCAAGCGTATTTTTCTGAAAGATAATTTAATTATTGATCTTTTAGTATACGTATTTTATTAAAATACTTTTTGTTTTATGTATAATAATTTATAATTAATTAATAATGCGTCTAATTAGGAACAGCGCTCTTTGATGGGCGAGTCCTTACTGGCTGGACGTACGACGCGTTGCGTGAGCTCAGTACAGAACACGCAAGCTAACCACTCAAGGTCACTGACATATATCTGCGTCTTAATTATGCAATGCATGGTACTGTGGTACGGGTACAGTTTCAGTATTTGCGATCTTATAAACATACGTGTTATATGCTTCATTTTTATGGTCACTTCAAATGCTATCAGCAATTCGTATATTACCGTAATAGCGAGATATCTTTTATAGCCTCTAGTTTTACCTACTCACGTTGCGTTGATGACTAGATGAAATAGAACTGTGTAAGATTATCTTCGTCTATAATCTCCACGTCTTTTCATGTTTAATGTGTTATGGATTAAGTAGGTATATGTATGTTTGATGAAGGACAGATTCCACGGGTCATATTAAACAACTTTCACCATGAAACTCATACACGAATTGTGAAATCAATTTATACACAAAAATAATGTATTCTTAAATAAATGTATTTTCTTCCTTGCTTTCTTTTCTTTACAACAGTAGACATACTCTTTCGATTCTTGCATGAAAAGTTTTTTTTTACAAATCGTACCTATACTATGTGTTTCATAGCGAAAGTTGTATAGCATGACGGGTAGAATTAGCCATAGGGACCTTATTGGTGACGTTCTGCAGAAAGGTCAGATGCGTAGTACTCGCAACCGGCATGTGACGTGCACGCGTAGCATAACAACAATAGAACGGGTTTTGTCGACGGAAGAATAGACAAAATGACAGATAAACAATAACAATCTGTCATTTTGTCTATTCTTCCGTCGACAAAACCCGTTTTTATTGTAGTCATGCTAAACATGCTGAGGGTCTACTCTCTAAGGCCGTCAACGAAGATACGGGCTCGTCCGAAAGTATCTGATCCGTTAAAACAAGTGACAAATTAAATTTTTCGGATCAGCAGAAACACATCGTGATTATGGATAACTGTCAAATCATGTTGTCATTAATTTTTAGTTCGGGCTCCAAACTAATCTTATGTCCGTAAGTGAAATAATGTAAGAAGGGACCGTAACTACGGATGAAACTACGGATTTCGTGCTCGGAGTGTAGACCCCCAGACGTATGAACGTAAACGAAGGAAAAGGAGTATGTAAGGATTGTAGCACGTGGCGTTCTGTAGTTTCTGCCTACCCCCATGGGAAGAAGGCATGATAAGCTTATGAATGTGTGTACTATATGGATGTTTCCATTACCTACTTAAGCTGAATAATAAACATGTTTCAGTCAAATATGAAGCGAATATACACGATAGTATGGTTGGTATTTGGTATACCTAAAAAATAACTTACCTAAACTGGGTTTGATTTAGGCCGCATTCCGAGTGTTAGTGATGATTATATCGCGAATCCGACCAAAGTCCAAAGTCACAATTATTACTCAATAACCCTTATATTTTGTGACTATTCAATTTGGTCGGATTCGCGATATTATCACTTTTAGCATAACTCGGAATGCGGAGTAATAAATATACCTAATTTAGGTATTTGGTTCAAAAACGTTAACGAATTAGCAATTATCCTAACTATTATCCTTCCTAATATTATAAATGCGAAAGTGAGTTTGTTTGTTACGCTTTCACGATAAAACCGCTGAACAGATTTGGATGAAATTTGGCACATGGGTAGACCATGACCTGGGTTAAGATATAGGATACTTTTTATCCCGATGTTCCCACGGGAGCGAGACTTATGCGGGTGAAACCGCGGGGCGCAGCCAGTTTCCTAATAATTGTTTAATGTTTGTACGAGTATTATGTAGGTGTAGTGGTATGTAACCCACACATGCACACAACTTGCGAATTCAAGTCTTATTTCCAGCCCATCCCATCATTGATGTCCTCCCCCAGCGACGCGCTAAGCCGAGGCTCGTATCCCACAGGGGGTGCCCGTAGCGAGCGCTCGAATAGTATATAAGTCTTTCTACACTCAAAACCTGGAGGTTTTGAGTGTAGAAGTCAAATAGTCATGACCTCAGGGGTCATCTATGAGATGCCCAACAGAAAAAAAAAATCTGTGAGTTCAGTCAGTCAGAGACAGTTCGAATACAATACCAGACTCGCGTCAATATATCATTATATTATCATAATCCTAATCTTATAAAGAGGAAATGGCAGGCCGTCACCTCCTTCTGCGAAGCGGTAATGCTCGCGAAGGAGGAGGTGGAACGCGTGAGGGAGAGGCAAATTTCGCGCCCTCACGCCCCTGACCGCCGCAGGAGGAGACGCCCTGGGCGGGAATCGTGAGCCGATTTCCGGGCACCGTAGGCGCGGGCTTGCGGACGGTGAGCAATGGGTAGCTCGTCGTCCGATAAGGACCAGGCCTGGGTCGACGGCGCGTTGTGTTCCACGCGCGCCTCAAAGAGATGTCAGCCGAATTGACGGGGTCCGCTAGGGCCAATGTCTGCCGGGGCTGCGAATAAGGGCCAAAAGGGACATCGTGGCAGGGCAACCGAAGGAACACGGGTGAGTTTTAGTCAGTAAGAGTCTGACACGCCCTCCCGCTCCGCCCAGAGCGGGAGAAATTATTTGATAATTTACCACCCAAAAAAAAGTCATTGTTTATAAACCGTGTTTAGTTATAGTAACTTCGTTATTAAATTCATTGTGCATCGTCTACTATAGAACCTATAACATACCCTAACTAAAGTTCTATATAGGTTTAGTAGATTATCACCTAACTTAAGTAGGTATATTTATAATAATAAGTTATTTAGGTAGATAATGATAAAAAAATAGCATCTGAAAGCTTCTTCAGAAGAAAAACTTTGAAAAATGTTAAGTAAAACTATTTATTTTATAAAGCATAACCAGCTGACATGTTTTGGTATGCGTAGTATTGTATGTGCCAAACATTGGGCACACACTGAATGACTGCGATGCAGAGATAATGCCACGAGGTGTGTGCTGCTAAATGATAAACTGGGTGAAAGCCAGACGGCAATACATTTGCATGATACATACGCACAAATATGTAAACCCGCTAATCGTTACACGTACTTGATGTCCGGTATACGTACACGGTACACAGTTAGGACCTACTATTATGTACCTACAAACGCATGTGACTTAAAGAGTGATGAATATAAATGTTGATGGACGAGGGAGAGGAAGGCCAAAGAAAAGATGAATGGATTGTGTGAGGAATGATATTAAAGAGAAGGGAGTGAATAGCGTGACAGTTGACAGGGGAGAATGGAAGAAGAAAACGTGGTGCGCCAACCCCACGTACCATGGGACAAGGGCAGGAAGATGATGAGATGACAGTAATCTCAGACCAAATAAAAAAGACATAGCGCTGCGAACAATATAGTGAAGCATGCCAAAACTACACCTCCGCTCTGTGATACATGTTCACACGCACACATTTACAAACATATACTTACAATCAAACTGCACCCCATTAAGTGCACACATTTTTACGAAACCGGCTTCACGTCACTGTTACCAGCGCTCTGTCTTGGTTTTTTATTTGGTTTGAGACAGTAACTACATTATGCGGCCGTAAAAGATTGTCCTCGTTGTTTTTATATTATTTGAGCCCAGTAGGTGGCCACGTTCATTGCGGAATCAGTGGCATTCTTTAGGTCATCCGAGGTGCAGGTAAACGGGCAATTAGGACTCTCTAGCAAGTGGAACATGGTCTGCTCAGAAGCACTGTACTCGCACTGGGTGTTGGATGGATCAGTAATCCTCCACTTCGACAAATTGTGTCTGCAGCGGCCTACTTTTGTGCGCAATCGATTGAGAGCTTTCCCGCAGAACTGCAGATCACGCCCGGTTCACATCGGCGTCGAGTAGAAGTAGATGAAGTATTTGGGACTCGTCCTCGACAGTCGGTGGAACTTCGTGAAAGCATTTCCGATGTTTGGCTCCCAGACTGGACAGACGGGCCGGGGCTGCTTTGAAGCGGCTGCTGCCCAATCTAGGGGGTCCAAACGCCTCCTGCTGGAGGTTCTACGCGGGGGTCGTGCGGTCCATGGCCCTTTACGGGGCACCGGTGTGGGCACGTTCATTGAGGCGGCGGCCAGCCCGCCAGTTGAACGCGTCCCAAAGGGACATGGCTATCTGGCTTGCCCGAGGATACCGCACGGTCTCCTGTGAGTCGGCGAGCCTCCTTGCCGGATTACCGCCAGGGGATCTGGAGGCAAAAGTCCTCGTGCACATTTGGGAGTGCCGCGAGGAGGCGAAACGCCGGGGTTTAACTCCGCTGCCGCGAGAAATCATCGCACAGCGGACATAGCTCCGGCGGCATCTCATGGCTTCATGGAGAGTGCGATTGTCGCAACCCAGTACTAGGCACGCCACAATTGCGGCGATAAGTCCCCTCTTTCAGGAGTGGCTAGAGAGGCGCCACGGCGTCCTCACTGGACACGGTTGTTTTGGGAGGTTCCTGTTCTGGATAAGGCCGGAGAAAACGCCCGGGTGTCACCACTGTGTGAATCACACAGTGTAGTATACGGTTTAGGTCTGCCTAGCTTGGGCGGAGGATCGCCGTGTCCTTGTGGAGGCGATCGATGGCGGTGATCTCTCGCATCTGGCCCTGGTCCAGGCCATGGTACACGCGCTCCCGCTCCGCCCAGAGCGGGAGAAGTTATTTGATAATTTACCACCCAAAAAAAAAGGGTAATCTTCGGAACTACTGATCCGATTCCGAAAATAATTTACTATGGGAAGCTACAGTATTGCCGAGTGTCATAGGGTAGATATATTTTATGTTAAAAGAAGAAATTTTACGCGGAAGAAGTCGTGCTAACGTGCTATAGAAGCTAGATGTTGATATTTTCATGAGCAAGCTGTGCGCCGCCATGAAATGGTATTGCAGATGTGAAGAAATAACGCGAAGACTGTTTCAGTGTCTACAACCATATTTTACCGATTTTGAAATCAACTTGATTCACTGAACGCGGTTTATATTGGTTGAGGATAACAGTTGATATTATCAATGTTTTGTTATGAATGTTTGAGTCACAAGAGTTATTTTTATTCGACCGATTCTGTTATTAGGTACTTTTGTTTCATTGACAATATATCATATCGGGCCCTATTATAATACCAGCGCTGCGACACTTATTTTGAAACGGTGCAGCATCATTGAAAAAGGCGCCCTTTAGCCTCTCACAGAACATTCTGTTTTTATTTTCATTTTACTTTTGTATTTAATTGTGATCTTTCTGTGCGAGTCCCAATACTTTTTCTTTCTTTAAATTGAATTAATTGGTGATACATCACAGACGAGACAATCCAATCATCCAATCATTAGCTTATGATTATGATGCGAATTTTAGTTCCCTAGGATTGCTATTCATTTTCAGTCAAGAGGTTGTGCCACTTCATATAACCTTGGTATAAGCACCTGTGTTGGTAGGTACAAATTGTCGCTATGGGAGGACGTGCGGTCGTGGTATCGGCCGCACTTGGTGATGGTGCCTGCTAGGCATGGCGGACCGATACCAATCGGGGGTGCGGCGAATGTACAAGTTTCTCCCGAGCCTCCGACTCATGTTAGTAGAAGGAAGGAAGGTTTTAGTCGGTAAAAGTCCGACATAACCCTGCGTATTCCTGCGCTCTCCCCAGATGGAGGGTATATGCATGAGGATTTCCCCGCGGATAATAAAATAAAAAAGATGCAGTGTCGTGTAAAATTTTGTGGTTTTACAGTACTGCCTATCTACATATACGTAGTTGCTTATTTTAGAAACCAACACAGTCACAGTCACGAGCACTGCAGATAATAATTATTAAGTGGAATATGTTGGTACATTCTAATGCGTTTTTCACGTCCGGTGCAAAATGCCGCATAATAATATTTAAATTCAACACACAGTATTTTGTACGGCAATTTAGATTCGTCGATTTAACGAGCAATTACAGCAGTGATTGTGACGAATGTTCACATTTATGTGTTGTAGTATTTCCCAATAGGTAAGTGTGAAGTCATTAGTTTGTTTGATAGCATTGTGGTTATCGAGTGGAGCATTCATGATTACAGTTTAATGGCTATTGTGTCTCTGTGACCCAAACTAGTCCCAATGTGATACAAAGACCTTAGACCTGAGAACCGGTCAATTTATTGTGCTCAAACCCAAACCACTTATTTCAATTAAACCAATAACAGGTCATTTTGAATTGTCAAGGGTTCGGTCAGTCAGAAAGATGAAGCTAGTTACCCATTCCAAAGCGTACCTAGTAAGTCCCGATGGAGAAGAATTGGCAAGAAACTCCACGGACACTCTTTTAAGTCCAAATATTGTTAAAAAAGATTGGTTACATCATTCATGTTGAAATTATATATGTGAGAACGATGTAGAAAGACGTGCACGTTAAAAGCGTCCGTAATAAAAATATCAAGCCGTGGCAGCTGAGAGATGACCAGTCTCTACTGACGGTGCCCATTCACGAACATGACGTATGGATCAGCACCAGTCAGCTCAATCATTTTGAAAGGAACGAAATGAACCAACAAATACGCTACCATCAGTGAGGCATTTGTTTGAGCATGACATATAGAGTGACATAGAAAAATTGCGATCTAAGTACTAGTTTTGATTTTGTGAACTATTTTTTATATTATCCTATCTTTTATTACATTATTTATTCTGATACCTAATTTATTAAAGCAGATACACACTTCCATGTTTATTATTGTAGCGTATGGCACTCGTGGGTTGCAGCTGAAAATCAGCGTCAGGTGGTACACTTTATGTTGCCATCTGACAATATACTGAGCTGAGGCCATTTTGGCATTATAATCATTGTTTTCTGTTTTTTTATAGTTATAACGTGTATTTTCTCTGCAGTAATGCCAATAAACGCATTTTTCTTTCTTTCTTTAGTTTAATTGAAATGCTCTATATTTTCTTTGTAACTTAAAATAAGTCCTCCGTATACTTAAAGGCTTGTGCAGACCAGCGCGACACGCGACGCGACACAAAGGCACCGCTCGTCGCGCGACGAGCGGTGCCTTTGTGTCGCGTCGCGTGTCGCGTCTGTTTGTAAGAGCCTTAAGACGATATATGCCAGTGACCTTGAGTGATTAGCTTGCGTGTTCTGTACTGAGCTCACGCAACGCGTCGTACGTCCAGCCAGTAATAGGATTCGCCCATCAAAGAGCGCTGTCCCAAATTAGACGCATTATTAATTTATTATACATAAAACAAAAGGTATTTTAATAAAACCCGTATACTAAAAGATCAATAATTAAATTATCTTTAAAGTGGTGTAGGTTTCAGAAAAATATGCTAGATAGATTTTAAGTGGTTCCCAGTTTTTTATCCGCGTTAGACATAAGTTTACAAATTAATTTCACTATGTAATATAAGCATAATCTAAAATATTCCTATATTAAATTATTAAGAAAATGCTCTTATTTAACATATATTTTTTTCCAATTCATTAACACTACTCGTTTAGACGTGATCTTCAGTATAAAATCATTAACAGTCGGTTATCGTCGCCTTAACATGATGTAGGTACAATATTATTTTAGACCTACGTATAAAGAGATTTGCTATCTGTCTTTATTTACAGAGCGATCAAATTTAAATCATAATTATGATCTTATGAGTGCAATTTGGAATTGAGATAATCTGACCATAATTCCGTTCGTAAACAGCTCAAGAATCTACATAATGCAGTAAATAAACAACTAGATAATAGTTATTGGCACTGGGCCACGAATTATCTTTGCCTAAGTTTAAGTATATGGTTTATAAATGAGCTTTGTAAAATGTTGGTGTACTAAATTCATTAGGTGCGCCTGTATGCCCCTATAGGGTTCGCCAGCAGAAGTGTACGCATTCATGTCAAAGTGTTTCTGGGGTTTTCTATCTGGAATTTCTCAGTTACAGCCCGGGGTCTGGTGTACCTATGGTTACCATCTGTCCGGATTTGTCCGGCTTTTTGGCTACCGTCCGAACTATGTCCGGCTTTCTCATTTGTCCGGACTTTTCGATTTAAGGGGATTTTCTTTAAAAAAGATATAGAATCTTTTTTTTCAGTGATCAATATCACTGAAAAAAAAGATTAAAAGGTTAAATATCCGGACTTTTTTGCAAATGTCAGGCTTTTTGTCAGGACTTTTCAAATTTCGAAATGGTAACCCTACGTGCTACAATAAAGTATATTCTATCCATCTATACAACCACAGAAAACATTACAGAAAATCGAAAACATTGTGACAATTCGGTTCGATGTAACCGCTATACGACTGCAGTGCTTGGCATTGACATCGCAAAAGTAGGCCTATAGGTTGAAGTCTGAGTGTCTTTTTAGTATCGATGCACCGCTAGTGGTGGGAAACTGGAGCAAATCCGTGTGAGCGGCGCACGCTTCCCATTGTCTCTGGTGCGTCGTATGCAAATGATTCGTCTGCACTGTGATGAACGCTATTTCCGGCTTACGTCCTCAAACAATGCGGTTTGTAAGATGATGTTTATTCAGTATAAAACTAAGACGACAGAGAAGTGTTTATGTTAGAACCATTTAATTAAAGTTTGAATGAATTTGGTGGTTTATTAACCCAGTCTCATTTATTAACTCGATTCTAAAAGCATTTGGAACCATTAACATTCCAAAGGGCATTTGGAACCATTAAATATCTAAATTATAGTCTTTGCTATTTCGTACGTAAATAGGTACTACATTTAATTGAATAGCGCATTATTATTACAAAATTGAGTTCGATGTCCATCTCCATCCCGTAGATTGATTTAAGGAAAAGAAGAAAGAAAGATAAATATTTTATTTGGGACACGCACAGGAAGTACAAACAGTAATAACAACTGAAAAGGAGCATCTAAAACTAACAAGAAATTTCGAATTATCGAAAATAAAAAAATAAACGTTCTGTGCGAGGCCAAAAAGGCACTTATCTCGGCATAGGCTGCAATATTTAAAAATTAAATACGGCATTTTTTTATTTTTTTTAGTTATGGCATCTCATAGTTGACCTCTGAGATCATGACTACTTAACCGGGTTAAAACCTCCAGCCAGGGGTTATTCAACTATGCTAATTAAAACTAGGTGAACGCTCGCTAAGGGCACCCCCTGTGGGGTACGAACCTCGGCATAGGGCGTCAACCGGAGGGAGGACATCAAGAATGGGACGGGCTGGATCAAAGTTTTGATCATGATTATTAGCCGGGGAATTTAAAGCTACGTGCTCAGCTGTAACAACTGCTGGCACCTCGTTATCGATCAAGGAATAAATACCGCAGCGCTGGTATTCTGATCTGCAGCCGATTTTGACTGTTGATGACGTTTGTGTATTCGATTTCACACGCATTGTCTGAAGCCGATTGGTTAAGATTTTCTCGGTCAACCTCAACGTAGAAACTAATGAAATCTATCTCTGTACCCTAATTGCGTAATACAACACAATCACAATCTGTTTCGATTTGAAACATTGGAAATCCATTGCTTCACAAGTTGGAAAAAAAAATTTGCTCAACAACGTAAATAACGCAATGAATGTTGTTGAACAGTCAAAATGAAACAAATTAGGTAAAATTGTTTACGAAAATAAGTTACGCAATTAGGATACTGATCTTTAAAATTAGTCATTCTTATGTATAGTTACGTATCTTCCAAGACAATCGCCTGCCATGTGCGTATGCGCCATTCGTTTTAAAACAATAGTAAGTATTCTTGTCCGATTGGAAGTTTGTAATGTAAACGTGTGTCATCTGTTTTTCAAAACATCCCATCATGAATTCGTTGAGAAATGCAAGCCAATAATTTCGTATTTTTATATGTATCTACATATCTTTAGGTCCGACTTCACTTGCGTCAGTAAAAATCATTTGATTTATTTATATACCAACCTTCACGAGTTCGTAAGAGTTTATAGGAAACCCGCTTATATGGTTAGGCTACATTAGTCAGTTTCAGTTTTTAACACGTTCAGTGCCGGGAGCCCTCCTGGAGGGTTCACCTAGTCGCATCTGGGATGCTGGGAGGCTCATTCGGAGAGCTCATTTTAAATATAGGATTTTCTTAGCGAACACAGCATTATAGACCGTGACAATAAAATCTGATGTACAAGATTTATTAGGATATGCGTTGGTTTTAAAATCAAAGCATTAAAATTTGTTTTAGGTAAAAAAAACCACTCTTACAAAATATTCACAAAAAAATTAAAAACACTCTTTTACAGTGTTTTATAACACAGTTTTAAACCTAATGCCGTTGACCGCGATGGTTAACTTTAGCGCAAACGTAATGCCGGTAACCCTCCCGAAGGGTTCACTTCCAATATGTATGGCGGTATGGCGTATGAGTTCTATGAAAAGTGGGTGGAGTCGAAAGTGTACAACATCAATTCTATCGGAAACAAATTCAATGTTTGTTTGAAAAAACGACAATATTCTTATGATCGCTCATGCATTCTGTTATTTATTGTTAACGTTATTTTTCCAGTGGCGATCTATAGCGTAGTGTTCTGTAGCGACTAACTAATTAGGGGTAACCTCTAATAGGTACTTGTAGGTTGTACCTACCTTGAATAAACGAATAATTATGAAGCTGTAAAAAAAAAAGTGGCACTCCGGGAGTGCCGACAGAAGTGAAAACTTGAACAAAATCGCCTTGGTGGAAGAAAAATACTTGCATAGAACATTGTTCCGTAACCTTATCTAAATAAAGAGCATAATCGCGATTACAAAACCTTTAAAGTAAAAATACTTGCATAGAACATTGATCCGTAACGTAATATAAATAAAGAGCACAATCGCGTTTACAAAACCTTTAAAGTAAAAATACTTGCATAGAACATTGATCTGTAAAGTAATATAAATAAAGAGCACAATCGCGTTTACAAAAATGAGGTGTCGTCATGGTGTCGCGAAATCAATGGTTTAGTCGCGAAATCAATGGTTTAGTCCCATCTCAAAAATGCCCAACGCGCCTAAAGAAGTTTTCACTTCAAAAATCTGAAATTTAAGAGTCACCTTGTAAATAACATGCCGTTTACTCGCTGAAAGAAAATTTGGATATTTGTTTTCAAACAGCTACTGAAATAGCTGCTTAGGTGGTTTCGTGGTTTGCTACCCTTCTTTACTATAAAAACCGCTGAATATCTGAGTAGGTTATTAATCCGATCCAGCCTGACCCTTGCTGTCCTCCCTCGGCGACGCCCTAACCCGAGGTCGATACCCCACAGGGGGTGCCCTTAGCGTGTAGTCTCTTAGTTTCTAAGTTTTATGCCCTGGCTGGAAGCTTTAATTTATTGAGGCAGTCACAGGAAAGCCCGGATAAGCAGCCGACAACCTCCTAGATTGACCTGAAAGAAACCATTAAAAAAAAAAAAAAATCGTATGGAATTAATTAGGTATTTTTATCTACCTCCTTACTAATTAAAACTTTCTTTTTTGCTCATATAAGTTAGTAGCTTTTGTCCGCGGCTTCGCCCGCGTAGATGTCGGAAAATATCCTACGGAAACGTACTACCGGGATAAAAAGTACCTACCCTGTGTGTTAATCCAGGTTATAAGCCATCTGTGTGCCAAGTTTCATCTAAATACGTTCAGCCGTTTTTGCGCCAATCTGGAACATATATCCAGACAAACAGACAAACGGACAAAAATCCCCACACCTCGTAGCAATTAGGTACTATTTTTCAAAAATATTCAATGTACAGAGGGGTAATTGCGTATCACGTAGAGTAAGTAGCAATGACTTTGATAGTTTGACAGTTCAACAACATTCATTGCGTTATTTACGTTGTTGACCAGACAACATTTTCGAACATATGAAACAATGGATTAGTAATTTATTTAAGTTTTCATGCACAACATAACAGAATATACAAACTAAAAATTACACACATACCTACGTAAGTAGGTTAAGTAAATTACAAAAAAAAAAAAACATTAAGCACGAGAAATAACAAAATTAACAAAAAAAAGAACACTCGTATAATAAACAAACTGCAATCAAGAGGAAGAAAAACTTATAAAAAAAATTTATCGACACACATCGATCCATCTCCCAGCAAACAAGTCACATTCCGGTGTTGATGTCAGAAGAGCATTGAGCATAGTAAGGGCCCGAACGAGGGGCGAGATAGCTCGCGACACCGTGCGTGCTGATGGTACGGCTAGTAGCCGGTGACTTCGCGGCCTGAGTTGATGTTTGGGCAGAACAGGGACAAAAAGCCTTACCAACTGCTCCACTAGTTCCTGACAATCGGACTACGGCAGGCAGTGAGCAGGAAGCACTTACGCCTTACCTCGAGAGAATTAAAATTTAGTACGCCGAGTAAAAATGTTGTCACAGTGACAGAAATCTAAGGAAGGCCTTCTGGACCTTTTCAAGAAGTAAAGTAATATCCTTCAAAATCATTCAGATTGTGACTGAAGATGTGTTACGCAGTTATGGTGCTGTTTTGACTTCGTTACTATTTATGTATGTAGGTGAGTATAAATTTTATAAGCTAAAGTTTTTAATTCATTCAAATCAATAATCTATAAATAGAACTCTATGTGAATGACTCACTTACTGAGTTAAGCCTGCCCGTGTTCATATTAATTGTTTTCTTTAAAACACGTGATGTTTGAAAGTAAGTCATCGGTTATGTTTTGATTAACCTGCTGAATAGAT
This sequence comes from Agrochola litura, assembly GCA_949152395.1. Classification (NCBI taxonomy): domain Eukaryota; kingdom Metazoa; phylum Arthropoda; class Insecta; order Lepidoptera; family Noctuidae; genus Agrochola; species Agrochola litura. The sequence goes on from OX424512.1 coordinate 6,848,840, forward strand.
GATAATACCCACACCTTTCTCTTCTTTGTCGTACCACTTACCTACCTATATAATACCATTCATAAAATGAGTATTCTTCACATAGTAGGTACTATCGAAGAAATGCATATCTGTACACTGTAAGGACTCTTCTTACTTGCAGCGCTCGGCCGCTATAGTATCGCTTACCTACGAAAAAAAGCGGCCAAGTGCGAGTCGGACTCGCCCATAAAGGGTTCCGTAGCAGCAAGTAACATTGAATGAAAGGTAAATTGCGGTTAACGATTTATGACGTATTAAAAAAAAACTACTTACTAGATCTCGTTCAAACCAATTTTTGGTGGAAGTTTACATGGTAATGTACATCATGTATTTTTTTTTAGTTTTATCATTCTCTTATTTTAGAAGTTACAGGGACACACATTTTACCACTTTGGAAGTGTCTCTCGCGCAAACTATTCAGTTTAGAAAAAAATGATTTTACAAACCTCAATATCATTTTTAAAGACCTATCCATAGATATCTCACTCGTATGGGTTTGATGAAAAATTTTTTTTTGAGTTTCAGTTCTAAGTATGGGGATTGGGGAACCCCCAAAATTTATTGTTTTTTTCTATTTTTGTGTGAAAATCTTAATGCGGTTCACAGAATACATCTACTTACCAAGTTTCAACAGCATAGCTCTTATAGTTTCGGAAAAAAGTGGCTGTGACATACGGGCGGACAGACAGACAGACATGACGCATCCATAAGGGTTCCGTTTTTTGCCATTTGGCTACGGAACCCTAAAAAGCGTGGTGTGCACTGGATTTTGTTTTCAAAACGCTTATATAATAATTAGGTTATTCTTTAGTTAGGTCAAGGTTGCGTCAGCAAACGCTATTCGCGTTCCTGCATTTTGGGCCAAACAAATTTAAAAAGTAAATATGTCACCGTATGACTATGAACATCGTTAGTTTCTAATCTATGCAGCGAGATTATACTATAGAAAAATTGTGAACTGCAACAAACCATTCACAATTTAACAACAAACACAACATTTACATTTTATTTAGTTTAGTTTTTTTTTATATATATTTTTTTACTGTTTTGTTTTTTTGTTTCTTTTATTTTTGTTATTTTTTTTTTATTACTGTTTTATATTTCCTGTGCGTGTCCCAAATAAAATATTTTTCTTTCTTTCTTTTTTTATTTAAGATTGGTGAGAAATTAGATATAGATAAGATAATTATAGGAAATGATAAATACCTATTTTTAGGAAATATAGGTAAGAACTTAACTGTTTCAAGAGTTTTATTTAACACTTTCGACTCCACCCACTTTTCATAGAACTCATACGCCATGCTGCCATAAATATTGGAAGTGAACCCTCCAGGAGGGTTACCGGCATTACGTTTGCGCTAAAGCGTTAGGTTTAAAACCGTGTTATAAAACACTGTAAAATTGTGTTTTCAGAGGGTCTTGTCCACGGAGTATAGAAAGAAGGTCTTGTCGCTATACGTAGTTTCCGACCTTTTAAATTTTCACTGAATATTTTATAACAGTGAACAAAAAAAAAATGCTTGGATTTTAAAACCAACTTACTTACATGCATATAACATACTTACTAATAAATCTTGTTAAAATTTACGTCAGATTTTATTTTCATGGTTTATAATGCTGTATTCGCTAAGACATTTAAAATAAGCCCTCCGCGAGGGCTCCGGGCATCCCATATGCGACTAGGTGAATCCTCCAGCACGCGTAGCATGACCACCGTAGAAACGGGTTTTGTCGACGGAAGAATAGACAAAGTGACAGATAAACAATCACAGTCTGTCATTTTGTCTATTCTTCCGTCGACAAAACCCGTTTCTACGGTGGTCATGCTACGCGTGCAGGAGGGCTCCCGGCACTGAACGTGATACCGATTATCAGTATCACCATAGACATAAAAAATAATGTTATCACCCTTTCGTTATTTCAATAAAACGTATAAGTAATAAACTCCGCTATTTCACGATAAATACAAAGCAATGTAATCTACTTACCATTTACATTAAAAAAATAACTCTAAAGGTGCAGTAATTTCAACAATATGACACAATAACTATCGTTACTTGTCTAATGCTTTAATAAATGGAGTAGGTATAAAATAATAATCTTGATAAAATTAACAAAGTCTTCGAGTAAAACCAGTAAAACTGCTGCGGCAAGCTTGCCTACATTAATCGATTTCTTATCGTAACGGTTACACATGCACAGTCACACCCTCTGATCATTTCATACAATTTTTTTTAATTAGTTACACCGATAGATACACGATAAGGTTTAAGTTTACAAACAGTCCCTTGAAGTGTAAATTAAAAACTAATGAATTCGTTTTGAAACTTGGAGATTCTTGGCCGTTCTTCTCCATAGGAAAGCGTAGTAGCTTCATCTTTTTGACTGACCGACTCCTTGACAATTCAAAAGTACTCTAAGGGCCTGCGCCCACTGGCGGCACGGCACGGCAAAGGATTTTTATGCCACGAATAGAAATATAACTTAATAATATGACAATATAATTTAAATTTCAACAGCTACGATGCCGCGGTATCCTTAGGCATGCCCGCGACGTCTTTAGGCATCATCACTGAAATTTCAATTCTATTGTCATACATATAAGTTATATTCCTATTCGTCGCATAAAAATCCTTGTGGGCGCGCCGGGGGTTCGAAGAAAACCGATAGGGAAATCGTGGCCCCCGGCAACATGGCATAGGAAGGAACACGGGTGAGTTTTAGTCAGTAAGAGTCTGACACGCTCTCCCGCTCCACCCAGAGCGGGAGAAGTTATTTGATAATTTCCCACCCAAAAAAAAAAAAGAAAAGGCCCTGAGGGCCCTGAGGGCTAGCTTCTGACGTTTCATAAGTGCTGTTGTAGGTTTATGTTTAATTTTTAAGCTATTGCATAGCTTTTATCGCGGGCTTTGAGCGCGGCGACCGAATCTAGAAATTCCGTAACGTAACGAAAATAAAACCTAACACCCCCCACTCCGCCTACCATGTAATGACGGTTCCCATGACAACGTGATGTTATCATGAGAACGTAATTTTTGTTTATGTCATCACGTCATCATCCCAAGTGTAGCGTTGACAAATAGGAAGTATGGAGGTTACAAATGCTATGCAATAGCTTTACCGCGGCAGTCCCCGAGTGCCACACGTTTTTTTATTTTTAATATTTGAAATAGATGCTTTGAGTTTCAGTTTGAAACTTTCAGGGGAGGGAAAGTTGGGAAAACGGGTTTTCGATATTATAGAAACATAACATAACACGTCTGTAAACCATCGTCGTGTGTATCTGCGTTCAGCGCTCGGTGTGGCAACTTGCCGTGTTCGGGTTCGCAACAAGTCATCCTGAGCACACTTCGTTGAGTGGTGAAGCAAGTGTCGATTTCTTACAGGGTTTTATGGCTCTTTAGGAATAGTTAAGCGGAACAGGTTACTAAATATATTAACGTCTATTGTATTTTACGGCTGTAATCCCTGAAGGGTTAAGTTCTGTTAGGGCTTTTTTATGAGTGAGAGTCATTTGTATTGTGATACAAATGAAAGTAAAGTCGATACCCTAATTGCGTCACTTATTTTCGTTATTTTGCCTAATTTGTTTCATTTTGACAGTTCAACAACATTCATTGCGTTATTTACGTTGTTGAGCAGATTTTTTATTCCAACTTATGAAGCAATGGATTAGCAATCTGTTTCAAATCGAAACAGATTGTGATTTTCTTGCATTACGCAATTAGGGTACTGGTCTCATGCGCGTGTATTTTCGGAACATTACACAAAAACATCGCAACAAAGAGGCGTGGCCATACACATTTGTGTATGCAAACACGATGTTTCGTATGAAAACAAATGTTTATAAATGTAAGGTTTTTTGTATAATGTTTCGAAAAAACATGCGCAAACCTGGCTTACCTAATTATGTAAGAAAGAAAGACGAACATTAGAGAATAACGTTTAGTTGGACACAGTTCGTGGAACACAAAATATAATTAAATCAAATAAAAAGTGAAAATAATGTTTCAACAACAATAGTATGTGTACCTATAATCATTAGGTACAGTCAACGGCGTCGCCCACGGGGGGCAAAGGGGACAGTTTCCCCTTCAGATTCAAAAAATTTGTACAAGAAAATACAAGGCATTTTCTATAAAGCCAATGTTGTTTATTAGGACGACTTTCATTTGGTTTTTTAAAGTTCCATATCTCCAAAACGGGGTCTAATCCGGGGACGTAATATTCATATCGTTTCTAATTAAATATGGAAATTATTATTTTTCTCAGTTCCTATCGGGACTACCGAGTTCAAACTGATTTTTCAAAAATTCAAATGTCCACCAGCGTCGATTTTAGCCCCATTGTGCGCCGTAGAGGTTGTAAGACTCGCACTACAAGTGAAAAGCTTCATGTGCTCTTGACTTTTGACTGTATGTACCTACAAATCATACTTATTTCATCCTCCGGGGATCATCCTCTGAGGGAGCAAGTTGATATATCAACTTGCCCCTCCAGGGCCATCGGCTGGCGATGCCCTTTTGTTTTATTTTTGGGTGGGATTTTATCAAATAACTTCTCCCGCTCTGGGCGGAGCGGGAGGGCGTGTCAGACATTTACTAACTAAAACCCACCCGTGTTCCTTTAGTTGCCATATTGCCGGGGGCTACGATATCCCTTTTGGACTTCTTCGCAACCCCGGCAGGCATTGGCCCTAGCGGACCCCGTCAGTTCTGCTGACATCTCTTTGAGGCGCGCGTGGAACACAACGCGCCGTCGGCAGGCATCGGCCCTAGCGGACCCCGTCAGTTCTGCTGACATCTCTTTGAGGCGCGCGTGGAACACAACGCGCCGTCGACCCGGGCTTGGTCCTTATCGGACGGCAAGCTACCCATTGCTCACCGTCCGCATGCCCGCGCCTAAGGTGGCCGGAAAACTGCCTGTGATTCCCGACGCCCACGGCGTTTCTTGCGGCGGTTAGGGGCGTGAGGGCGCGAAATTTGCCTCTCCCTCACGCGTTCCGCCTCCTCCTTCGCGAACATTACTGCTTCGCAGAAGAAGGTGACGGCCTCCCATGACCTCTCGCTCCGTAAAATGGCCTGAACCAGGGCCAGATGCGAGAGATCACTGCCGTCGAGGCTGGCGATGCCCTTGGGTACATACAGTCCATTCGCTGTTTACATATCAGGTAAGTATTTTACATTGGCATTGGTTTCGTCGAGTGCTCTACATAAACTTTTCAGTGAGTCTATTTCAATTGGTACTTAGGTGCAGATTGAATTAATCCAGTTTTGTAACTACAGAGTACCTACCTACTTGATATTATTGTCCTACGAGTGTTATGACGAGTTTCGAGATTGTGATTGTAAATTCAAATGAGTAAGTAATTAACCCAAGGAGACGCATTACAAAACAAATAATATAACCCGTTCTTATACCTACCTAATATTGGTACGTCTATACTTTCCTATTTATCTGACAAAATCTACCAAGAAAATTAGACAACTCTCAGTTGTGAAAAATATGAATCTGCGACATTGATTTTATGTGGGAAAAATTGAATACATTTATCATAATTATGGATTCATAATCCTTTAATTTTTGTGATGTTTTCTTTTCCGCTCGGTTTCCTGCTAATCTTTTCTCTCGTTTTCCTGCAATCTGTAGAGTAGCAAATCTGTGGGAGTAATTTCGTGAAAAGGGACGGAAGTGTGTAACAGGAAGCCGAGCAGCGCTTTTTGATTTGACCAATGAGAGCGCGTGGTGCTAGAGTTGGCCTTGACGAGGCCCCGCCCTTTTCGGACCACTTACGTTTAAACCCCGATTTCTTGCTATTTAACTATGAACCCCATAAAACTGATACCTACTTATCTGTAGGTAACTGTTTCGTAATCTGTATAATATTTCCTGTTGGTTTAAGAATTTTGTTTACACTAAAAACAAGTTTTGTTATTTTCACCTATTTTTTTCAACGGTTTTTAAATAAGTAAGTACTTTGAAATCACAAGTACATGGATCATATTTTATATCATAACTCTATTGTAGTGTTGCCAGACGTCCCGTATTTCCCGGGACATCCCGTATTTCAGGCGTAATTATCGTATCGCGTATTACCTTTCTTTTAAAATACTATGTTACTTAAGAAGAGTTATTATTTTTTGGCCATTCTTTCGATTGGCATCATAAAAGTAGGGGTGTTTTTTTTTTACATTTAAGTCGGTTCGATTCCCAGACGAGGCAAGTAATTTTTAGAAAATCTTTGAATGCAGAATTACTAACTTTTAAAAATAACATAATGTCTTCTTTCAGCAAAATACCCTATCTACGATATTTAAGGTACTTTCCCTTCATGTCCCATAATTTTGGGACGCCCTGTATACCATCGCGGACTTTTTTGTTGAACTTTTTAAGATGAACAATACTGTAGAACCTAAATTTTATGTATATTTTACGATTTCCGCGGCGCACGCCAATAAAGTTCCCAGTCGGTATGATTTTTTCCGACATCTTCAACAATAATCGTCAAATTTCAGCCAATTTACACAAAACCTTAATTAATTATACACTAAACTAACTACCCAAGCAAAGTTAATAAAATGTATATGAGACCACCTCTGGAGCCTACCAAACAAAAAAGAATTATCGAAATCAATTCATAATTGTCGGAGTAATCGCGTAACAAACATTAAAAAAAAATCAGTCGAATTAAGAACCTCCTCCTTTTGGAAGTCGGTTAAAAATACTATTATGAATGTCAGAATACCACAAATATAATATCTTTAACGTCATTTTCTTTTCAGACATAGAGACATAGAGCTCATGAGTAAAGAAAGAGACAACTTACAGCACAGTTAAGCACACCTATTCACAAACATTCGATACGCTGCCGAATCGAAATTATAAGGTGCGTTTTGGAGGAACACTACACAATGGCACGTCTTATAATAATCGATTTACAACTAACAAACATTTTCGGTTTTCAATTTGTGAATGGCGTTTAGAGGATTCGTTCACTTAGTTTTTCAAACTTTTTAAAAATATTTTATAAAAAAACTCAATCATGCGGTTACGTTTTTTTAAATTATGTTGCGAAATATTTAATAACTAGCTGGGCCCCGCGGTTTCACCCGCAGAAGTCTCGATTCCGTGGGAATATCGGGATAAAAAGTATCCTATGTATTAATCCAAGTTATAAACTATCTGTGTGCCAAGTTTCATCCAAATCCGTTTAGTAGTTAATAAAAAAAACAAACATACACACACACTCACAAACTTTCGCCTTTATAATATTAGTGTGATGTGATGTGATAAGTACTAAAAACTAACATTAAGTATGTAGCGTTCCTCCTAAACGCACCTTACATTACGATTCGGTAGCGGATCGAATGGTTGTGTATAGGTGTGCTGATGTGCGTGAAATGTTATTGAAGACTGTAGCAAAAGTACAACGGGTTACCGACTTGAGTTAACTCACGGAAGTAAATTTTACATTTTCACATCATTAGATGTCAGTTTTTATAAACAGTAGAGATATTGCTGAGTAGGCTACAATGTTAAGTTTGTTCTTGGGATAAATTCAGCCCAACTATTCCAATATCGTAGGGTGGTCTGACACGTACTTGGCCAATTTTTTTGAAACATCTCCCTACACTATAGTTAAATTAGGGTTAAATTTCAGCACATAATAAAAGAAAGAAAGAAAATAAAGAAAAGAAAGATAAATATTTTATTTGGGACACGCACAGGAAGTACAAACAGTAATAACAACTGAAAAGGAGCATCTAAAACTAACAAAAAATTTCGAATTACCGAAAAGAAAAAAATTATAATGTCGAAAAAAATTATCCTGTGCGAGGCCAAAAAGGCACCTATTACAGCATATTTAAAAAATAAATACCGCAGCGCTGGTATTCTGATAGGGTCCGCAATGGCACCTTTCTGGCTCATGTAGACTTGTCCTAATTTTTAGAAGTTGTGGTAACGTTCTGAAACATTTGCTTTTGTGAATAACGAAACCGGTAGCTACACTTAATAGGTAGAAATTATCGGTAAGTACCAAATATAGGCATAACAAGATAAGGTAGGTACCTACTGAGCCTTCGAAGAGTTCGAAGGCTAGAAAGGACTGAAGGTATAGGTACTGCCTGACTCTTGAAACCTGAAAAGCCCATGAAAATTACCTAACTCGATTTCTAACAATGAATCTTTAGTTTACCTATAGGTGCCAACAACGTCTCTTAAAAAACTCAGCCTGTATAAAACAAATACTTGCTGTTTAAAATTAATCTGTCCAAAATTTTTTTTTTTCAAAGTAAATTGCACACATAATGAATACCTATCTATCTTTGAACCTATCTATACATATAACAGCCAACTTTTTTTTTTAAACAATACTCAAAACAAAAATAAATATAATATCCTAACCTAACCAAAAGTATGCCGACTAAATATTGTTTATCTGTTCACAACTTATTATTTTAATACCATTCATTTAAATTAATCACTCATTATCTAGAATAAAAATAGCAATAAGTGTGAAAAAGATAAACTCACGAGAGGTTTATTATGGTAATTAACTACGTTTGTAAGTAAGTACCCGTAAACAAGAGAGAATAAAAACAAAAAAAGATAAAGAGTAGTCTATACTATTCTACCAATTAATTTCTAAGTAAACAAGTTGTATGAAAACTTAAAAAAAAAAAAAAAACAACTGACTTCCGAAATTAAAATTATTTTTCACTTTATAGTGTTTTTTTAGGAAGACGCGGGTTTTTTTTTATGGAAAAAGTTTATTTATTCCTTTTTAGTTGTGGTACGTACCCCACACAAATTCGAGTACCACTACCTGCTATGTAATTTATCAGTGACAGGAAAATATCATATCATCCACATACGAAGTGAGAAAAAAATTATATTATTGAAGCTAACTCAAAAACTATCCAAGCAAAGTTAATAAAATTTATATGGAACCACCTCAAGAGCATACCCTTCCAAACAAAAAGATAATTTTCAAAATCGGTCTACAATTGACGGAAAAATCAGTGAATATAAATATATAAAAAAAAAAAAAATTAAAAAAATCGTTTATTTCAGGTACCACATAACCCATATTGAAACATCTATAAATTTTCATCTTCAAGCTTACCAACGAATAAATACAATATAAACACAACATCAACACAAATTAGAAAACATTAAATTCAAATTATATTCAGTCATTCAATCATAATTAATAAATTAGCCCTTAGTCATTTCAATAGTCTATTACGCGCGACATATTTATAACCTCCTCCTTTTTGGAAGTCGATTAAAAATAGAAAGTGTGAATAAAACCTGTATTATTCATTTTGCAATGAATAATACAGGGTCAAATTAAAATAGCTAGCGAAACTAGACAGACGTGATATATAATTATGTAGAAAGAAAGAAAAATGTTTTATCTGGGACGCGCACAGGAAATACAAAATAGTAATAAAAAAATATCTAGATTTAGATTTATCTAAATACGATAAAACAGAAAACGAATTAATTTGATGATGTTTCTTTTTGGAGGGTCAACGACCGTTTATTTGTAGTGTTGTTAGTTGAAGTATGACTTGAGAAAATCTGTTTTATTTTGTTTTATCGTGTTTAGATATCGATATCTATCACGTCTGTGAAGATAACACAAAAAATATATATATTTCAAGTGGCTACAACTGCGGTCGATGTCCCCACAAAAACACATCATCAAATTAATTAGTTTATTGTTTTATCGTGTTTAGATATTTAAAGTAATATTATAAATAGTAAAATAATACTCTAAGTATATTTTTTCTCTATAATGTGTTCTATATATTGCATGTGTGTTTGTGTTAATAAATACCTTACTAAACGGTAAATTCTTATCGTAAGTATTAATAGAAAAACGTACCGTACCTAGGTATATGAACATATAGAGGCATGAATAATAATTAAATGATAAATAAAACTATTTTAAACCGAACCAATATCTAAGGTTTACAACGTAAAAGGTCAAGTTCTAAATTTTTTTATTCATTTGTAGCATTTCCCATTTCCCTAAATTATTTGAAAATATTTAGATTCTGCGTGCACTGTAACAAGGTAGGTATTTTTTATCGGCTTAAGTATTAAAAAAACTACTGAGATCGTATCAATTTCAGAATATAAAAAATCTTTGTTGCAAAAATATTAACTTACGTAGGTAATCTAAAGTAGCCACCCTGGTTAAGTTTACCCATTGATAAGGCAAGTTATTGTAACTTGTAAACCGTAACTTATATAAGTCATTAAATAATATTCACTGACCTACGTACTTATGTAAATACTGTTAATAGATACGTAAATATTTGAAGAATTATAGGAAACATGGAAATAAATCCTTTAATGTAATTTTAATCGTAAAAAGCATATGTCATGACAAAGCTGACTTAATCGCCGGAACTCCGTTTTTATTTATAAAACAAGATAACGTATCAAATAAACAAATTCCGCAAATAAAATATACAGAGATACTTAAAATAAATCATTGCACTTACATGAAAACCCGTGTGTTGTGCAGTTCACTGATAAACTGATAACGTGGTGCACTGATCGACTGGTTTTATCAAGAGCACAGATTTTTTTAAATCCAATGATGTATTGCGAGTTTTTGCACTAAAACTATGGCACAATTTTCAGAGTTAACAGGGTGGTTGTAAGGTTTACGCGTCGATATTTTGTTCAGGAGCGAGCGGCGCGCGCGGTACGGCTTCTAGCGGGTTATTGGCAGTCGCGGGTCGGAGCTGCGTGCGCAGGCCGCGTCACGCCGCTTGCCGCATATCCACCCCGCATTGACAGGCAAACACGCTGCCGATGCCGGTTGCACTGCACACACCCATCGTTCCAGGTGGTCGTGACAAGGTACCGTACAAGGTGAATGTATACACCTGAGTGAAAGAACGGTTGCTCTGTATCATAAAAACTATGCAGTCTGGCCGACACAAGTCAGCATATTACAATTTACAATGAATACTTCAGGAAATCACAAAATTATTACCTGAAATATTTTCAAGACTGTACAGCTGCTAGCGTTATCACCGTTGTGTATCGATTCGATTTGGATACTGTGGCTTATAAATGTGCGAACATTACATTGAATTATTTACAAATATCGACCGGCTCTTTATTCTCTTCCAAGACAACGGTTTATTAAATAGTGAGGGATACAGAAATAGAATGGCTTGCACTCCGATCGATAGCTCATACGATCACCCCTATGTAGCTCCTTCCTACTTCGCTCTAGCCTCTACATATTTAATGAGCTAGGCTAGTTTCAGACTTATTTTATTTATTTCACAGTTTATGTAGACACATATCACACATACGTACCTAGTATCTAGTGGACCGAGCTCTGCTCGGGTGAAAATAGAGAAAACGAATTTTTTCAGATATGGGACCTAGTTAGATCGATTTTTCGCCCCCGCAAACCCCAATTATTCAACTTACATCAAAATTGTTAGAGCCGTTTTCGAGAACGTGATTACAAATCCTATACTATTAAACGAGCAATATTTGTATATATATTTGTGCTCACGTTCTCGAAAACGGCTCTAACGATTCCGATAAAAGTTGCTATAGGGATTTAAGGGGGCGAAAAATCGATCTAGCTAGGTCTCATATCTGGGAAAATTCGTTTTCTCTATTTTCACAGCCAGCCTCGGGAATGTGATACAACGTTGGTATACCAGCAGGGCTAACATGACAAGCGCGAGAACGCTCTTTTTCTCGTTTTATCGTAATTTGTCTACGATTTTGACGTCATTCTAATCCCTAACATGACCGCAAACGACGAGTAAACTCGACAAAGGCACTTTGACACTTCTTTATCGCGCGACGATAAACCGATGTTGCAAATTATTAAAAACAAATTATTTTTATGATAGCAACATCGGCTTGAAGTTCTGTTTCATTCATTCAATTTTCTCTTAATTATTCTCTCTTTTAATTATTTATGATTAGTTTTTTATGTAACCGACTTTTTGATTAAAATTAAATGATTTCTTTGGCATGCTGAAATTAAAATACAAAATGACGGTAATTAAAATTAGTGGCAAAGCGACTGGTTATTACTGAAAGTAATAGTCATCTACGTGATAGTGCTTCCCTCCACTATAGTACACCGGTGTACAAACACATTTAAAAAAAAAAATAAAAAAAAAAAAAAAACAATAAGTACGACTATGAATCTGCCATCTTTTTTCGAGTTTTTTTATGTATCATAATTTTGTCGTTTTGTCTACCCTTTATCGTCGTCAAAATCGACGACGACTAAATACAACTGATAGTGGTGCCGATTCTCTTGTCACAAATGCCTCTAAACTAAACTAAAAATCACCAAAATTTAGTTTATTTCTGTCAAACGACGATTTCCCATTCTGAAATAGATTAAAGTGACACAACTTAACTATATTTTAGTTTGACAGCACTAAGATGGCAACGAGATATTAGTTTAGTGAAAATAACATTTTTGCTATTCTGAATTTGACGTTTTTCACCTAAAATTTAGATTTTCTAACTAAATCTGACTATTTTTAATCGCGACTAAAAACGTGTGGAATAAAATTGGTTGTCATGAACTATAAATTCACACCAACACCTCGACTTCAAATGCAAAAACAGTACTGAATCTTTTCTTTTTCTTTTGCTTTTATCTCGAAAACGGTGTGTCCAATCGCAAAAATAATGAAAATTTCGACCCCCTTTATAAAACTCTTAAACCCCTAACACTCTACATGTAGGTAATAATTTTTCTTATTTTCCATACAAAAAGTGAAAAATTCCATACAAAACACGACGAGGCTGCCCTGCGCGCCTCCGGCTCTAAAAAGACCATGTGGTTAGGTATCACGTGTGGAGTCGCGATTGTCAAATTCGATTTAGATGTGTCAAAATTATTTTTAAATTTAGAGAATTTATTTTGCAGAATAGCTTTAAGATTCTCATAGTCAAAAGTAAGGAATTTTAGTGATAGTTTAGTTAGTTTAGTTCGGTGTACAAGAGAATCGGCACCATTGACTGATTATATCGTGTTGAACTGTCAAAAATCGAGATAAATAACGTGTCATGTTAGGGTTTGTCGACAAAACATCAAGTTTGACAGAACGAGTCGAGTATTTTGTATGGCGAAGCTGTCAGAAAACGATAAAACTTCAGAAATAGACAAAAATTTGTCGCGCGAGAGTGGATATATGTCGCGTGTGTCATGTTAGGCCTGCTGGACGATATGTTTATCTATTTTCACCAGAGCAGAGCTCGGTCCACCAGGTACTATATATAATATTTATATACAAATATTGCTCATTTAATAGTACAGGGTAGGATAGGATAAACAGAACAGACTACAAGAAAGGAACAGAAAAATGTGTGAAAAGGTGATCAGAGACGTAGACATCGTTTGTAAGAGAAAATACCTTCACAAAACAATTCACCTAAATTGCTTGCTTTGTATAAATTCGTCGATGGCGAGATGTTGACCTTAGCAGGCAGGCCTAGGCGGAAGGATAGCTCGTCATCTTGCTATATTTGCAAATTCCGACAGCCAAACGGTTTGTTGAGGGATGATTCTGAGAGATTGAATCCGGAACGAGGTGATCCGGCAGAGAACCAAAGCTGTCGACATAGCTCACAGAATAAGCAAGCTGAAGTGGCAGTGGGCCGGCCATATTAGCCGTAGAACCGATGACTGTTGAGGTACACGTGTTCTTGAGTGGAGACCGCGAATCGGCAAACGTAAGGTAGGACACCCTCAGGCTAGATGGAGCGACGATCTTCGCAGGGTGGCTGGTAGCAGCTGGATGAGAGTTGCCGAGAATCGAGCTGAATGGCGTGCAATTGGAGAGGCCTATGTCCAGCAGTGGACTGCTATTAGGCCAATGATGATGATGAAACGGTTTGTTCAGTGAGAGAAATTGTCATAACCGTTAGACAAAACTCCAGGTTATAAAGCATATTTCTGACACAGTAACGCTACGTTATCAGCACACACAATCGCATTTGGCACGTGCTACTGACGGATTTCGCGGAGGCCAGCAATGAAATGAAATGTTTCCGTGAAAAACTTCTAAAACCGTGCACTAGGTACCAACGTAGATATTCTACCAAATTTTTTAATAATGGGATGAACTTCTTTACGTGAAAATTACTATCTATCTACACAAATACATACTTATATAAATAAATAAAATTGAACTGTCTGTTTGTAATGTCAAAATAACAGCTTTTTGCTAAATACATATGAAAGTATTTACAAAAACACACTTTAAAAAAAAATCTGTCCGTCTGTCTGTTTGTTCCGGCTAATCTCCAAAACGGCTGGACCAATTTTGGCGGGACTCGACGAAGTCGCGGGTAACACAGCTAGTAATAATAAATAAATACCTCATCTAGTTTTTAAAATATGATTGACGTGTAAAAGTGTTTGTACAAACCTACTTACAGAAATAAAATCATTTATCAATGTCGGTTTTCGTGGCTACGGTCTTGGGTTCGATTCCCGCTATCTAATTGCGTAAACATTTTCGGTAAACGATTAAGACTAATCTGTTTTATTTTGACAGTTCAACAACATTCAGTATTATTTACGTTGTTGAGTAGATATTTTTTTCGAACTTATGAAGCAATGGATCTTTCAAAATGATTCAGATTGTGATTGATCTTGTATTATGCAATTAGGGCACTGGACACCGCGCGAAGTAATATTTGTTAACCTGATAATAATATTCGCTAGAGTTAATAACTATGTCACAAATGTCTCGTGATCTTCTCTGATTTGAAATATTGGAGCACGTGCTCGGGGTGTATCTCACATTCATCAAAATATCTTGCCGATTGCATCAGATGCGGCGGTGGACTAATCTCGTAATATGTTGTATCAGCTACATTTATTTATAACGGAAAACAAGGGGCCGCTCTACTTAGTAATGTCACATTCGGATACCGACTAAACAAGCGATCCAAATGCTTTTTATTAGAATTTATTAGGTAGATATTGATTTAATAGGTTATTAGGTAGGATTCACTATTTATTTGAAAGTTTACAAACTACTCGTACATTATATTTTTACTGGGTAGGTAATAACTAGGTAGGTAGGTTGTTTCTACAATAGGCCTGCTATTGTTGTTATGGAACTCAGTTGTATTTCGCTCCTGGGGTGGGCGCTAACAACTGCGACACAGTTACTAAACTAACGCAGTATTAACGTACACAAAAATTGTAATAAGTTATTGTTCCAATAAAGTATTTGTATAAAGTAACATAAAACATGAGTAGGTAACTACATTTTCAGATATTTTAATACGATCATAAACTTGGGTTTGAACATAATTTGGAGTCGGTAGACACGTGTAGGTACCTGCCGTAAAATATCTACTTTCCTACCTGATATGTGATTTATAAGTAAAAACAACCCACAGCTGTGACAGACAGATGGACAGACATACTGAGTCGCACCATAAGTGTTCCTTTTTACCATTTTGGTACGGAACCCTAAAACCATAGTTTTCACGCCCGTACGTATTATCAAGCAAGAGATAGAGCCAGGCCAAAGGCACAGAGGATAGGCACCAGCAGTAGGCCAGTTACCTACCAGCACGCCAGTTACCTACCAGCCCGCCCATCTACTTCACCAGGCAGTAGACAGAGCGAAGAAGCATGAAGTAATACCTACCAAAGCTCTAAATCTGTGTACCAAAGGGTTAATCGACTTTCGTTGGTGACCGTAAGTATTAATATGTATCTACAAGTAGAGCCGGAGGACAGGTAATTGTAATTACCTGTCCTCCGGTGACCACTGAAAATCAGCGCTGTGCTGTGGGTCCCCATAGCACAGCATCATGCTGAGTGGAAGCCTTCTTGTCACAGTCATGACGTTCCAGCAGCTGCCGCATATTTCTGTTTTGTGCTCGTGATAATATTTAAGTCTATTGTTTTATTTTATTATTCTTTTCTTTTATGCACGTGTTTCTGTGACAATTAAACTTATTTTTCTTTCTTTCTTTTTCTTTCTAATTTTCATGAACTATATAAGTAGGTAGGTACAGTACCGACTAAAAGTCCATGAGCAATCTCACAAAGCAATAGACTGACGCTTCGGTTTGACTTACGACCTTCTTCTATAAGTTGTTACAATACTGTAGACACGCACATTACACACACACACTCACTTTGTCTGCAACCAATGACTAGTTCAATAATCATCATTCGTTTTTAGTTTCATTCGTCTTGTTCACATAAATATTAAAGTTTAGCAGGTAGATCACAAAAAACTAAGTAAATTATTTCGATTTCTGTGGGGTAGATGCAGTTTGTTACGAGTATTTAATTAATAGAACTTTTTTGGTTCGTGGATAATATTGGTGACGAGTATTTAGCGCAGTGTTGTGGTTATTATTATCAAAAAGCAGGCATATATGTGGTAACAAATATGGTTTTACTCAATCATAATGATTATAATTGAGTAAAACCATATTTGTTACCACCGCGAATCATATTTTAATCAACATAAAACCTGACACTGACCTGCAAAATGCAAAAAACGTTAGAAAATTTGAATTTCGCGAACTACCCTGACGCTTCCCCTTAACTATATTTTGTGTGCCTTCTGGCGGAACGTAGTATGGGGGCCACATTTCTATAAATGACATCTGTATAATTTTACCTTATGTTCACAAAATGAACGAATAATTAATGAAAAGTGTAATGAAACTTACATGCGTTTTTTTCAAAAGGCACCTTGATTTTAATTAGCATGCTAGTTGCAAATCGTTAACATGCTATAAACGAGCCTGTAGATAACGTAAAACGACTTAAAATCAGTGATGCAGCGAATACTACTTTTACGAATACGAATACCGATTGTATGTACTATTCGCCGAATACGAATACCTGATTCTACTATAGCTGCAAGCAATTATTAAATAAAACACAATGGTGCCGATTCCCTTGTTCACAAACTAAACTAAATTTAAGTTCAGTGCATCTTTTTCTTTCTATTTCATTAAGAAAAGGACAGAAGATAAATTTTAGTTTAGTCCTGTCAAATTAATCAGCGCCTGTCACTACTTCATACAAGTTTAAACGTGATTAAAAACTTGCCTACTAAAATTACGTCAATTTACGTCAAGCGCTGATTAATTTGACAGGACTAAACTAAAATTTATCTTCTGTCCTTTTCTTAATGAAATAGAAAGAAAAAGAAGCACTGAACTTAAATTTAGTTTAGTTTGTGAACAAAGGAATCGGCACCAATAGACGTGGATATATTTAGTAACTTGTTCCGCTTAGCTATTTCTAAAGAGCCATAAAAAACTCCTGAAAGAAATCGACACGTGTTTCATCTCTCAACGAGGCATCCTCAGGATGACGATGGACTTGTTGCGAACTCGAACACGGCGTGTTGCCACACCAAGCGCTGAGTGCACAATTATTAGTCAAAGAAGGCGAAAGGAAAGTAAACATGCTAAGCGATATACCTAAATACATGTTTTTTATTTAAAAACTTTTTACAAAAAAAAAACAACCGACTTCCAAAAAACACTACAAAGTCAAAAATAACTTAATTTCAGAAGTCGGTGTCTTTGGTTTTGAATTTTCGTTTTTTGCCACCGACTTCCGAAATTAAGTTATTTTTCACTTTGTAGTGTTTTTTTGGCAGTTGGTTGTTTTTTTTTTGTAAAAAGTTTTTATTTTTCACTTTTTAGTTGTGGTACCTACCCCACACAAATTCGAATACCACTACCTGCTATGTAAATAACAGTGACAGGAAGTTATCATATCATCTACATACTAAGTGGGGAAAAAATACGTATAATTGAAGCTAACTCAAAAACTACCCAAGCAAAGTTTATAAAATTTATATGGGACCACCTCTGAAGTATGATCTACCAAACAAAAAAAGAATCATCAAAATCTATTCATAATTGGCGGAGTAATCGCGTAACAAACATACAAAAAAAAAAAAAAACATATCGACGAATTGAGAACCTCCTTCTTTTGGAAGTCGGTTAAAAACATAATAGTCAATTAATAACTCTAGTTAGGTAATTCCTTTTTCTATCTGTGTTTTTTAGTACCAAGTCGATACATTTCTTTGTAACTGATCCTTTTTAACTAAATAAATACGTGCGCACTCCTACCAACTTAGCTACAAAACAAAAACTAAAAGGTCGCCACAACTGCTGACCATCTGTGGATTTGAATAAAAGGTAAGAACGTTTTATGATTTTATAAATGAATCTCTTTGTGTCTATCAATTCGGTCGCAACGCAATATCTTTATAGAATTTCTAGGAAGTCAATAATTACGAATACCATGAAAGTATTCGGTGAATGCAAGTATTCGGTAATTTGATGGTATTCGACGAATTCGAATATTCGTATTCGTTGTAACACTACTGAAAATAATGTACAGTTTACCTCATAATAGCTTTGCCACTTTTGACAAAACATCCCACTAAATGAATACTTCACTGAAGTTGAACAGTGGAGAGCACTTGTAGCCCAGTGGGGACACCGACTTACGGTCGCGGGTTCGAACCCAGGCAGGCGCTTTACTTTGTTTAAATAATTTCATCACCACTGCTCTCAAACGGTGGAGGAAAACATCGTGAGGAAACCGGCATGTCCTAGAACCAATAATTTGAAGACATGTGACATCTATCAACTACCTACTACCTACTACTAGGCCCGCGTGTTAGATTACAGCCCATTCCCTCGAGAAAAGAGGAGGCCTGTGGTCCAGCAGTGCGCTGATTATGCGAAGGTTGAACTGTCACATAAGAAAAACTAGACCTCGATATTATACAGGGTGGCAGAGACATCGACGCGAAAACTGTACCATGCATTCAATACATGATTCTGAACTCCCCTGCGTTAAAATTTTTCGTCGGTACCTGCGGTTTCAGAATCATGTACTGAATCCATGGTAACAGTTTTCGCGTCGATGTTTGCCAACCATTTTTTTTCTTTTTTTTTGGGTGGAGCAGGAGGCCGTGTCAGAATCTTACTGACTAAAACCCAACCGTGTTCCTTCAGTTGCCATGTTGCCAGGGCCCACGGTATCCCTTTCGGACTTCCCCGCAACCCCGGCAGGCATTGGCCCTAGCAGACCCCGTCAGTTCTGCTGACATCTCTTTGAGGCGCGCGTGGATCACAACGCGCCGTCGACCCGAGCCTGGTCCTCATCGGACGGCGAGCTACCCATTGCTCACCGTCCGCAAGCCCGCGCTTTCGCACGGTGGCCGGGAATCAGCCTGCATGTATGCCACCCTGTATGACGAGCAAGTGACATTCAACCTGAGGGTGGTCAAGCAATTACGAGGTTGAGTATACCTACATAAACTACACGTCGCTTGTTTTCTTATCGCTTCAATACCTATGTTGATAAAAACAGTTTTCAATAAACTTTTACATTGAAAGTTATCCTTATCAATCCTTGAAATACTTACAGCGGCCGATAAAACGTACTCACGGTCAACGGTGTCCTTTCATTAGAAGCCACTCTATCTACTAGGCACTTACTTAGCTATAAGTAGGTACCTATGCTCGAGTCTT
This sequence comes from Agrochola litura, assembly GCA_949152395.1. Taxonomy (NCBI): domain Eukaryota; kingdom Metazoa; phylum Arthropoda; class Insecta; order Lepidoptera; family Noctuidae; genus Agrochola; species Agrochola litura. The sequence continues at coordinate 6,868,433 of OX424512.1, forward strand.
AAGTGATATACAGGGTAGCAGGGACTCCGACGAGCAACCTGTTAACATGGATTCAGTACCTACATCATTCTGGACGCAAAGCGCCCCTTTTTTTTGGTTTGGAAATTATCAAATAACTTCTCCCGCTTTGGGCGGAACGGGATAGCCTGTCAGACTCTTACTGACTAAAACCCACCCGTGTTCCTTCAGTTGCCATGTTGCCAGGGACCACAGTATCCCTTTCGGACTTTCCCGCGACCCCGGCTCTACCGGACCCCGTCAGTTCTGCTGACATCTCTTTGCGGCGCGCGTGGCAATGCACCGTCATCGACCCGGGCCTGGTCTTTATCGGACGGCGAGCTACCCATTGCTCACCGTCCGTAAGCTCGCGCCTATGGTGGCCGGGAATTGGCCTGCGACTTCCGACGCTCAGGGCGTCTCCTGCGGCGATAAGGGACGTGAAGGCGCGAAATAAGCTTCTCTTTCACGCGTTCCGCCTCCTCCTTCGCGAGCATTACTGCTTCGCAGCAGGAGGTAACGACCTCCCATGCCCTCTCGCTCCGTACCATGGCCTGGACCAGGGCCGGTCGCGAGATATCACCGCCGCCGATCGTCTCCACGAGGACACAGCAGTGCTCCACCGTGTCCTCCGGGCGATCCACACAGTGGTGACACCCGGACGTTTCCTCCCGCCTTAAGGCTCGTGCAGACCCTGTTTGAATGAGCCTTTATCCTGAACAGGAACCTCCCGAAATAGCCGTGTCTGGTGAGGCCCGCGTCAGACGGAAGGTGAGGACGCCGTGGCGCCTCTTTGGCCAATAATCAAAGAGGCGCCCGGTGCCCCCCGGGTTGAAATTTTTCGTCGGTTATTTAAAAAAATATTAGCCGTTCCATACATTTTGACCGAGTTGGTAATGCACTTTTGTAGGAAACAGTAGTTTTTTTAAGTACCTAATCGACGAAAAATTCCAAGGCAGGCGGTTGTGTACTTTACCCCAGCAAGAAAGTATCTCCTAGAGTTATATGAGTAGAACGAATAGTTGGTGCCTTATCTGCTGTAAATGTGCCCCCCACATAAAAAATGTGTGCCGCTGTCGTTTTGAAAAAAAAACCGAAAAACGATTCTTGCTGGGGTAACGTTTTTCTAGCAGGAAAATTCTAAACGAATGATCGAAAAGAAAAATTGTGCATGGCATGGCAAAATTGTATATGTGTGCCAAAATGTGCCCCCAAAAATAAAATCTGTGCCCCTTCAGATTTTCGAGATATTGCATTTCCTGCAGGAGTAACGTTTTGATGAATCGTATATCTCTAAAACCATTGCATGTGCCCCTGTAGAATAAACATACACGAGTAGCTCTTAATGTGTGCCCCTTAGTGCCCCAATTAGATTTAAGAAAATATTTATAGTTTTCAAATTATCGCGGTTTTATGAAAACCAGGGTGAAAGGCCCTGTCTAAAAGATCTTCTGCCTGCCCTTGTCCCGTGTTACTTGAGGTCTTCGGCGCAAAATATTTTTCTCCCATGATGTCTAGTGGATGTCTCACTCATTGATATTCCTAGCAACTTTTCTTTGATTTTTTTTCCCATTAGATTTTCCTAATTCTCTCTATTTGAACATTTTAGAAGTATATACTGTACTTGCAGCGTAATGTTTGTCGTTATTTGAAACAGATGAGCCGTTTGAACACTAATCATCTAATCGTTCATACTGGTGGTAATCAGCCCGCATACCTGTTGGATACAATGATAATATTGACAAGTCATTGTTTTCAGCGTCGCTTATTGATTTTTTTGAAGTAGTTTTACAATGTATCGATGTAGGTACCCCCACTGTACGACATACAGTATTGTAAACTACTACCACAGTATAAATAAGTAACAGTATTCAGAGTACCTATATCTTCGTAGAAAACGGCCGAAACTTCGAAATCTCAGTGTATATCAGTACGCAACATGTATAGAGTGCGCGGCAGTTACGCACGGACGCGGAAGGTTTAACTACCGAGCGGCCGTAGGTAATCATTTCAAGGTCACTGCCGAGATATAATACTGCAACTTATTTATTCTGTACCAGCTGCTGCCCGCGTGGACCTTTAAAATAAAAGTAGCCTAGGTTACTCCTTATAACATCAGCTATCTTCCAGTGAAAGTCCCTTCAAAATCGGACCAGCCGTTTCGGAGCTTAGCCGGAAAAGACAGACAAAATTTAAAAAAAAAATGTGTCATCATTGTGTCCTGTATTTACTTTCTTACGCATTTAGTAAAAAGCTGTTATTTTGACATTACAAACAGACACGTCAATTTTATTTATTTATGGTATAGATTTTGTTGTATAAGTACTTGCATATACACGAATGGGGTACCCTTCGATCAACAAACATTCATAGAATCAATAAGTCATTTTGATTTAAGGTTATCCCTTTGCAGGGGTAGGTCAGGTAGGGTTATCCCAGGCCGGATAAGTATTAAATAAGGTTCAGAATCAAGTAGCATTAATTGCATTCATTAGCTGTGCGATGATTTACGTGGGGATCTAATGATGAACTCGGTAAGATCGATAATTAAACAAAATGTATAATTAATTAAGACTTTTATTACTGTCCCCAAAATGCAAGAAATACAAAAAGCTTATCTACCACAATACCTAGAGTTGAAATAAATAATTGTGACACTATTTCTGTCTCAACATTACAAGGTGCATCTAGACATTATTTTAAGAAATTATTTACATGACATTCATTATAATGGCAATTTTTATTTAAAAAAAGCCTTATGCACTACTGAATACTTCATAAATGTTTGCTCCTAGAAGTTTTAATTTGTCATTTAGAGTGAGTTGCTGCGTTAATAAATCTGGAATGTTTGTGTTACCCTTGCAAGTGTTCTTTGTGATGAGTTCATTTATAACTGGCAATAGTTTGACAAAATGTATCTCTACCTTATTAACATCTACAAAAATGTCAGGAGTTGCTCCTAGTTTTAAAGCTCCATTTGTAATTACATGATCCACATTTAATTCCAAATGATTCTTGGTAATTGGTGCCGATTTTGTCACAAATAAGTTGGCAACTTCATCAGTTACAGACGAGAAGCTACGACTTACGGAGGACATAGCAATAGACCTGACTTCATCACTTTCTAAAATGTCCATTGTCTCTTTTACAATGGTGTCCAACTTCGCTCCACTGACCTCTGCATGACCTACTAAGTAGTGCACCATCTTTTTCACAGGGTCACCTTCTGTGGTGTCTGTGCACAAAGCAGTTTGTATAGACCAGAATATTTGCTCCACCTCCTGCAGTGTCATCTTCTTCTTTAAAGATACAGGTTCAACAACCTTCTTTACAACAGTCTCTATCTGTTTCGCCAAGTCTTCAACACCCCCATCTACAAAGTGGTGACATAAAGACAAATACTTGGCTTGTAAGTCTCCATCTATCAGGGAATCTTCGTCATGTACCGAGTCTCTGTACAGATAACCACCAATAATGTTAAGTTGCACTCGTAATATCACTTGCAATATACTTAGTGCATACACAAGGACACATATTCTTGTGAATATCATCATTTTCAACTGTTCCCATAATGCTAGTTTGTTGTCTGGATTCTCTTGCAATTTTTGAACAATTTCTTCTGTGTTTAAAACACTTAGAATGCTTTCTGTCACAATTTTTGAAAGTGATAGAATGGTTTGATTACATGTGCGCTCCGTGCTCTCAAAGTGTTGTTTTTTACGAGTCATCTCAAAGAATCGTTTTGCTTCTTTTTCCTGCCATTCTCGTAATTTTCTTTGAGCATAGCTTGTCAATAGGTAAAGACCGCCAAAAACAGCACCCGTCACAATAAACTTCCTCTTGTGACGGCGCAAGAAGTCCTTAATGCCGTCTAACATGTTGCTTACTCAACTGTATACTTAATTTATTGAAATATAAGAGGAGCGTCGGAACGATATTTAGTTGTGTTCATAAGACGTTTGGTAATGAAAGTTGTAGCATCAATGAACCTTTCCACACAGTTCATGATGCACACCTCAGTTCTGGAGTCCAAACGGCCAGAAGGACTACCCATGCAAGTGTCCCAACATGTGTCTGTCAGTCCGTGAACGAGAACCTGCAAAGTAGAACACAATACAATTAAAAACATGATTATTTATAGTGCTTAATACTAGTACCCAAGACATATTCTATGATAAAATTCGAGTGTTATCAATAGTTGGTATCATTCTAAATTCAAGGTTTACAGTCAAAGAGATAATAATATTGAAGGCACAGAAAAGCCAATGCTTTTTTTGTACATACCTTCTCACGATAGTATTAAATAATAAAACAATACAGAGCATATTAATTAGGTAAAACAGCGATCTTCGGTCAAAGGTCGATGACGACCTGTGTGAATTGGATGGCAAATGGCTACAAGCCTGGCTTTGAGGCCATCTTCTCATTAGCCTTTGCACTTGACAGCCAGCCTTTTGCTAGTAACACTACAATGAATAATGTAATATTCACCTGGAAACGTTGCTTCTGCGTTTCGGCGAGGATGAATTTTTCGAACAGTGGATCCTTCAATTGTGTTTCAACCATAATCAGCGGTTAGGACAGTGAAATAGTGGCACTTCTACACAAACAGAAACTATTTATGTTTACTAATAAATGTAAGCAGCTTACTTATTATTTATGGTAACAATCCAGGACTATGTTATCAGAGAAAAGAGAAAAAAATAATTTGCCTATTTTTACGGAGAGAAACGTGAACAATAGTTTAGTATTGCCAAGCTAAGCTGGCTAAGCTATTTTTTTTCATTCAATGAGTCACTGGAATTAATGAATGATTGCTTTCAACTGTCAGAATAAGCTGTCAAGCTGTCAGGCTTTCCTGCGAGTTTTTTTATTATTCCGGTTGGTCCGACTCCGACCGTAAATAAAATATTTTATATAGCAATCGAATGTGAAACGTTCAATAAGTACTTTTTTTCGCAATCAATAATTTTACTAACAATTTTTATTCATTTATTTAGGCCCACTTCCACCACACATCATACATAAGGCTGGCCCCGGCCAAAGAGTAATATGGGCCCCGGCCACATACTAACGGTACGTTTCAAATATCGATTCGGAATTTCGAAGGCAGCAAATTCTTATGCTGGGGCTACATTGTCGCGTAATCGTGAACTAACACGATTACGCACACTGCTCGACATCTCGATGAGCAACAGAGAGTGCACGAAGTAAAGTTCGCAATAACGCGACAATGTAGCCCCCGAATTACAAAATCAAGGATCTATCACGTACATACAGTAGTAGACATGAGTCGTGAGCACAAAATGACACTGCGCAGTAGTTAATTTTTCGGTCCGTTTGGCGGAATGAAGAATCCGGGGGGCGCCGAACTGCATGCGATTGGTTCGTCACTCGATGCTCGTCGCTTATTGGACCTCTCGCGTGTCATTCGGCTACTGTTATTGGTCGAAATTGTAGCATGCGCAAGCTGTGTTCACGATCACGACTCGTGTGTTCGTTTTTTCCGTTCTTAATTTTCTCTGAAATGGAATTCCGTCTGTAAATGGACGGTCTTATGTATGGATTTCCTGCCTTCGAAATTCCGAAACAATATTTTGAAACGGAATTCCAAGACCGAATTCCCTAAGTATGGCCGGCCTAATGAGCTTACAAACTTATTTACAGGTCGACCGATCCGAGTCCGACGTGGTGAGTGTCAAATGTCATGATTTCATGAAATTGACACCTTTGACACCTTTACTAACCTAAGGAGTTGTATTGCTGATTGTAATGATTATAATTGAGTAAAACCATATTTGTTACGGCCGCGAATCATATTTTAATCAACATAAAACCTGACATTGACCTGCAAAATGCAAAAAACATAAGAAAATTTGAATTTCGCGGGCTACCCTGACGCTTCCCACTTAACAATTTATTTCCCATTCGAAGTGACCTAAGTGCGATGGTGGCACCTTCATTTTCATTTCACTCTTTTTTGATAAGCTGTATAACATCGTTCTATTTCTATCAATCGATAGAAGACAACAGAGACAGAATTAAGTTTATTTGTTTCAGGTCGTAAATTGCATAAAACATAAAATAATTGAATTTCGCTGGCTACAACTGCTACTTACTAAATCCATGATTGTAATTTTATGTAGTCATGGTGACAGTCGCATGTCTACTGTCACTGTCATTAGAAATAGAGTTGGGATCACAGACTAAGGTTGGGATAGGTGAAAGTCAGCGATTTATCGGTAAATGTTTCACCATTCAACAAAGTAAAAACAATCAAAATCAGAATACCAATTCCAGTAACTTCGTTCAAATTCAAGTTGCAATCTCATTTTGTGAGATTGAGACTGAGATTAGAAAGCGAATGCGAACGGCAATAACGTAAGTACGTCAGAGCGCTCGCCGCGCTCGTACATCGTGCGTCCTATATTAAAAGTACTCTGTGATCGTGCGTGCTGGATCGTGTATAGACTTGCTGTACAGCACATTCTGCCAGTGCTTCCATTTTTAGGAATTTTCCCTTTTTTTGGGTAAAATGATTAATCATGGCATAAGGCACAGACGTATAAAGAGTAGTACACCAAACATTTGCAAAAAATTGCGTAGCCATTACGCACACATTACGGGTTGCCGGTATTATTTAACGATATTGAAACAACCATTATAGGTACTTACTGAAAATCCGCGAAAATCGATATTCTCTGGGTGTAAGAAGTGTAGATAACTTAACAATAAAGTCAATCAATCAATTATTACCTGCCGAATGAAATTTCAAAGTTATGTTCATGTTATCCATCACACAGATACAGGGTAATATAATTCATTTTATGATTTATTACAATAGCATGTGTGTGTACACTGACAATCTGCACCTTGCAGTATTCTGGAAAAATGTCACCAAAAAGATTTAAAAAATCGTAGAGTAAACTGAAGCTCTGTTTGATAATTCAATGGTAAATATTTTACAAAAAAAATCGTCTTTCTTCCCAAATCATCCTGACTAAATAACGCGGTTGAAACATAAAACGCGATGCAGATAATGTTGCTTATCAATATGGCGGCGCGGCCTAGAAAAGCTACGCGTCAAATTTTGTCTATGTGTGAGTCCATAGAAATATAAAAAACAGGAGAAGTGGCATGGGGGCGTGTCTGTGTCCGCGCGTAATGATCGAAGTGCTCATTGCATACGAAAATGGCCGTCTCCGCGAACTAGTGTGCTTTCGGCCGTGATCGGGACAATTTATAAGACTGCCGTGTTGTTCAGTGGTTTCTTGTAAAAACCGAAGTCAAAACAAAAACTTTGTAAATCATGGAATCACTTACCATATGTAATTACAAGTATTTTACTATATTTGTCTTTAAAATAATGAAAAACAACAAATCGTAAAATATTTCTTGCTTTTACTATGTTATTTTTGTTTCCAAATATCACAGCGACTGTACTATTTTTGCACTACATACATTGCTCGTTAACCACTACCTAAATATGTCGCTCAGTGACTCAACAAGCAATGTAAAAATCACAAAACGATACTGTGGACTGCGGATGCATCGCGCAGTACGGCCGCTGTGTCTGACGACGAGCTAGTGATGTAGTTGTGCAGATCCACTAACGTAGGCTATCGACAACAATGTCGTTTGGCGAATGAATTTATTGCCATTATACTTTATTCTTCAATTTGTCAACGGTTTTACCCGGGTGGAAGATCGATGTGAAATAATGTGTTTTACTTATTTTGATTATTTTACAGCGTGGTAGAGAAATGCGTAACCAACGGTCGTAAAGTAAGTTAGTAAAATTTTAGGTGGAGTGTTTTGGGTTTGAATTATAGGATTAGATCTCTTTGATAATATTAAGTTTCACCAATTTGAGCAGTCTCCGATGAATAATCACATAATATTTCTAATTAAAGCAGTCATGGAAAAATATATTAATTTAAGATTACACTATTTGACAAAAAATGCCACTCCAGTAATATTAAAGCGTCAAGTGCTGCACAAATACCTCCACTTTACAGGACAGTGAGTAAACATCATAGCAGGGTTCAACAATACCTACTGTTTCAATAAACTATGACAGGTTAAACCAACGTAACTGGATTTTTTAATTGTTTGAATTTTTTGCTTATTATTTATTTTTATTATAATATTTTCTGGACTTATCGTTTTTATTTATTTTATTTTCAGGACACTAAATTTTTTAAAGTATAACGACGGTGAAGTATCAATATCTAATAACTACAAAAACATGGTTTTACAGGAGGAGAAAAAAACGTTTAATTTCCATAGTTTTTGATCATTTGAAGTAAACATTAAACTCAAACTCAAAGCATTTATTTCAATTAAACCATTTTGCAACAGGCACTTTTGAATTGTCAAGGAATCGGTCAGTCAGAAATAGGTATGAAGCTAGTTGCCCATTTCAAAGCGTAGTAGGTACCTATGGAGAAGAACGGGCAAGAAACTCCACGGACACTCTTTTAAATAAAAAATTGTTACAAAATATTGGTTACATCATTCATGTTGAAATTATACATGTGAGAACAATGTAGAAAGACGTGCACGTTAGAAGCGTCCGTAATAAAAAGATAAAACAAAGAACAATTCAAAAAATTAAAATAAGCCCTAATAATTAATAAGTGAAAACCGCCAAAATGTTAGTTATTAGATATTGATACTTCACCGTCGATAATATTAAATGGAAGAATCGATACCTTTCCGATTTGGTCAATCACTAGCGTATATGTAAAATAAATTGTTTCTGTACAGCACAACGATAGAAATGATGTTTTCGTGTGAGTGAGTTGTACGGTGCATGGTAAATGCACGCTGTGTTTGATGGGATAAGGTTTATAATTGATTGTGTAATACGTTCTGATTTATGAATTGCAAGAGTGAGCGCAGCCTCATATCTATTTCTGCATGTGTAGTTGTGGCGAGGTAGTGGGGACAAAGTGGAGACATTGGGTTTCGATACATTTTCAACTACCGGGCATATCTCCTTCTTTCTTATATCTATGTGTGAGTCAGTGTGACAACAGGTGACAGAGCGAGATACAATTTACGACTTGTCCCTCAGCAAAAAAGGATCATGTCCTTAGATATAAATATAACTATGGATTAATGTTTGATCTGCTACTCTTTATAATATGTCTGTGGCTTAAGGCTATTTTATTTTGACAGGGTTAGAAGGAATTTTGAAATAAAATCGCGGAAAAAACCCCTCAATCGAGCAACACTGACCGCGATCTTGAGCGGACGTACAGCACGCTAGAAGCGTGCACGATCGTGTGTATGGTCTAGAGATGATGAATATAACCATCAACCATTAAATTTAACTAATATTTAAAATTAACCATGATATTCAATAAATAAAATTAACATTAACGAATAAAAATATCAGATCAACTTCTTCGGCGCAAAATTGGCAAGAACGAATATTTCTCTGTCTCGCTCGAACAACGCGCTGTCTCTCGCTCGCTCGGGTTGACTTTCGGAGCGGCAACGCAGTGTCGTCAGTGTCGTAGAAATATTTATTCCGTTACGTGCATTCAATTGTATGTTCTATCTTTGTTACGTTAAAACACATTTACTGTTGGGGATATTTTATTCTAAAGAAAGTTGTTGATATTTTTAACCAATATTTCGGTCGGTTAATGGTTGATTTTTGATATAAGTTTATTTTATTAGTTAGTTTTGATATTTTACTCAAATAACAAAGTCGCGTCGTTGCGTTGTTGTTGTTTTTTTTGTTTTACAAAATGCCGAGACGAAATAATGATGATGTTCATTGATTGTCTATTAGACAATCAATGAACTTTTAAATACGCCTAGCACTTGTTAAAAATATTCGATTATCTAATCGAGATAAATGCTAGTCAGTCCTAAGCCTGTTAAAGTATGAAGGGAAGTTTAACTTAACAATTTCAACATGCGTTAGTTAATAGAATATTCAACTTTTCAACATGTTGCAGATACTTGAATAAAAATATTAACTAATATTTTCAACCAATAAAAATATCGATGTTTTTATTTAACCATTAACCATTAACCAATAAACAATTTCAACCAATATTCTCATCTCTAGTACGGTCCAGCACCGCGGCCTAGGCGGGACGCATATGGCGCTTTAGACTAGTGATAACAGTGATAGCAGTGACATCTGAAGTGAGCATAATAAATAATTATGACAGTTTTTATCCCCATTGGTTCTTTGGTTGAACTGGTTTTCTCGTGCACACCACTATTCAGTAAAATTATCGATAAAGTCGACAATATTTTTTAAATGTCAGATTCTCTCTAGATGAGTAGTAGTTATTTTGAGTTATTTTGTGTCTGTGTTGTTGATTTTATTCGTGGATTTAAAATTTGGTTCAACTTTTTACCGGAGCAACAAATTTTATTAAGTGTAACTGATAATGGCTCAAATTAACCATTGGAAGATGTTAACAAAGTGTGATTTGAGTGGATACACTCTGGTTATACCAAGTGTGGCGGTCGGAAATGTTGGACAACTAGCTTGTGATTTAGTAATTTCTTCTTTACACATGAGTAAGATTGGATTGGTATATAGCCCTGCACTTATTCCCATAATGGGATACGATCCCTACAAAATTGGTTCAAACAATTTATCTGGTTGCTGTGAACTTTATGAATGCGCTGAAAGAAAGATCATAATTCTGCTACCAAGAGCACCTCTAGTTTATAAGTATGGACAGAAATTCCTGACTGAAGTGGTGGATAAGTTCAAGGGTGAAAATATAAAGGATATTATAATTTTAACAAGTAGTTTTGCTCATGAGAAGAAGCATATAATGACATCTCCTTTCCGATATGTGGTGAACGAGTTATGTCCTTACTCAAGTAAACTGAGAACCTTAGATTGGGTAGAACATGAGTCCAAAGGCGAGACTGTTAAAATACTTGGTGGAGGCTTTGCGTCCCTACTGTATGAAATCATCAAGGAAAAATCTGTACCTTGCTTAGTTCTGTATAAGTTTGCATCTGAAGGAGACAACATACCGGATGCTTATGAAATGGTGCAGTACTTAAACACTGTGGTGCCGCTGTTCAACAACCCAGACATTTATTCACAACTAATCCATCCAGTGTCATGGAACCTTATGTTTGGAGGACCACCACCAAGAGATATTTATTAATTTGTAGAATACTCTACACAAATAATAAAATAAAATGTTTGTGATATTGCTCTGTTTAAATGTTTGTTTTATTGTGTGCCTATTGAATAAAGAAAATCAACAAATTGCATCATACCATTGAAATGAATAAAAAGATAATGTAACATGCTGCTATCTGCTGTCCTATAACTAGAAAGCTGTTAACCCTCAAATGGCCAATTTATACTTTTTAATTGAAAGTGATTGAGTTCAAAATTCTCTATCTTTTTGTATCCTTTCAACTGTCATTCACGAGACACAATAGAATTTTAATTGTTATCCACCTCAATGAGGCGTTGTAACAGATGATGAGATTGAAACATTTTTACAATATAAATAATTCCAGAGATATATGAAAATTTTGTAGGCCGTAAAGTAACACAATTTATGATAATTCCATCACTTGAAAGCGTCTAACCCACACTTCTTCTTTAAGAGTTTCTGGACAGAAAGGATTCTTTAGGATAAACAGAAATGATGTGTCCAACAATCATAGTTTTTAAGAAACAACGATTCCCGCGTTTTTTGTTTTTTGCCATTTTCTCGGAAATAACTTTGGCCTTAACGGCATTCTAGATAAAGGGCGGCAGCTATGTACAGTCAACTACACATTTATGGTATCAACGAAGTTAACCACAGTACAATCTACTTTTAGAATCTTAGTTTTTAGGGTTCCCTAGGTCCGAATGAAAAAACGGAACCCTTTCATTCACTTGTGTGTCTGTCTGTCTGTCACAGCCAATTTGCCCCGAATCTATTGTACCAATTTAGTTGAAATTTGGTACACATGAATTTCTGTGACCTAAACACGGACGTGAAATTGAATATGGACCCTCCCTTTTAGAGGGCAAATAGAAGAAAAAAACAATGGCATTCCGGGAGTGTTGACAGAAGTGGAAACTTGAACAATTTTATTGTACAGGAAATAATTTTCTTTTTTTAAGTCTGTAAAAAAAAGGGAAACGTCAATCATGTTGTTGTCATGTCTCAATGTTTGGAAAGCCATTAAATCCCAATGAAAATGTTTCGCGCGTTGATGTCTTTTTAATGGTCAAAAGCTGGGGTCGGTAACAGTGTCGCGAGTTCAATTGTTTTTTCCCATCGCAAAAATGCCCAACGCGCTTATAGAAGTTTTCACTTAAAAAAGTTTCGCAAACTGTGTGTCAAATATCAAAATTGAAAGGGTTTGTGAGTGTGAGGATTTCAAATATTTTTTAAATAAATACTTTTAAATGAAAACTTATGAAAATTAACCACCTTATCTTCGAAAAAAAGTACTGAGAATGGTTCTTGTAAACTAAACTTAGATTTGCAGTTGGATTGTATGAGAAAACATGTTTTTCAACTACAATGTTGTATGGCATGGATAAAAAACGATAAATATGTTAACAAATTAAGCCATAGAGAACATATTTATCGTACGGAACCTTCACCACGCGAGCTCAACTCACACTAGTCCGGTTGTTTTAGGCTTGTATTAAAATTATCCTGTTGCTTATCTAGAATGATCTAGTAGGTATCTAGTCTATGATCTAGTCATCAAAACGACAATTTATTCCTAAAAAGCTTTTCAAACGAAAAAGTTCATTATTATTTAACTAGATGGCGCTACAGGTTTGCTCTGAAAAACAGCATCAGGTTCAATCAAAATATGTAGTTTAGAAATGTTACATTTTTCTGTAAAATGATGAGTTGACGTTTTGTTCTGAGACTTGACCAAAATATAGGTACCTAACCAAAATATTATAAATGCGAATTGTAGGACATGCCTGCCTAAAATAGGTAGTCTGTTATTCGGTGTCAGGTTTTTTCTTCTTCGATAAACCAAGGTTTTAAACAGCTACGCCAAATGAAACGCAGTGAAGGCGATCGGATTCTAGCTGGGTAGCCATTTGCGTACCTAGTCGAAAGTCTACTTTAAGGTCAAACTGGTCCGTCAACTGAGGGATCTTTACTTTCCATGAGCAACTTTACCCATTAGAACATTACTTAAATATCTCTCGATTACTTACAAAAAATATATAAGGGCATTAAGGGCGTCTCATAGCTGACCTCTGAAGTCATGACTATTAACCGGTCAATCCTGTGGGTGCCTTATGCTGCTAAACTCAAAGCGTCCAGCCAGGAGAGATTATATTATGTGGTGCGCGTCTCATTTATTGCTAAGTTGCGGTGTGCTGGGTGGTGCACTTGTCTGCTACGTTGTCATATGTCCACGGCTTTTTCACTGGTCCCGTTTGTGAATCGAAAATTTTCTTAATAAAAATGTCATAATAACAGTTTTTTTGTAGAATGTACAGACGCCAGCACATCAAGCTACTACAATCTGTCAAATTTATTTAATAGATTTTCAACTTTATTGCTGAAGTATAAGGTTCAAAGTTGATTGGGAAAATTTGACAGTTTCGGGTAGCTTGATGTGCTGGCGTCTGTACCTACACGTAGAAATTGCACTGTTTTTGGCCCTCCGGGAGTGCCGACAGAAGTTAAAACTTGAACAATTTTATTGTGCAGGAAATACTTTTTTTTGAAGTCGGTAAAAAAAAGGGAAATGTCAATCACGTCGTTGTCATGTCTCAATGTTTGGAATGTCATTAATCCCAAAGAAAATGTATCGCGCGTTGATGTCTTTTTAAAGGTCAAAAGCTGGTGTCAGTAACAGTATCGCGAGTTTAATTAATTGTTCCCATCTCAAAAATACCCAACGCGCCTAAAGAAGTGTTCACTTAAAACAAAAAATCACCACTCGACGTCATTTTTCTTGTTTTGATTAGCAGCGACGCGCGGGGTAAGAAATAGAACTAAATTCTTCAATTTGCCACAGCATTTTGTAAACGGCGCGCGGCGTTTGAATTGGCCATCAAATGTTGTGGCATATTTTATAGTGACTACGCAATTTACATTTTGCCTTAGGCCGCTTTCACATTAGGACGTTAGCAGCGCGACAGTAGCGCGGCAGAAGCACATGCCTTCACATTATAAGAACAGCCGCGCGTTAGCAGCGCGGCTGCCGCGCCGCAGTTTAGATCAGTGTGGCGCACTTAATTAAAAAAATGGATTATACCTAATCACGTGCGCTTGCTGTTGGGGCAATAATGGGGGGTGTAATAATAATAACTTGGTTTACTTGTACCTATAGCTATAATTATATTTCAACATCCATATTTTTTTTCTTCAATTAATAGTAATAATTTTTATTTCTCTGTTCACAAAGGTTCATATAGTTATAATGAATAGAGATAAGAAATAGGTATAGCGTTTTGACAAAAATGCGTAAAATATGATCCTTTGCGAGAGGCTGGCGTCCATACTAGGAAACCCTGTGTCACGGATCACCAGGCTCTCGCCCCGAATTTAATCTAATTAACATTACAATGACCAATTTTCAAACTCTAAACAAATTATTTATTGACGAAGGAAAAAAAACAGACATTGTTTTAAATTAATTACCCAAAAATTACAAGTTTAATAAAAAGAACATTGACAATGTCAATAGACAATAGTCGCATAGACAATCAAATCAAATTGAGTTTGTATTCCGACACTTGCAACACTGGCTCATCGCCGATTGAGCGAAACCGGTAACCGCGACGGCCGCGCGCTGCCGCCGCGCTTCTGTTTATGATTATGAAATTCTGATTGCGCGACGGTCGCGCGTCTGTCGCGCGACTGTTGCGCTGTTAAGTCGCGTGTGAAAGCGGTCTTAGGCATTTTGCATAACCGCGAGCGTTCGTAAACGAGCGGCGCCGTTTGTAAAATGACGAATCATACAATCTGCCTGCGACGTCTATAACACTATCGATGTAACAAATAAAATACAGGGTGATATTTTTGGTATTTTTAACCGACTTCCAAAAAGGAGGAGGTTATATGTTCGACGCGTATGTTTGTTTTTTTTTTTTTTATGTATTTCCACCGATTTCTCCGTCATTTGTGGACCGATTTTGAAAATTCTTTTTTTGTTTGAAAGGGTATGCTCCCAAATTGGTCCCATATAAATTTTATTAACTTTGCTTGGGTAGTTTTTGAGTTAGCTACAAAATACGTATTTTTTTTCCCACAGTATGTAGATGATATGATAAGTTCCTGACACTGGTAGTAGGTAGTGGTATTCGAATGTGTGTGAGGTAGGTACCACAACTAAAAAGTGAAAAATAAAAACTTTTTATAACAAAAAAAACTACCGACTTCCAAAAAAAACACTACAAAGTGAAAAATTACTTTAATTTCGGAAGTCGGTGGCAAAAAACGAAAACACAAAACCCAAGACACCGACTTCCGAAATTAAAGTTATTTTTCACTTTGTAGTGTTTTTTTTGGAAGTCGGTAGTTTTTTTTTTTACCTGGGCTGAACCTAAACAGCGAGCAATTTATAGAAAAAAAAAAAAACGATTTAGTTAGCTTTCAAGCCCATGAATATTTTCCATAGACAGTCGGTTTGAAGTCATTATGCCTATGGGAAATGTTTCCCGCTTAACATTCTGCAAGGGCGCTTATTTTAATTAATTTGATCCCGACCACGGTTACCTACCGGATGCTGGATATAGACTATAAAAATTCAAAGCGGATTGCATTATGTAGTTAGACAGTAGGTATGCATTTAGTTCTCGACGTGTGCTCTAAACATATTAATATTGTAAGTACCTAAAGTAGGGTAGTTTGCCTTTTAATCATAGCTAAGCGGGGTTTGTATTCTAACTTAGCTAGATATGGATTTATTAAGAATTCTCACAATTTATGCAACTACAACTATATCCTCCGCTTTTTGTCGTATTTAATTTATTTAATGCAATCTCGAGCCGAGAATGGCAATTCGAGATCTCGCGCGATAACCCTGAGATCGAGATTGGCCGTTCGAGATCTCGCGCGATAACCCTGAGGTCGACATTGGTCTTTTGCCATCGCCAAACAAACTGGCGAGATCTCGATTAATCTCGACAATATCGAGATTACGCCTATGTTTTTTGAATAATGTAGTATTTTTATGAACGGTTTTTTCGTGAACGGGCGCCGTCAGTTGGGACTGGTCATCTCTTAGCTGCCAGGGCTTATTTTTATGTTATTTTATTTTTTTGAATTGTTCTTTGTTTTATCTTTTTATTACGGACGCTTCTAACGTGCACGTCTTTCTACATTGTAAACACATGTAAATTTTTCAACATGAATGATGTACCTAACCAATATTTTGTAACAATTTTTTATTTAAAAGAGTGTCCGTGGAGTTTCTTGCCCGTTCTTCTCCATAGGTACCTACTACGCTTTGGAATGGGCAACTAGCTTCATACCTATTTCTGACTGACCGTTTCTTTGACAATTCAAAAGTGCCTGTAAATGGTTTATTTGAAATAAATGCTTTGAGTTTGAGTTTGAGTTTGAGTTTATAAAATTATTACACTCAATGAAAATTACTTAGGTACTTATGCTATTGATGTTATATTTTGCAAATAAAACACAACTCTAAATGAATCATTTATTGATTAAAAGTAATAATAATTATTAATAGTTTGTTGCTTAGTGCAGGCAGAGCAGATGATTGCCTGTGCTACGCAACAAATCAGCACATAATGCAACGCACACCGCAATAAATTGTTTATTTTGGAAATAACTTCGAAGGAAGCATAAGGTACTTAGGGTGTTGTCGGCCAAACGACACCCAATCCTAATCCATTGCAAGATAGCCTACGGCTAAGAAAGCCCGCTCATTCTCCACGCTGGTTGGGACTAAAGTAGGCTGTTGTAAGCGAATTTCAGGTATTGCCCTGTTTCTTCACCGTACTCGTAAAAATTCATTTCTTTTCTTAGCAGGCTGTCCATCCTGTCTGTTGCTATAGCTTTGGGTTGTGTGTCTTTAGTTTCCCTTAAAGCGTCTTCTAATTCCTTTTGCAGTGATGATATTGATGGCGTACTTTCTGAAGCTGCAGTGCAGGCTAGCTGAACACGTGAAAGGGCTCGTGATCGGCGCACTTCCGCGCATCGATCAACACGAATGATTCGCACACGCTGAAATCTCGTTCGAGAACTCGACCTCTTCGGTCGAGATTACGAACGACATTTCAAGAACGAGAGTGCCTACCCACGAGATTAAATCTCGAAAAATAGCTCGCGATCTCGCGCGAAGATTGCATTCCCTAGTCATATTGGTAATAAATAAATAAACGTTTTTTCTTTTGTGTAAGTAGGTTTGTACTAACATTTTTACCCGTCAATCATATGTATTTTAAAAACTAGATGCGGTCGGCGATTCCAGCTATCTGACTACTCTGAGAAGAAAGGCCGAAACAAACTCGGAGAGACTATTGGCACCTTTTATTTTAATGATGTAGGTACCTACTTACACTTAGTTATAATTTAAATGTGCTATTTCTATTTGTGCTCACAATAAATGATTTAAACTCAATACCTACTTGATATCTCAGTACCATAATGTGTACTTAGGTTACAGGGTCCATAATGATCTAAATTATATAGTTACCCTATATAATTCAGATCATTATGGACCCTGTAGGGCACAGCAAAAAGGGTAGGAGAGAGGAAGCCGCTGTTTTAGAAGATCATTAAGTTGTTGTGGAAACAAGTTTTAACTTACATAATAATCAAAAGTCAGGAGATCGCGAATAAGATACTAACATTTCGCTTAACTATTATTATTTATGTTTTTTCTGCAAAAAGTACTTAAATATTTTAATAATAATAATTAGCCCGTATTGTCCCACTGCAGGGCAAAGGCCTCCCTTTCCTTTTTCCACCCAACCCGATCCTGAGCCAACATAAACCAATCCCTCCTAAAAGCGTCAAGTTCGTCCCGCTATCTACGCCTGGGTCTTCCACGATGAAATATTAAAAAATATTTTAGATTATTTTTATATACTTAGTTATCTATATATCTTCAAAAATCACAAGGCGTTAAGTGACAGCATTTTCAGCAAAACATTTTAAATACGGTATCATTCATCTTAAATTGTTTTATGTCTGTCTATACAACAGTTCAGGAAAGTACAATGTTTGCACCCAAAACTAAACAGCTTAACAAGAGCAATAAACCCATATTTGTAGGCTCCCCAACTTTATAA
Source organism: Agrochola litura (assembly GCA_949152395.1). NCBI lineage: Eukaryota > Metazoa > Arthropoda > Insecta > Lepidoptera > Noctuidae > Agrochola > Agrochola litura. The sequence goes on from OX424512.1 coordinate 6,886,677, forward strand.
CTGCTACACATATAATAATGAAAGTAATTGCAGTTGGATATCACATGGCCATTAAACTTATGTTGGAACTCAGGTTGCTAGCGAATAATAGCTTGGAGGTGGGAGATTATAATAACCTTCTGCTGTAGATACGTATGGACCAAAGTAATTAAAGAGATTGGTTACTTACATAGAGTTAACTAAAACATGTGTTTTGAAAACGCTGAAAATACTATCTTATTGTTTTCGAATTTAAATTCAAAATATTTTATTTCATTTAAATCAGGCTTATAAAACGTCAGAAGCTAGGTGCACGGTTCCAATTGGTCGTTTCCTATGGAGAAGAGCCGGCAAAAAACTCCACGGTTCCTCTTTTATAAATAAATGGTTTTTACAATGTTTTCACATTATAGTGTTAATAGGTATGGGTGGACAGCGTAGACCTATCAACAAGTACCAGGTACTTAGCAAAATAGAAAATGGTCCACAAGTCTACAGCCTACAACGTTTTCTCATTCACAAAATCTAATGGAAAATAATCTATATAAAAGATAAATAAAATAATATGGACCTATTTATACCAAATGACATGATTGCCACTACAGCTGTAACAAATCTAATAAGATAAAAAATATAGAATATTGTAGGTATTTATTGTCATATTTTCGTCATAGTTACTACAAGAGTTGGGTACAGACGCCAGCACATCAAGCTACCCGAAACTGGCAAATTCTCCCAATCAACTTTGAACCTTAATCTTCAGCGATAAAGTTGAAAATCTATTAAATAAATTTGACAGATTGTAGTAGCTTGAAGTGCTGGCGTCTGTACATACCAGTGATGTTGCGGATATTCGCATCCGCAATTGCGAAGCTTCCGCATTTATTTAGACCTCCGCATCCGAATCAATCAATGCAGAGCTCACACATGCAGATGTGGGTCGAAAAGGGTGAATTTAAGTAAAATCATAATTAACAAAATGGAAATTATAACAATTTTTAATCATTAATATAGCTCTAAATGGTCACAATTTCGCGATTTAGTATTACATAAATCCATCAAACACATACAATTTCGTGAGCTAGATTTGTATTTTATTATAATTGCCGCGAATTGAATTATGATCAACATTCATAGATATATTTTATATTTCTATGTATATAATGAAACAGGCGCCGCGTCGCAAATTGCAAAAAAGTAAGAAATTAATTTCGCCTTGCTGCCTTGACGGATCCCTTAAAAATACTTAAGATCCGCATCCACGGCTGTGACCCACCAAAAATTCGCATTCGCGGATGTTAAAAATCTACATCTACAACATCTCTGGTACCTACGTACCTTACCTAATAAAGGTACCTAATTAACTATCCAGTTACCCACCATAGGTAAGTTCTAACCCGATTGTCAAGCATATCGAGCGACAATAACTATTGTCATAAATCGATAAAATCTGTAGACACCTTTAAAGTGTTCGCTTTGTAGATAAGACTCAAAATCTTCTGTCAACTTAATATTTAGGGACCTTGCCATAAAAAGATTCACTCATAATAATATCCTAGTTTTTAAATTAAATATACATTCATAAAGCTGCGTCTAGGCTAGGCGAACCGAGCACGAGCAGAGCATGAATTCTCGTAGCGTAGCTGTACGTACTTAGGAGCCTCGAACGAGCACGCTTTACTACGCTATTTCGTGCTCGATCGTGCTTAACTCGCCTAGCATAGACGCAGCTTAAGAAAACGGCTTGCTCAGAACATGCAGTCTTCAGTTTCCTGCTGGAAAATACTTAAATTGGGATAGCGTTATAAAATATTAAGTGGTAAATGATCATGACAGCTCAGTCATTACTAGTAGACAGTAGGTACTTACGTGTACGTACCTAAACTTCTATCTAACTCTCGGGAACTATATAGTTACGATTTATTTGCAAACCAGATGGTGTATTAAAACAAAATACTACCTACAATTTGAGCAAATTATATTTGTTAATAAAGTCCAGATAGAAACTCCTCATAATTTCAGAGCGATTTAAATTTACGTCGTCACACAGCAATACAATTTAACTTTACGTCCGTTCCCGGCTCTAACAATGATTGCCGGTTGTCGGTATTTTCACCCACTTTGACATTAGGGCCGGCTAAACGACTTAATTGAAATAGAAGCATGGTCGTAGTCAACAGAGCCCACGTAATTATGGTAAAATGGAAAAAATAACGACATTTGCGTTCATTTGCGACGACTGTATTTTGAAATGGAAATCCTTCTGTGAATTACTTTACGTTTTATTATATTTTCGTTTCAGTAAAATATTCATTTCAGCTGTCGATTATATTTCATAGCCTTGTAACAAATTCACCAAGGTTATAACTAGGACTCCGTTATCATGAATACAAATATTTTTTTAATATTTTTCCGTGGGATACTAAAGGACAGACACACACCAAGTCCTACTTACTTTTAAAGATAAGACCGCTCGAGAAGTGTCCGGAGACAAAAATGAAATAGAGGCTATTGTGTGAGACAAACATTTTCAGCTTTTATGTTAAAACTTATCTCGAAGCACGCACTTTTTCAACGCACCGCAGTAGACACAAACTTGGTAAGAGTGAACAATATAAATGTGTGAAAATAAAGTGTGTATAGTAGGGCCTGAACCCTCAGCGGGCCGCCCAGCGAGCGCTAAAGTGTTATAAATCGCCCGTTATCGCCTCCGAGCAATAACTACTTTATGGCGCTATAAAGACAACGCAACCTTATCTATCACAGAATAGACCAAGAAATTTTCCTTAGAAGATTGAAAAAAAGAAAGGTCCCAACGAAAAACTCAACCATTTTGCTTATACCTAATCTCTTCATTAGGATTTCGTAAGTAATAACACAGTTTTGGTGCGTATCACGGTATTAATGGATTATGGGATGATTTAGCCGAGGCTTTAGTACAAGCCGTCGTTTTATAATATCGTAGGCAATCTAGACTTCGCATTTATTTATTACAATAGATTACTTCATCAGGAGTAGGCCAGACCCACGTAGCCAGCTACAACCAACTAGTATAGCGCTACGAAAATGAAGCTACGCCTGCTACGAGGGCTACGAGCTACGAGTATAATATTCAAATGGTTGAACTACGTACGTAGCAACTATATTAATAACTGTAGCGTGACACTCCACGTTCTATTTACCTCGAACGGCGGCTTGTCGCTTTATCCCGCCATAATCGAATTTTGCCCTTTGGAATTGGAAATTGTTTATGTATAACTATGGCTGTCGAATAAATAAAATGGGTCACGTCGCGGCGGCGTGACGTGAACGTGTTCCAAATAAATATCCAAGTTGTGTATTTTGTTGATGAATGGCGATTGTAGTATTTAGTGGTGAATACAAATACTCGACGCTATAGTTGATACTAACATTGTGGCTCTTATTGGAATCAATTTACCTAATATTTAGCAGCCAAAAAAGAAATACCTAAGTTTGTTTGAAAAACGTAAAGGATAGAAAAGTAGGTGCCTGTATTTATATGTAGATACGTGTGGGCACGTGGTAAGTGTCATTTCTTAAAAAAACAAGTATAACATTAACTCAAAATATCAATTTAAAACCGGAAAATAAACGTTTACACGACAATGTTTTGGTAATATCAAGAGAAAACAAATAAATTCTATTTACCCCTTTATTAAATTCACAAAATTTCCGGTGGGGTGAAATATTCACATTCCTAAAAGCTTTATTGCCAAAAAAAGGGTCGCTTGTTTACGGAGTCCCAGTAAACTGGGTAAAGTCTTCATTTTTAAAACAAAAGGGGTTCGTCCGGTGGAACGTGCGCTTATCTCGCGGGACGTACTCGGCGAATCAATTAAAACTGCTCGTGTGACCCGGCAGACCCTTTCGGTAGTCACTCTTACTCTTTGACTAAGGATGTAAGATGGCGTAGGTATCATCGGAATCGCACGTAGATGCAATTACAATACTACTAATATACTAGTTGTTTAGTCAAAAAACTTTTACAAAAAAAAAACAACCGACTTCCAAAAAAAAAAGCACTACAAAGTGAAAAATAACTTTTATTTCGGAAGTCGGTTTCTTTGGTTTTGAATTTTCGTTTTTTGCTACCGACTTTTTTTTGGAAGTCGGTTGATGTTTTTTTGTAAAAAGTTTTAATTTTTCACTTTTTAGTTGTGATATTTACCCCACACAAATTCGAATACCACTACCTGCTATGTAAATAACAGTGACAGGAACTTAACATAATTATCATCCACATACTAAGTGGGAAAAAATACGTATTATTAAAGCTAACTCAAAAACTACCCAAGCAAAGTTAATAAAATTTATATGGGACCACCTCTGAAGAATCATTAAAATCAATTCATAATTGGCGGAGTAATCGCGTAACAAACAAAAAAAAACATACAGTCGAATTGAGAACCTCCTCCTTTTGGAAGTCGGTTAAAAATTGATCTCGAACTCAGGGATGCAATTTCAATCAAAACTTCCAGCAAAGCGATATTGCCATAGTTGCAACATGCATACATGGATCCTCGATATAACTTATACCGTATAACCTTCCTAATCGGAACTCGGAATCGGTTATTATCGGAACGGAAAGTTCGGTTTCTATTGACAGTTCAGAAGTTGGCTACATCCCTAGACCGGCGAGTTATGTGACGTCAGGTGCAATATTTATTGGACTCTCGGACGATATTTACGCATCTGGTTTATAGCGCCATGACGCAATAAAATCGAAGTGCACGTGATGTTGCATTTTTATCGAGTGTGAGCGCTAGTACCTAAATGCGCGCGGAATATTCCGCGAGGCGAGTCGATGATATCTCTGTGAATGTGAAACCAACAAAAAGAAAAAAACATTTTTACGAAAATATTCGTAGGTAGATATTTCTGAAAATACTTAATTTTACCTACATTTCCGCTAAAAAGATAGTTAATAAATAGGTAAAGAAAAGAAAGAAAGAAAGAAAAATAAATTTATTTGTCACAGAAACACGTGCATAAAAGAAGAGAAAAATAAAATATCGCCAAAAACACCTTCCTCAAAAATGAGCTGGCTGAGCTACACACAGAACACATGAACTTAGCCGACCAGTACAGTGAACTACAACACCAAGTGTCAACATTTCAAGAGTGCAGTGACACCCACGAACTGGCATTGAACCATATTTCAGAACTAAAACAGAAATTATGTGAAGCCCATAAGGCCCTATCTCTCTCAGAGTCTGTTATGGTCAGTGAACAGGTCGCTGACACAAATAACTTATTTGATGATTTGGTAGGCAGTAAGTCAAAATCAGTGTGTGAGCCAGCTATAACAATAGATTTGACTGGTGATGATACCATACCATTGTGTCCTATTATTATGAGTCATAATAAATTAAAGAAATATATTAAATTTAAGAAAATAATTAAACGGTCACAGGGAGCAATTAAAAAACAAAAACTTTTAAAATTAAATCTTTCCCTTAGAAAGGAACGTGTTATCCTTTCAAAAAGTTTAAATAGTTGTATTGTTGAGTTAGATGAATGTAGGCAAAAATATGATATTGATACTAAGCTCCTTTATAATGATATTCAACACAAGGAGCACTTGCTGAAGGATATTTTTGAGAAATATGAGACTTCACAACAACAACTAAGTGAGCGCTTGTTTGAGGCTGGAGAACTACTGGATTTGGTGAAGTGGAATGCTGAGAAGTATGAGTCCCTGACTAATAATCTCTCATGCAGTTGTGTCAACCAACCATCACCTCCTCAGCCTCAGCTTGACTTGCCTCCACCGGTGTTGTCTCTTCCTGCAGAGACCTGTGTTAATACACAGAATAATAATAAGAAATCTATATTTTTCTGTGACGAATTAGGTTCTGGCTTTGGAAAAATGTTATTTAATTACCTTAGCCATAGTTTTACCAATCATAGTTATCATAACATAAGTTTCAAACAAATGATTAAAAGAATTGAAAGCACAAACCTAGATAATTATTCTACAATGGTTTTGCTATTGGGTAATAGTACTGGTATTACTAGAAAGGACATAGTGGATGGTGTGGACACCTTATTAAAGTTAAATATAGGAAAGCTAATGTTGTGTGCTTTACCTTACTCTGATACTTTATCAGATTACGAAAATAATTATATTTATAAGTTGAATAGTACTATTCACAGGCTGACATGTTGTCATAGTGACAAATTATTGTATTTTGACACTAACAAGTTTGTTAGTGGTTTTAAGTTAACTCAGAGAACTTTATCTCTGTCTTGGGAATGTAGACATATGATTGCTATGTTGATAGCACATAATATAAATGAGGTTATAGCAAATATAACAAATTGTAGTATTAGTGACGAGTCTGTGTTGTCTAGTTATACTAACAACATAGTAATTAATTCTAAAGCATCATGTTGTACGAAGGAGGATCCACCTACAATACCAACATCTTTGGAGGCCACTACCAGTCAGATAGGGTATTCTCTTCCTGCTGGAACTCATACGGGCATTCTAGAGTCTTCAGTTGTAGTTGTGGAGTTCACACCGGATAATTTTTTAAACTAGATAGTAAGACAACAGAAGTTACCCCTTCAAATAACCAATTATTATTAGAGAATAATAAAAAGGTATCTTCTGGCAATATTTTACATTATAATAATAATAAAAAACCAAAGGGGGGGCAACATACTTTAAAATTATTCAATCAAAATATCCAAGGTTGCTCTTCCAAATTACTGGAAATAGAATTGTTTTTAGAAAATACCAAGTTTGATGTAATTTGTTTAACAGAGCATTGGTTAAAAGATCATCAAGTAATGTCAATTAATTATGAAAATTATTGTGTAGTTAGCCATTTCAGCCGAAAACGTATGATACATGGCGGGTCATTAATATTGATAAAAAATTCTATTAAATCGAAAGAAAGAAAAGACATTATCGGACTGTCTGTTGAACACAACATTGAATTGTCCTGTGTTGAGCTTGATAAGCATGTTATAGTATGCGTATACAGACCTCCAAGTTACCAGAATCTACCTATGTTTGAATCTGTAATGGAAGATGTACTAAAGAAACTTAGTGCTAGTAGTAAGTCAATAATCATATGTGGTGATTTTAATATTAATTTATTAGAAAATAACTCGAACACTATCAGATTATTAAGTCTTTTTAGGTCATTTGATTTGTCAAATGTTTTTATTGAACCAACCCGAGTGACAGCTTCTTCTGCCACTTGTATAGATAATATATTTTGTAATTGTGATTACTTACATAAACAAATTGTAAATAAGTTGCCATCTGATCACAGTGGACAAACAATAACATTTTGCACCTACATGCCTTTACAAAAAATTCAAATAAGGTTTAGGCCAATTACATGTAAAAACTTAGAAAAATTAGATAACTCTTTGGCAAGTAAATTATGTGTTCAGAGTTTTAATAATATTTTTGACCCTAATGAGTTTTACGCCGAGTTCTTTTCACTATTAAACAAGCAATTTATTGACACTTTTCCACTAAAGACTAAAACTATTTACACAAAGTTCTTATTTAGTGATTGGGCCACTCCAGGTATTCGTAAAAGCAGGGAAAAACTTTTTGAACTTTATGGCCTTAAGCAACATATTAATAATACAAGCTTTCATCAGTATGTCGCAAAATATTCTAAAACTTTTAAAAGTGTGTGCAAAATAGCTAAAGCTCTTTACATTAGCAATAAAATAAAATCAGCTGATGATAAAATAAAAACTACCTGGCAAATAATAAATAATGAAACAGGTAGGAAAAAACAGCGTAATACTGAATTAAATTTAGAGACTGCACATGGCCCCATCAACTCAGATGTAGAAATAGCTCAGGAATTTGAAAACTTTTTTGCTAATGTTCCCCTTAAAACTACCGAAAATTTAAATTCATCACCCGCGCTTTCTGCCGCCTTACTTAGAAATAATGTAAATGCATGCCCTTTAGAGTTTAGGTTTCAGCATACAAACCCCCAGGCTGTTATAAAAGCTTTTAAAGATCTTAAAATTAAATCAACAGAAGATCTATGGGGAATGTCTGTAAAAGTCTGTAAATCTATCATCGAAACCATTGCGCCCTATTTAGCTTTCATATTTAACACCAGTGTAGACCAAGGAGTCTTTCCGGATCTCATGAAACTCAGTAAAGTAGTTCCATTGTTCAAGTCCGGTGATAGTAAGGAACCCAACAATTATAGGCCCGTGTCAATTCTGCCAGTTCTCAGTAAAGTGTTTGAAAAGTTGATGCTTAATCAAATGTTACGTCACTTTAATAAAAATTCCATCTTTCATGAACAACAGTACGGTTTCACCAAAGGGCGTTGTACCACTGACGCCGGTGTCACCCTAATAAAGAACATTTTTAATGCCTGGGAAGAAGCACAAGATGCCATTGGAATCTTTTGCGACCTCTCGAAGGCGTTCGATTGCGTAAACCATGAAACACTTCTGCTGAAACTAGAACACTATGGGATTAGGAATACAGCTCTTGATTTACTAAGATCATACCTGAAAGATAGAAAGATTAAAGTTCAAGTAAACGGCGTAAACTCGTTGGGGTCTGAAATGGCAATGGGTGTTCCTCAAGGTTCGATATTGGGTCCATTCCTCTTTTTAGTTTACATAAACGATTTACCCCAATTACTTCAAAATCAACCGAAGATGGTGTTATTTGCAGATGACACATCATTGATCTTTAAAATAGACCGACGGTCACAAAATCTTGACGACGTGAATAACTCTATTCTTCAGGTCCAAGATTGGTTTACGGTAAATAATTTGGTACTTAATGAGAAAAAAACCAAATGCATTAGATTTAAATTACCGAATGTTAGAAGTAGCGAATGTGACATCATATTGAATGGAGAAAAACTGGAATTTATTCATCAAACAGTTTTCCTGGGAATCACGCTAGACGAGAAATTACAATGGGGACCTCATATAACATCTCTTGCGGGGCGGCTAAGCTCAGCCGCTTATGCTGTTAGAAAGATAAGACAGTTAACAGATGTAGAAACCGCGCGTTTGGTCTATTTTAGCTACTTTCACAGTATTATGTCATATGGCATTTTACTGTGGGGTCGGGCTGCTGACATTGAATCCATCTTTATTTTACAAAAGAGGGCTGTCAGAGCCATTTATAATCTATGTCGTCGCGAATCTCTCAGGGAACTATTTAAAAAGATTAATATTATGACGGTACCTTGCCAATTCATCTATGAAAATATTATGTATGTAAGGAAAAATCTGCATCTTTTTAAGAAAATAAGTGATAGACATAATTTTAATACTAGAAATAAAGATAAAATAGATCAACCATTTTTCAGATTATCCAAAGTACAAACATCTTTTATGGGGTACTGTGTTAAATGTTATAACAAAATACCTTGTGATATATTACAATTAACTGAAAGAAAATTTAAAACGCATATTAAAAGTACTCTTTGTAAACAAGCATATTACAAATTAGAGGATTATATCCTAGATAAGAATGCTTGGAAACGTGCTGGTCTAGCTCCATAGGATAATTTTGAGTCTAGACAAAATCAAACTGGTTGCTAATTTAATTGTGTAATTAAATATTACAACATTTTTTTTTTTTACATTCTGTGATTACTTGAACTCACACACTGACGAATTAGTATCACTTGTAATTTTTTTAGGAATATCGTATAGGTTTTACAATGCTTGTAAATATGTGAACACCATGTATCCATTACATAATTATTTTTTCTATCATTGCTTCATTTTTATTTTTACCTATTGTGGTATATAAATCTTATTCCAGGTGCATCGTTTTCACATATAATTATATAATTAATGTATACAAAATATTGTAAAACATTTTAAAAGAGTAACGGTGGAGTTTCTTGCCCATTCTTCTCCATACGGAAACTACCCTTTGGAAGGGGCGACTAGAATCAATTCTATTTTTTTGTTTTTGACGTTCAAAAGTGCCTTTTTGTGCCTAATTGAAATAAATTATTTGACTTTGACTTTGACTTTGACTTTGAAAATGAAACAATAAATTTAAATATAATCACAAGCACAAAACAGAAATATGCGGCAGCTGCTGGCACGTCATGACTGACAAGAAGGCTTCCACTCAGCATGATGCTGTGCTGTGGGGACCCACAGCGCAGCAGGTAGGTATTCTAAGTTCACTTGAACACCAACATCATGCTTTATTTCCATCGTTTGATTTTTTAAACTCACTAATCGCCGTTGCTTTACTTGTCATTATTTTCTCGGAACCCCTGCCACACTGGTCACATAATGAAGATGAACAAGCAATTTCAACGAAGTATAACTTGTATTTATTTACCTCCCTTCTTAGTCAACCTTGAAGTTTACAGCCCAGAATAGATCCACCCATTCAAAGGTTAGGTTATGGATTAATCTTATTATAGATACCTAAGCCACTTGGTAAAAATGGAAAGAGCAGATCTATTATGACAATCTATGTAGGTAGTCATCCGTCCGGGTTTTCCCCGGGTTTGTGCTAGTTTGGAGGTCCGGGGAGAGTCCTGACGGGTGGTTTTTAAACAATTTATGACAATTTATGTCAGAGGAAATCGGATTCATTTAATTATTTGCAATAAATTAAAGCATTATCGTAGTAAAAAATTTGACGTGCGGCAAATATACGCATGCGCTTTCAATTAAAAAAAATTAATAAAACTCAAATTTTATTTTTGTTACCATATTACCTCAGATTGAGAATAGTGTAAGTACAATTGCTTAGGAAATTAAGCCTTTTATTTGTATTGTTGAGGCTTAAGTTGATTTTCTATTAATTAAAAAAATAATTTGATACTTAGCGATGGTTTTATTTTATTGTAAACAAAAATCCGAGGGCGTCCGGGGGAAAATCTTTATTTCACCCAAATGTCCGGGGTATTTGAAGTTTTTGTCCGGGGCCCGTATTTTAATTGATGGCAGCCCTATACGTAGACAACTACTTAATTTTCAGTTCAGATAACCAGCGGATACTTTTCAAATTGCTCTTCAGCCGCCCGCCGTCGCTGGCATCTTCTACATTCAAGCCAGTTACTGGAGCAATCAAAGCTAATGGCTATCTTTAAGTGACCCTTTCGATTGAAGGAAGATAAGAACTTAATAGAACACACGACTAAAGATACTTATATATGAAGTCGGTATTTTCATGTAGTCACGAAGTAATAACTGCCGCACAGGTCAATTGATCAATTGGTCCGTCCGTGGACTGGCGACCAAAATTAAAAATTCGAAGTTATTTTTTCAAACTAGGCTGAGAATCAGCACTTTTCGAACGTCAAAATTACACAAGACAGGCCTCCAAAAACGCCCACCCTTCACCACTTCCTAGTGCTTTAGCTGGGAAGAAGTGGCGCAACAAACTCCCCAGCAGACCATCTTTACATACCTCCGTGCCTCGGAAAGGACGTTATGCCATTGCTTCCCACTGTCATTCTTGGATCTTTGACAGTCGTTACGGGTCGTTAGAAGCCCGAAAGTCTGACAACCAGTCTTACCAAGGGGTACGATACCCCTTGGTAAGACTGGTTGTCAGACTTTCGGGCTTCTAACGACCCGTAATACGATCTATTACGTACCCAGTAACTGGTCCTATTTTCATATTATTATTTAGTGTAATGCATTTTATATCGCACCTTAGAATTGGTCTATCTACGTACCGTATTAGACATTCAAAACGATAAGCAACGCGACTGCTTCATAAACTGCACTGCAGGCTGTATTATTCTCTCAAGTAAATAAACTCCTTAATGGGTTTATTTAAAGCATATTTTCTCTCTCTCTATCGGAAAGATTGTGGATAAATTGGTCTCTTTCTACAATAATTAGGATGACAAGAAATAATGCCTCTCGATTGTTTGTCGTTTGGAAGTTTGATTAAGTGGTTGAAGTTCGAATCTCTTGATCGTTAAGTAGGCGGTTTCCACGGATATTTGTTAAGACAATAGCCCACTTTCAGTGAGCTTGGTTCGTTTGAATACGTACAAAAGAGATGGATTTACGATCATAATTTTATTACAGAATGTTTCACTTGATACATTTTTTTTTCTAATATTATCTTTACTTTTTATTAATAAGTATATTTTCCATTTAAGAAAACTAAAAATATAATATTTTAACCCAACTGAAACTATTAGCAAACTAAAATATGGTGTCGAAAAATTCCTCTGCATCGCTGTCGACTGGGAATGTACCCAAGAGACTGGCGGCATTGCCACGTTGTGTGGCAATGCTTAGCCTCTGGCCAAGGTAAAAGCCAGCCCTTGGATCACGAGAAGTGTCAACCAGTCGTTTGGAGATTTCATTGAACAGACCATGAGCATGGGTTTCAACCCCAAACAGCTCGAAAATATAGTGAAGATTGATTGATTAGATTAGGATACTATATAAAGCTGATTATTAGAAAATGATCAAATCAACGGCCTCTAAAGCTACGGTTTAGAAAAGCGGTGGCCGCTATATACCGGCCGCAGTGTCGGCTGTCTTGAAAATGATGGCAACAGGGTTTGACAGTACGGTGTCGAAAAACGGTCTCTAGGAAAACACACCAGCATACCGTCATAAAAAAGTTTCCGTGACTTCATTCGCTGGTAAATTGCGGACACTATGTGGCGGCCACCGCTGCGGTGGTCGTCATATATTATAGCCGCAGTCATGAAAATCTGTCACTTTTACCAGTATTTGACCTTAACACTTTCGACTCCACCCACTTTTCATAGAACTCATACGCCATGCCGCCATACATATTGGAAGTGGTAAACCTCTGGGAGGGTTACCGGCAATTACGTTTGCGTTAAAGTTAACCATCGCGGACGGTCAACTGTGTTAGGTTTAAAACCGTGTTATAAAACACTGTAAAACGAAGTAAAATTGTGTTTCCAACCTTTTAAATTTTTAGTGAATATTTGTAACCGTGAACAAAAAATGTAAACGCTGTGATTTTTAAACCAACGCAACATACTAATAGAACTTGTTAAAATATATATCAGATTTAATTTCACGATTTTTATAGCTGTATTCGCTAAGAAAAACTGACATTTAAAATGAGCCCTCCGCCAGTGCTCCCGGCATCCCAGATGCGGCTAGGTGAACCCTCCAGGAGGGCTCCCGTCACTGAACGTGAGGTGTCCATAAATGTTCTGTATTTAGACAGCCTATATGGTGTGACTGTTCATCACTTTCTCAAGAAACCAAAGCTTAACGCATAATATGGCAAAGGACTGACGTGTCACTACAAATTATAGTAATTAAAACAACGACGATAATCTTTGCTTGTTTACAACATATCAATAACATAACATTTTATTTTTCCCTTAAGAGTTGGGCAGAGGTGTACCTATATAGTACACCCACATTTCGCCAGTTATGTTCAAGTCCCATGTAATAGGGAGCGAGCCTATTGCCATCAACCGGGCACAAATCCAGACTCTCGGCTACATACACATATCATCATCATCAGCCTATAGCAGTCCACTACTGGACATAGGCCTCCCCAATTGCACGCCATTCAGCTCAATTCTCGGCAACTCTCATCCAGCTGCTACCAGCCACCCTGCGAAGATCGTCACTCAACCTAGCCTGAGGGCGTCCTACCTTACGTTTGCCAATTCGCGGTCTCCACTCAAGAACACGTGTACCCCAACGGTCATCGGTTCTACGGCTGATATGGCCGGCCCACTGCCACTTCAGCTTGCTAAGAGAGACTCCAAGCATAGCCCGCTCCATGGCTCGCTGAGCAACCTTAAATTTATGGACCAGCCGTACCGTGAGTGTCCACGTTTCAGCTCCGTAGGTCATAACAGGCAGGACGCACTGATTGAAGACCTTCGTCTTTAGGCTCTGTGGAATACGCGACAAGAAGACTCGACGAAGTTTCCCAAACGCTGCCCAGCCCAGCTGAATCCATACACATACCAATAAGCACTAAACAAATGACGTTGTCATTATTTCAGTAGAGTTACATTGCGAAATTACTCCCCATTAATTAAACGAACGATTCGTTTAGTATGAAATGAAGCTGCAATAAACTTCAGCAGTTATTGATGTGTTGTCGATGACGAACACACGACTAGATGAGCTACATTAGAGTGGCCAGTGAGCCGCCGCTCGACAGCGTGCGAAATTACCACGTTCAAACGACTGATAAATTTGGGCAATTTATCGTGAAATTACTCGATATCGCCGCGCTAACTTTTACATCTCTCCCCCCACTCCACCCCCGATATATCGGCATAAAAGCCTGACCCGCATCCGCACCCCTTCATAAGTATCAAACTCAATCGTCGCGTCACATATTTCAGCTACAATTCGTATTGAAACGACGCGTCGCTGTATTCATCGTCATGAAATATAAATAAAACAACATAATTCATAAAATAAATATCCTTCGTACAATACGATAACAGTTAAAAAGAGCGTAACCCTCAGTAAAAGTTATCATAATGTTTACTTTTATTACTCTCTTTATTACCCAGTTTTTTACGACGAAGCTTCAACAGTAGACTGAGTTTAAGATATTTTTTCGTTTAAATTGAGGACAGCTTTCTAAGAACAAAAGATGTCGTATAAATGTTCAGCTTAAAAATATTTTCCCGAGCCTCTATACAATGCCTACTACATATAAACTACAAGTCTACTGAAATATGCCAACAAAAGGGAAAATCCAAAGAATTTTTTATTCACGTTGTGTTTGACCGCAGGCTATTGGTAAGTGAAGATGCATGAGTAATAGGTATACCTACCTATTGGGCACTACTTTATGCAAACGCAATCCCGACATGGTACGGATTGAATTGGAACGCGCATGGCTTCACCTTCGATCATGACCGAAAATTCCTGTTAACAATTTGCAAAGCCTTTGCAAATTGTTAACAGGAATTTTATATGTAACTAGCATCTGGCCGCGACTTTGTCCGCATGAAAGTTTGGGCTCCCGAAACACGGCATCGCGTAGCATCGCCCACCCACGCTTTTACTTAGTTTTCGTTTATTTTTTTCGTTTTATTCGGCTACTAAGGGTTGTGGTTGGTATAGCCTAAAATCATTCCTCAAAAATTGGGCTATCAAATGAAAAAAAAAATGCCTTTGATAGGCTGTGCTGGGGCGGCTGCTGCAGGTGCAGAAAACCTCAAACGGCGCAAATATAACAACCTTAATGGTAGCTATATTTTTGAGCCGTTTGGGGTTGAAACACTAGGGCCGTGGGGTCCGAGTGCTCATCGAGTATTTTGGGACATCGCCAAGCGGTTGGTCGACTCTTTACGTGACCAGAGGGCTGGCCAATTTTTAGGTCAAAGAATCAGCATTGCCATACAACGTGGCAACGCTGCCAGCCTTTTGGTCACTTTTCCCACTGACAGCGATGCGGACGAATTTTTTGATACCCAATGAGCTGTTCCTATATTTATTTATTTTCTTCTGTATACTTGTACATCAATTATATATTTTAGCGTTAGATGTATATTGTAAACTAAAAAAATATTTTGAAAAAGATTTTAAAAAAAATCAACTCGTTCAAACAAACAAACTCTTCAGCTTTATTATATCAAAATTATATATTATTATTATATTAATATTATACATTAGATGAATCTCGACATCGAGATACGTTTAGATAGGTATCTACATGTATATCAATGACACAGTGAACTACAGTGCGACAACAATCAGACAACACTGTTTAATCTTTTTGCAGAGTCAAAACATTTTTAAAATACTGCCAATAAAAATGGGAAAAAGCGTTAAAAGTAATAGCTCTTCTCAGTTTTATTGTGTGAGTGCGATATGGCCTTTGTTGAGGCAACAATAACGAAAAGTACTTTGAAAGAGAACAATGTAGGTAATTTGTACAGAAGTGATGGTATACCGCTTATACGTTGGATTATTAGAGCATGGCAATTAGAAGTAGGTTAGGTAGAGGTAGCCTCTGTGCAAAGGCGTGTACAGCCATGAAAAAAAAATTGGCACTCAAATGCGGTTTTGAAGTCAAACTCAAACATAAACACAAAGCATTTATTTCAAATAAACCAATTACAGGCACTTTTGAATTGTCAGGGACAGGCAGATTTCCGGCCGGTGAGCAATGAGTAGCTCGTCGTCCGATAAGGACCAAGCCCGGGTCGACGGCGCACAGTGGAACGAATGTATGGGAGCGGTTGGACGTAGACATTTCCGAAAAAAAAGAGTAAAATTATGCCAAACTAATGATGCCATCTTATTCGATTACTTAATGCCTTCATAACTTGTGGTGATGAATTTCTTCATAACTCCCATATTTCGGGAGTAATTTGAGAAAATGTGAAATTTTACTATGAAAATGAGTGTATCGAGCTCTCTCCCTCCTGATTCCGGGCTTGTTTCAAGTAGCGGTCTCTAATATCATAATGCTAATACTAAGAGCTATATTTAATACTAAGACACATAGTGCGCCAAATGTGCACTTTCTGGGATAAAGAGTGATGTTTATTTTATAACACAATTTTTTTATTTTTTGTTTATTTTGTTGATTAAAACCGTTTTTCTAAAGGTTTACCTTATTACAATAACATTTCTGAGCAGCCAATTAGAGAAGATATAAGCTAATTAGGATATATAATTAGGGACTTAAGGTTTACATATAAAACTGATGCACTAATGATTACTGATAAGAACATTGCTATTATTTAATTACTAAATGGCTCTTAATACACTAATTTAGCATGCATCATTTACTAATTATCACAATAACTAATTACCTTGCAATATTTAACAAAGGATACCTGGGATACCTGGATTTTATATAAATAGGTCACTATTAGTAACTTTAAAATCAGTGTTGATTTACACCTCGTTGTATCCAAGCTAATCTCGCAATGTATTTTCCAAATTTTAATACAAATCTTGATATTCACGTTGCTTTATGCGCACGCGCACATAAAGATTTACGCGACTTTAACTATTTGTTCAGTGTTTTAAAAGATAACAGTTGTGTTCAGTTATGTGAAAGTGCTGAAACAAGTTTAAAAGACTGGTGTCGTCGATTTTGCTACCGCATTTATGCAAAATGGACACAGTCTGGAAGAAGCACAGATAAGTTTCGGAAGAAACATGAGATTTGGCTACAGGCTGCAATTCAATGGCCGGAATTACAGAATGAAAATATGGAACCTTCTACAGAAAATATAAGTGACGTCATCGAGCCCATAATTTCTCCTGCTAAATCTGATGCTTCAACTTGTACACATCCTAGTCCTCGTAAATCTTTTGAGGACCTTAGTAACCGGCAAAAAAGAAGACGCACTGAAGATAGTCTTTCATGCAGCAGTAGCAGCGCTGAAATTATGTTTTCGGCCGAAAGGGCGCTTCAAAAGGCAGGACAAAGCGATACAGCTTATGTTATGAAATACTTGACGGAGAATCCAGAAGAGGCCTCAAAAATCAAAGCCTTCATTGAAGGTAAATCAATTCAGGTACGGGAAATATCCCCTTTGAAGGCATTGGCTCTTTATGTATCGATGAACTTATCGAAATGGCGCTATAACACTCTTCGGGATTTCAACACTCAAGAAGGAGCTCTTCAATACCCGAGTTACTACATGTTGGTTAAAGAAAAAATTAAGTGCTATCCGGCCAAAGAAGATCTCACAGTTACAGAGAGCTCTGCAAAAATCAAATTACAAGCCTTGATGGATTTAACCTCAAGAAGACTTATTAGGTCGTTAGAAACCCCTGTTGCTCCCAATCAACAGCTCGTATTGACCAGCAAATGGGGTTTTGACGGATCATCTAGCCAAAGCATTTATCATCAAAGGACGAGTGAAGATGAGCAAATCGATCTTGCTAGTAATTTTATGATTAGTCTTGTACCACTGCGGCTCGTCTCAAAAGGTGTAACAATTTGGGAAAACGAGCGACCATCTTCCACTTCATTTTGCCGGCCAATATTGTTTAAGTTTATAAAGGAAACCAAAGAAAATGTGCAGAGAGAGATGGCTGAAATCGAAGCAGAGATTGAAGCCTTAACTCCATCCACCATCACTGATGGAATTAGTGTCAAACACCAACTGCTGTTGACAATGATTGATGGTAAAATTCATTCCATTATATCCAATACAGCAGCTTCAGTGTGTGACATATGCAAGGCTTGTCCTAAAGAAATGAATAATTTAGAGTTAATCAAAGATAAACACGCAAACGAGGACATGTATAAATATAGCTTAAGCACCCTTCACGCTTGGATTCGCTCAATGGAATGCTTATTACACATTTCCTACAAATTAGACATAAAATCATGGCAAGTAAGGGGTGATATAGCAAAAAGGCAAGTTGATGACAGGAAGAAAAGAGTTCAAGAGGCTGTAAGAAGAGAAACGGGCTTACTTCTCGATGTTGTGAAACAAGGCAGTGGATCCACCAACAATGGCAACTCGGCAAGGAGATTTTTTGAAAACTACACTAAATCTGCTGAACTGACCGGAATAGATGCTATGCTTTTAAGAAAAATCTGTGTGATCTTGCAGTGTATTTCATCAGGAGAGAAGATCAACGTAACTAAATTCCGAGAGTTCTGCTTTGATACTGCTAAGCTTTACGTGGAGTTATACCCATGGTATTATATGCCTTCTTCACTTCATAAAATTTTAATGCATGGGCCAGACATAGTTCAGAACATGTCAATTGTGCCCATTGGTTTTCTATCCGAAGAGGCATCTGAGGCTAGAAATAAAGATTTTAGAAAATATAGAGAGGGGCATTCTCGAAAGCATAGCAGTATCTCATGCAATGAAGATATTATGCACAATCTTTTACTGTCTTCTGATCCACTTGTTACAAGTATCCGTCCAAAAGGAAATAAGTTTGTAAAAAAATCTTCTTTTAAGGAATTTTATGAGCTTACGGATTCTGAGAAAAGTGATATCGAATTTGTTAACATAAATGATTTAGCGGACATCGATTCTGAATTTGAATTAATTGATGATGATGATGATGACGAAGATAATTAAATGATGTTATTGTTTTAAAATGTGTAACTTAGTAAATTAGAGCTTACATCTTAATTATTTATTGTACTTTTAATGAAACTAGGTAATTTATTATCAACTTACTTAAAAGTCATACTCTCATCAGTTCTTGTGAATATTTTTGTTAATATATATTTCTGTATATATATAATATATTTATAGACCTCTTAATAAGTCTGTCTGCGGTTTAAAGTAAATACAAATGGGGAAAAAACGTTTTTTTTTTTAAATTTTCATTTCCTTTTATCCCAGAAAGTGCACATTTGGCGCACTATGTGTCTTAGTATTAAATATAGCTCTTAGTATTAGCATTATGATATTAGAGACCGCTACTTGAAACAAGCCCGGAATCAGGAGGGAGAGAGCTCGATACACTCATTTTCATAGTAAAATTTCACATTTTCTCAAATTACTCCCGAAATATGGGAGTTATGAAGAAATTCATCACCACAAGTTATGAAGGCATTAAGTAATCGAATAAGATGGCATCATTAGTTTGGCATAATTTTACTCTTTTTTTTCGGAAATGTCTACGTCCAACCGCTCCCATACATTCGTTCCACTGTGCGGCGCGTTGTGTTCCACGCGCTCCTCAAAGAGATGTCAGCAGAATTGACGGGGTCCGCTAGGGCCGATGCCTGCCGGGGTTGTGAATAAGGCCGGAAGGGAAATCGTAGCCCCCCGGCAACATGGCAACTGAAGGAACACGGGTGGGTTTTAGTCAGTAAGAGTCTGACACGCCCTCCCGCTCCACCCAGAGCGGGAGAAGTTATTTGATAATTTCCCATACAAAAAAACGGTGTCGTTCAGTCAGAAAGATGAAGTTGCCCATTCCAAAGCGTAGCAGATACCTATGGAGAAGAACGGGCAAGAAACTCACGGACACTCTTTAAATCAAAATATGTATAGGGTTACAAAATCTTGGTTACAACATTCATGTTGAAGTTATACCTACATGTGAGAATGATACAGAACGTTAAAAGCGTCCGTAATAAAAATATAAAACAATTAGAAAATTTAAATAAATAAATATAAATAAAATAAATTTTGTTCTTAATACCTCAGGTACTAAGTATACCTAACCTATTACACACAACAATTGACTGTCATTGCTACTTAAGAAAAACACACAATAAACACATGTGCGTTTGTGTACGATACCTAAATATCTATAGCCGTTTTTGTACCAATACCTAGTTGTTTCGTATCGTAACTGGTGAAATGTGGGTGTATAGGTACACCTCTGCCTAACCCTTCGGGGACACAGGTGTGATGTTATGTTACCTGGGCCTCAAGTCTGCTATTACAATTGTGTCTGAATGGTCTATCATTGATTTCATAATTGTTTATTTTGACAAGTTTGGTAATCTACTAATATAATGGCGTCATTATGACTTTCCAATGGCCAGCCACTGACACTCCATTGAAAGAAATGGCACTTATTGGTAATCTCGTACATAATGACAAATGAATGACTGACTTAGGCGGTATCATTGGTCGTATTGTACAATTCTATTACGAGACCATTGACTGACCAATGATCGACCATTATGAATTTAGCAGATTACGAACTTTTAGCAAAATGACAATGGGATCGTGTTGGAATGACGAATTTATAAAAATAGCAGACTTGGGCCCCTGGTTGTTTGATCTCGAATATATCGTCAATGATGATATCTTTACAGTATATAATTCAATGCGCAATAAGGATGATGCTCGGGTAAAAAAAAAGAAATTCTATTTAGTCCGTCAGCCAGATAATAAAAAATATTAGACATGTATTTTTAATAAAAAAATTACTTCGATAAAACACATTAAAGTTGGGGAGAGGGGGTCGCTACGTTACAAGTATAAAATCTACATACTCATGACGTCATGGCACATTTTAACTCAATGTATTGCCGTAATCTTTAGATTAAAAAAATACGTGTCCAATATTTTTTAATAATCTAACATGCGGACAAATTTTAATTATTATTATTTTAATCTTCATCCCTCCCTATTGTGCATTGTCTGTCGAAACTAATCACATGAAGGCGGTGACAATGATGATGAACATTTTAATTATTCATTTGTTCTGCGAGATGTGGAGACCGGGATGAATTTTGTGATTGCTAGGGCACTGTGGTTAAACGGTTAATATGAAGCTTGACTGCCGCACGCGAAAATTGCGAACATCTCAGGAAAGTGCGGCACAGAGTACGAATATCAGATGCACAACGTTATTTTTTACGTTAATTTTTTTTATAATGGTAGGATGGATTAAAGTAGCTTTTTTTTGTATGTCGGTATCATCTCCTGTATCTACTAATAAATATTATAAACGCAAAAGTTTGTGAGGATGGATGAATGAATAATTGGATGTTTGTTACTATTTTACGCAAAAACTACTGAACGGATTTGGATAAAATTTGGCACGCAAATAGTTTATAACCTGGATTAACACATAGTATACTTTTTATCCCGATTTTCTCACGGGATCGAGACTTATGCGGGTAAAACCGATTCGATTTTTGAAGTGAAAACTTCTTAGGCGCGTTGGGCATTTTTGTGATGGGACTAAACCATTGATTTCGCGACACTAACGTAACGGAATTTACCGACACCGTGGAGTAAAAGACATCAACGCGTTGACCGTGGAGGAAATGACATCAACGCGTTGATTCCGATTTTTTTTCAAGTTTTCACTTCTGTCGGCACTCCCGAAGTGCCACTATATTTTTTATGCTTTGCTACATCATGTAGATGTAGCAAAGCATAAAAAATACAGTGGTTGAATGAGGTAGACACGCGTATAAAACAGACATAATAGGAATGAAGCACTGTCACCAAATTAATATACCCTCACCTTCCATTATACTTAAAACTCATTAGGGAGGGACTTATTAGTAATGATACCCATAATGGGGTGAGAATATGTAGCTGAAATGTGCCTTAACGAGCCAACATCGTGACCAAGTCAGTTAATTTAATAATATGATAATGGTACTTTGGATATAATTATGTCTTATTTTGGTAGCAATATATCTTGGCCCTTAAAAGGCCGGAAACATTATAAGACGGTCCTTTCAGCAAGTTATTGTAAGAAAATACAAAAGAAAATGGGGAGTGTGTACGTCGAGATTTTATTACTCTAATAACTTTTATGAAAAAAAAATCTACGTTTTTTTATCTTTTATCGGAAGTACTTTCAGGAAATTCTGCTGTTCCAAAAAAGCGGCCGAGTGCGAGTCGAAATCGCACTCGAAGGGTTCCCCTACCTCCTCACAAAATTTTACAAAACATTTATTTTAGCCCTATAATTTGTAACTTTTATTTGTTGTTATAGCGGCCATAGCAATATACAGTGAAAATTTCAACTGTCTACATATTACGGTTTAAAAGATACAGCCCTGTGACAGACGGACGGACGGACAGCAGAGCCTTAGTAATAGGGTCCCGTTGGCACCTTTGGTCACGAAACCCTAAAAACCTTTAGAATAAAAATCGTAAAAGGAAGATGGATGACGTCAAGAGAATTAGCAGCAGCATCTTGGAAAACTACTGCGTGTCCAGATGTATGGCCTTTCATTGCACAAGTCTCAGGGTCATATTCCACACGAGATATCTATAACACACCCAGTATAGGACATGAGCGAACTTTTTAACACTTTCGACTCCACCCACTTTTCATAGAACTCATATGCCATGCCGCCATACATATTGGAAGTGAACCCTCCGGGAGGGTTACCGGTATTACGTTTGTGCAGTTTAACCATCGCAGACGGTCAACGGCATTAGGATTAAAACCGTGTTATAAAACATTGTAAAACGAAGTAAAATAGTGTTTTCAGGGATCTTGTCGCTTTTTTACTTTGTTTTACAGTGTTTTATAACACGGTTTTAAACCTCATAGTGGTTTCAAGGTGAGTGAGTGGTAAGTGGTTTTTTGTCGCTTTGTGGCCCCCGGCAACATGGCAACTGAAGGAACACGGGTGGGTTTTAGTCAGTAATTGTGAATATTTGTAACTATGCACAAAAAATAAAATGCTTTGATTTAAAAACCAACGCAATACTAATAAATCTTGTAAAAATATACATTAGATTTTATTTTCACGGTTTATAATGCTGTATTCGCTAAGAAAAACGTACATTTAAAATTAGCCCTCCGCAAGGGTTCCCGGCATCCCAGATGCGACTAGGTGAACCCTCCAGGAGGGTTTCCGGCCCTGAACGTGTTAAAGAAAGAACAATATAGACAAAAAATATATATTTTCTATGCTGTGTATATTCTGTGTGCCGGTGTCAGTAATTGCGTTAGTTGGGGGAGTCGGTAGCGCCCGTGTACCGTGGTACGTCGCCTGATTAAACTGCTTGCGCTTGATTACGACTCTATTCCATTTTAAATACACCATTCATATGTACCGAATTGCATATATGAAATACATTTATGTATAATGTACGTATAGCTACTAATTTTTCGATCTATAAATACAAAAGGGATGCTTTTTCACTATAAAATTAAAAAACGATGAGAAACGCTGCCTCAACATGGTTTCCCGAATTCATATATCCGGAACTAGCGTGGCCATAGTTTCAAAGCTAAT
The DNA here is from genome assembly GCA_949152395.1 of Agrochola litura. Classification (NCBI taxonomy): domain Eukaryota; kingdom Metazoa; phylum Arthropoda; class Insecta; order Lepidoptera; family Noctuidae; genus Agrochola; species Agrochola litura. The sequence continues at coordinate 6,910,276 of OX424512.1, forward strand.
TGGACATTTGCAATGGAATGCTTTCAATCCCTTTCTTTGTTCATTTCGACAACTGTTAACACATTTTTTAGTGTAGACATCACTGCAGTTGACGGAATATCAGCTTTTTCGGCTTCTGTAGAACTTATTACGAAAACCCAATAAATTCAAAAGTTAAAAAAGCTGATATGTATGCGTGTCAGTTTCAATGTATCCATGAAACGTGGGATGTATGAAACAGGCAGTGAGTGTCGAACCAAACAGTGACGTGGTCGAATGACGTCAATTTCATACATTTTAGTCGCCTTTGCGTTAATGGACGCAACAAACCTACACAGACACTTAATTTCGGGAACGTGTTGTGCATACATAATTTAAGTTCTCGCTGTACGATACAACGCTGCTTTACAATTTAAACATTTATTACATATTAACATAAAATAAATTCACTCCTTCTTCCCATCGGGGTTAGGCAGAAACGACAGATCGCTACGATCCATAAGTACATACCTTTTGCTTCGTTTACGTTCATACATCAGGTCATACACGCACGTCGGTTGCGAGTACTTACTATGCACCTAACCTTTCTGAAGAACATATAACTACAAAGTCACTATATGGTCATTAACAATAAGGTCACCATATGATCATTAACAATAAAGTCACTAAATAGTCACTAACAATAAGGTCACCATGTGATCATTAACAATAAGGTCACTAAATGGTCATTAACAATAAGGTCACTATATGGTCATTAACAATAAGGTCACTATATGGTAATTAGAAATAAGGTCACTATATAGTCATTAACAATAAGGTCACTATATGGTCATTAACAATAAGGTCACTATATGGTCATTAACAATAAGGACAACAGTGCAACGTTGTGTTTGCGATGTGGTCGGCCACTAGTTCGCAGTGTCGCTGGTGATTGCGTTGTGGTTGCGATGTGGTCGGTATCACACACACGGTCGATAACGACTGAAAAATGTGGTACGTGTGAATAGTCCTATTAATTTTCAATACGAAATATACGCTCGGCCACGTGGTGTGGTTCAGGTGTGGTTGTGGTCGTGGTGTGGTTGTGGTACGTGTGAAGAAGCCCTTAAGTTCATAAAACGCTGCTTAACAATTTAAACAGTTACTCTTTATCCTAATCCCGTGAAGCTGATACAGATCGTTGTACGTTGGATGCAGCTTAACTAACTTACCTTGTATTAGTGTAGTGATGCGCCATTGTGTTCCCGGGAGACTAATTTGTAAATAGACAGGATGTGTTCGTGATGTGTTTGCAGTTTCCAATTGTTTGTCGTTCAATCATCAGGCTCAATGTTTGATTATTGTATCAGTTATGTGAGAAACATTACAAATAACATAGCATTAGTACAGGTGCCAGGTTTTGGAATTGCCTTCAGATTTTTTAAAGTGGATCAGCATACCTTTTAGAGTCGTTGCGTTTTAGCTTGGCAATAGCTGAAATAAAGTCCGTTAAAGTCCCGAATCAATATCTATCGTAATTTTCAACATGTTTCGATAACGAAAAATCATACATAGTTTATTGTGTGAGTTCCTACGGAGATATATTAGGGAGAGGGCAATGACCGCTATTGCCACGCAACAACTATAGTCATCTTGCTATACCCACTTAATGAAACGCAAGACGTTTCGCACAAATCAGATCTCGTGATTGACCAAATTCGTATTTGAAAAACTGCACCCTAATTGGGTAATACACGATCATTCACAATTTGAATAATTTTGAAAGAGATCGCTAATCCATTGCTTCATAAGTTCGAAAAAATAATCTGCTCAATAACGTAAATAACGCAATGAATGTTGTTGAACTGTCAAAATGAAACATATTAGTTTTAACCGTTTACCGAAAATGTTTACGCAATTTGATAGCTGGTGTTAAAAGCTGAAAAATATTGAAAAATCTTAACTTCAGTATTTATGCTAACCAGGTACTTATTACAGCGTAAGCAATTAGCTTAGCAGACCAAAAGCTAATTACTTATTCTGGTATACAAGCCTAAACCAACGAGTTTGTTCAGTAAACATAATAAATTCGTCACGGGAACGAAGGTACAAATTCTGAAAGATTCGACGCAAGTTATTTTGGTTTTCATTATAAATACAAATTACGTGGGCTTTACGTTTTCATAATCACGTTTAATAACGTTATTACCGCATGATATTTGATTGCTTCATATAATTGATTCATTCATATGAATGATTTTATGTAAGAAATTATGTGTAATTTTCCTCGCTTTAGATGTTTATTGATCGCGACTACCTACGCTTTTACATTTTAACATTATTTATTTCATGCTAATGAATCTGTTCTTGGCCCAGTGTTGTACAACATATTTACATCGGATCTACCCACATTGGATGGCATAACAATAGCAACATATGCCGATGACATAGCCTATTTATCAGTTGATGTAAACCCAGAAATGGCCAGCAATAGACTCTAGAAACAGCTAGACAAAACTCATAAATGGCTTTGTAAGTGGCGGATTCGTGCCAGTGCATCCAAGTCTCACCATATCACCTTCACGCTCAGACACGGAAACACCCCACCTGTTAAACTTGGTTCTGATACCCTACCACACACAGATTGTGTAAAGTACCTTGGCTTCCATTTAGATAGGCGCCTAACATGGAAGCATCACATTAAAAATAAAAGGGACGAGATAAACCTCAAGTTTCGCAACCTATATTGGCTTATGGGAAGAAACTCTGTGCTCTCTGTAGACAACAAACTCCTCATCTATAACTCGGTCCTTAAGCCAATATGGACCTATGGCATCCAATTGTGGGGCGTTGCCAGCAAACAAAACCAACATACTCTGCCTGCAGAGAGTCCAAAATGGTATCCTAAGATCAATAGCACAGGCACCTTGGTTTGCTAGGAACGACGAAATCCACGACTTTCTACAAATGCCATCAGTAAACTCTGAAATCGAGGGGTACAAAAGACAACATAAGGCACGCCTGACCTTGCATCCAAACCCACTAGTTGCTGAACTGTTAAACCCGACAGCTGTGGTAAAAAGGCTGAAGAGGAACCACCTTCTATAAGTGGGAGGCGCAGCACTGGCTGCTCCACCACAACGCCACTCGTCTTGCAACGAATTCGCTTATGGTCTGACGACCGATTGCAAATTTAAATAAAAGAAAAAAAAAAAAAGAACTAATTAAGAGGATGAGTATAATAACCATAATCAGCCTATAATGTTCCCACTGCTGGGACACAGGCCTCCTCTCTGTGAGAGGGAGTGGGCCGTAATCCACCACGCGGGCCCAGTGCGGGTTGGTAGATGTCACATGTCTTCGAATTTTTGGTTCTAGGACATGCCGGTTTCCTCACGATGTTTTCCTTCAACGTTTTGAGAGTAGTGGTGATGAAATAATTTACACAAAGTAAAGCGCCTGCCTGGGTTTGAACCTACGACCTACAACTCGTAAGTCGCGGCCGACACCACTGGGCCACCACTGTTCCTCCAGGATGAGTATATATCTAAAAATAAATATGTGAGGAGAGAATTCGTACATATACCTAACTACGGAAGTAGGTACGTAGGTATTATTATGTTGCGAAGCAGGGTTTTCTGACTTGACTCTGAATATAATTTTAAAAAAATCATAAAATTAAGAACTTCTTAAATTTTAGACTCACGTTCAGTGCCGGGAGCTCTCCTGGACGGTTCACTTTAGCGCAAACGTAATGCCGGTGACCCCCCTGGAGGATCCACTATATATGGCGTATGTATGGCGGCATGACATATGAGCTCTATGAAAAGTAGGTGGACTCGAATGTGTTAAAGTTGACTACAGATTAAATTGCGAAACCAATATAGATTGTGCAATCCACGAAGACGCGCCCCACTCCACGATTACTGTACTGTAAGCTGTACTTTAGTACGGAGCGGAGCGGAGTGGGGCGCGTCTTCGTGGATTGCACTATCTATAACTTAAAATGTTTCTAAATGATCTATATTTGATTGTAATTATATTTTCTTGATCACGATGATGGTTCCATGGACAAAGTCGTTTAGTTTGATGGTCTGTACAACACCCTTAAATTTTACCACATCTTTCTGATACACTCTGTATATGTAAATATCTACATGTCGGTAATACGTCACCGATTTGACTAATTAGGGCGCTCGACAGAGTCTACAATATAACACTCGACCGGGGTTAAGCAGACTTTGTCAGTGGCGGTCAAGCTGTGAATACATTTAGAAACTGTCGCGCGTTCCGTGTAGTTGTGTTGTGTACCTACAGTGTGAGAATTGCTAGTGTGATTAATTTGATCTAAACTGCAGACGGTTTTTCTATTGCGCAATAACCAACACTACCCATGGTATGCCCACAGTAGTTAAAATATGTCTGATAATAACGAGAGACAAGTACCTTCTCCGTCATAACAAAATCAAAGGAGTTATCACTAACTCACAAGTACACAATATACGCTTCATCATCATCATCATTTCAGCCGAAAGACGTCCATTGCTAGACATAGGTCTCCCCGAAGCACCTCCGCTTCGACCGATTCTGTGCTTCCCGCATGCAGCGGATTCCTGCGGCCTCTACAAGGTCATCGGTCCATCTTGTGGAAGCCCTTCCAACGCTACGTGTTCCGGTACGCGGTGGCCACTCTAGAACCTTTCGGCCCCATCGGCCATCCGTTCTGCGAGCAATGTGCCCTGCCCATTACCACTTAAGTTAAGAAGGTTAGGTAAGGACTTAAGGTAAGTAATATACGCTTACCAATTTACAAACGAAGCCTTTTCATCGCATCAAGTCAGGTTGTCTGTCAAGTGACGAAGGCATTACCGCTGAAACATTGAAACAAAACTTAGTTCCAGACATAACGGGTTAACTCGCACATTTGGCGTATTTACCAAGATATATGATAGCAGTTTATATGCCCTGCGAATACGCCATCCATTATAATTTGTAGTAAGCACGTGAAGCAGTGACGGGGGCACTGTATCTTGCGTTACTGCCCTAAATGATCCTTAGGCTCATTTAGGCATCCTTTGAGCTGTGTAATACTTTGTATTGCTACTATAAATTATTGGAGGGTGATCTTGAACCGTCGTCACGTATTGAATAAGCGTGATAGCTGTAAGAATAGGCCTTACTTACTCTGTTTACCAAATCTGATCATTAAATCATTTATTTCTTTGCAAACATGGGTAAATTTGTACATAGGTGTTGTCATAAAGTGTTCTGCCGTCACATGGGCATGCAAATTATAATCAATTAATATAATTTTAAACATTAAAATAATATTGAATTTTATAATTTACTTAGTACCTACACGAGGTTGTCGACATGTGGGACGTAGACTTGCTATCATTGTTTTTTTTTTTTACACGTACACGTGTGCATCATACGGAGCCCTCTGCGTCCAGTTCAACAACGCGTTCAGGGCTGTATTGGGGCTGCCTCGCTACTGCAGCGCCTCAGGTATGTTCGCTGAGGCACGTACCGATTGCTTTCACGCGACCATGCGCAAGCGGGGCGTGTCGCTGGTGCGTAGGGTGTGGGGCAGCACCAATGTCGTCCTGGCGATGATCGCGGACCCGATGGACTGCTCATACATACGGCACTGCTGTGATAGGCATGTGGCCGTCAGCAGGGCCGGTTAGTTATTAAGTCTTAGTTTGTTTTATTTTTATTCTGTTTTCTGTATTTGTGTGTAATCCACTTATGAGTCAAAGTAGCTCGAAAATAAATGTTTTTTTAATTTTTTTATTGTACCGATAAACGTAACGGTTAATGGCCTAATAGCGGAGACCTCAACCAACATCTCAGGAGGCTTTCATTGCGCGGCTGGATCAAGGGCTTGATTCAGAAAGCAGTACTCTTAGACACGGTACGCATCGTGAGGAGGTTCCTCTCTCTAAAGCCCTGACCACCGGCAGCTTGGACCCTGTTCCTGATACCGACGGGCCACTATTTTTTATATTTTCAAATGTTTTATTTATTCCGTTTTATCAAAATACTTAAAAATGTAATTTATATGTATGAAAATGTGGGTAGGACCAACCAACAAAGAATCACTCGAGTCACAAATAAAAGTTATTTAATTCCACAAAATATCTTCCTAACAGAATATCACTAAAATCTATTCACTATTAATTAGGAAATCACTTAATCAATCGGTTTAATTGTTTTTTAAACATTTGGGACTTGATTACTCGGAACAAAAGCGATTCGTCGAATACGTGGTGCGCTCGTCGTTGACGTTCGGAAACAAGTGAAGTTCAACATGGCCGCGCTGACCATCGCCTCGACGCTCCGCTAGACTGGACCGATTTCGCAAATTCTTTTTTTATTGTGTTCGTTATTTTTAGGACAAGGTTTTAGGGTAGGTAGGGTAGGTAGGGTAGGTAGGGTAGGTAGGGTAGGTAGGGTAGGTAGGGTAGGTAGGGTAGGTAGGGTAGGTAGGGTAGGTAGGGTAGGTAGGGTAGGTAGGGTAGGTAGGGTAGGTAGGGTAGGTAGGGTAGGTAGGGTAGGTAGGGTAGGTAGGGTAGGTAGGGTAGGTAGGGTAGGTAGGGTAGGTAGGGTAGGTAGGGTAGGTAGGGTAGGTAGGGTAGGTAGGGTAGGTAGGGTAGGTAGGGTAGGTAGGGTAGGTAGGGTAGGTAGGGTAGGTAGGGTAGGTAGGGTAGGTAGGGTAGGTAGGGTAGGTAGGGTAGGTAGGGTAGGTAGGGTAGGTAGGGTAGGTAGGGTAGGTAGGGTAGGTAGGGTAGGTAGGGTAGGTAGGGTAGGTAGGGTAGGTAGGGTAGGTAGGGTAGGTAGGGTAGGTAGGGTAGGTAGGGTAGGTAGGGTAGGTAGGGTAGGTAGGGTAGGTAGGGTAGGTAGGGTAGGTAGGGTAGGTAGGGTAGGTAGGGTAGGTAGGGTAGGTAGGGTAGGTAGGGTAGGTAGGGTAGGTAGGGTAGGTAGGGTAGGTAGGGTAGGTAGGGTAGGTAGGGTAGGTAGGGTAGGTAGGGTAGGTAGGGTAGGTTTGCACATTCATTGACTGTTAGGTGGAACGAAGTTTGCCGGATCAGCTAGTACCTATATATTTTCTTGTGTTGATAGGAACAAGATGCACCTACTGTCATATATGCGTGTCTAAACCCCGTCTCGATCATTCAGTGTTGTATTATCATCATTCTCCTCCCCTTGTTTTTTTCTTTCCACACTTCTGTATTAGTTGTCATCTCCGTAGTCACTCCCTTTTTAGGGATCCGTAGTAAACAAGGAACCCTTATAGTTTCGTCATGTCCGTCTGTCTGTCTGTCTGTCTGTCTGTCCGTCCGTCTGTCTGTCTGTCTATCTGTCTGTCTGTCTGTCTGTCCGCGGTTTAGCTCCTTAGACCCTTAGTACTAGAAAGCTGTAATTTGGCATAGGTATACATATTAATTATGCCGACAAAGTGGTAAAACAAAATTATGAAAATCATTTTTTTTTAGGGTACCTCCCATACACGTAAAGTGGTGATGTTTTTTTTTTTTTTAATCCCCGTGATGTGGGATGATCATTGGAAAAGTCCTTCAAAAACATTGTGAGTTTGAGAAAACCATTTTTAGGGTTCCGTAGTAAACAAGGAACCCTTATAGTTTCGTCATATCCGTCTGTCTGTCTGTCTGTCTGTCCGCGGTCTAGCTCCGAGACCCTTAGTACTAGAAAGCTGTAGTTTGGCATAAGTATACATATTAATTACGCCGACAAAGTGGTAAAACAAAATGATGAAAAACATTTTTTTTAGGGTACCTCTCCTACACGTAAAGTGGTGATGTATTTTTTTTTAACCCTCGGTGTGGGATATCATTGGAAAGGTCCTTTAAAAACATTGTGAGTTTGTGAAACCATTTTTGGATTCAAGGATCCGTTTGCGAAATATTAAGCTTTAAAGTGCTAATTTTTGTTAGAGTCAAGTGTCCCCCCCCCTGCCAGCTAAATGGTTGGTTTTAGATATGTGAAAAAATTCACGGCAGTAGGTTATATAACGAATTTAAAAGAAAAACTATCACAGCTGAGTAGGCTTTACAAGTTAACGACCAACTTAACTTTGCAGTTGCAAAAATATGTTTTCCCATACATTCTGTATGAAAGATAATTTTTTTCAACTACAAAGTTAAGTTTGTTCTTGGGATAAATTCATCCCAACTACGCAGCTACGGAACCGTACACTGTGCGTGGTCCGACATGCACTTGGCCGGTTTTAGCCATATCATCTTTCACACAATTCATATATAGTTTCTTTAGTCTTCCTCTACTCTTACAGCTTTTATTTTTGTTTTTTATTTTCTCTTGTACGGTTACACACGTTGTCTACATCTCTTTTTGTATACTTTCCTTTTGCAGGTATGCTGGAACAGATTTCTTTAGAAATAAGCATCACCTTTGTACGTAATTTTCTGTTCCTTTCTTCTTGTCTGTTTATATGTGTGTGCATAAATGGTTAAATAAAAAAAAGATTGTGTGGTTTTATGAAACCACGGTAAAAGTGAAACTTTTAAGCGAACTATAGGCGCCGCCATATTGGCCTGGGCTGCTCTGACGAGCGCCTTTCACTTTATCCCTACTCCGCGGCCGACCGTCACGCGACATGCAACACACAGACGAAAAAGTTTGAGACGATGTAATAAAAGTTTCACTTTAATAAGTAAATGCACTAAATTAAATTTTGTGACTTTCTATATCGTCGTACATTTACTATTAGCCAAACTACATCGTCGGCCGGTATTCATAGCCCAGTAACTAGACTGCGAGTGAAATATAATCTATGAACGTTATCGAACATGTGGAGGGCTGTGAAAGGGACTGGCTCGGCGGTACGAGGCTTACGTGCACCCATGTACTCAGTACACACAAGCTTTGTCGGCTCATCATTGGAAATGGAGATTAACAGTTACTTGCGATCCTCCAGAAACAATGAAGTGAAAGCAAACGAGAAGCTGGTCCTATGTTTCTTGGATTAAACCACACGGAATTGGGTTGTTAGTTTGTTTTACGCTTTAGTTTGTGTAGGCACAAGTGATTTTGTTGCCTATAAATTGCTTTCTTGTTTTGAGAATTTGTATTCTTATGATTGAAACATTTGTACGTTTACAATTTTCTTCGAATATCGTCTGGCGGTTTTTTGTGATTGATTGATCTCTTTATTTTCTCTTTCTTCAAAAACCTGGGGGAGCGGTAACTAAAGAAAACACTGACTAATTCTTACATTATAATCATCAAAATAAAAAACCGGCCAAGTGCGAGTCGGACTCGCACACGAAGGGTTCCGTAGGTACCGCTTTAAGACCGAACAAAAAACGCCAAAAAATACACGCTTCTTGTATAGGAGACCCCCTTAAATTATTAACTTTATTTCATTTTTATTATTTGTAATAGAAATATCTGTGAAAATTTCAACTGTCTACCTATTACGGGTCATGAGATACAGCCCGCTGACAGACAGACGGATGTACGGACGGACAGCGGAGGCTTTGTAATAGGGTTCCATTTAGCACCCTTCGTGTACGGAACCCTAAAAAACATTTTGAAGCATATTGCCAATTAAAAACTTCTCGCGTAATGAAGACAATAGTCGGACCGAGGTGTTTATTTTGTTTGAAATTTATTTGTGTCCTAGCCTAGTGACGTTGTTAAATCTGGCTGGCAGCTTGCCGGAGCCCTGCGGCCTCCTGCCGCTGCCTGCTCTTGCGTGCCCTTCCCAGCTGCCTGCCCGGTGTGACTGACACCCGTAATTATGCGCCCCTGACGCCGCCGGCTTCACGACAAACTTTTAATTGAACCGATGAAACAGTTTTTGGCTCTCTATTTTATGAAAATGTTAGCGGAAAACTTTTTGTAATATTAATATTATATTGTGGCTTTGTAACTCAGTACATGGGTGTGGGTAATGAAGTAGGCATGTCCTATAACAAAAAAAAACGAAGTCATCTGCATATACCAACCCGCATTGGGCTCGCGGCCCACTCCCTCTCATAGAGAGGAGGCCTGTGTCCCAGCAGTGGGAACATTATAGGCTTCATCAGCAATCACATAGGTAGAGGGTAGAGGTATACCTCAGTCTTATCGATCTTATTCCAGTCAATGGTAATGCACTGCAAAGCAACGTTTTTTACTATTAATTATTGGAAAAGATTTGCCTGCCTCCTGAAAAATATAACGCTTTTTTAATCAAACTATTTACAAGTGTAATTCAAGTTCAAAATACATCTTTGATGGAAATTATTTCGAACAAATGTTAAATGTAGGTGAAAAATATCTAACAAATATTTATGAGGAAAGTAGAATTTTTCATAAAATTCAATCAGAGCGACCTTTTTCGTGGAGATATGTAAATTGTTTGTTGTTTCGACAGAAGCCACGCGACTCTGCTCACAGAATAAGTTATCCTTTCGCTAAGTACGGCCGCCCTATTGTTGAATTTCGCCAAAACGTTTAGCCCACGTTTTATTTAACTTTTGTCTAGAATATTTTGTGGCAAGGTCTTTTGGGCATATTTGGTAAACTAAATTATACATGACATTGTTTGCCACCAAAATTAGACTTGAATTTTCGTAGTATTCATAATTTTCAAGAAACGACAAAGTAAGATGAAATTACCGAACATCAATAAAACTTAAAAAGGAAACACTACGAAATCAATTTACTTAACAACATTCTGAAAAAAAGGCCTCAAATCAAATTAATACTTTTGAAGCTTTTAACTAACGTTAAGGTTATCGCTCGCTCCTTCCATCTAAGGTTTGGATTCTTTCCAAATGACGTACTTTAAAAAGATGATATTCCACGTCAAATATAATCTTTTCGTAAATTGTGTGTTGGAAAGCCAACAAGCAGGTCAGAGTCAGACGTAAAGCAAATTCTCAACTGGGACTGAGTGTTCCCACTTCTGCACCAATCCAATTTGTACAAAACTGCTGTATAATCAAGTCGTTTAAATTCACATTCACCAAAAAATACAACTCTGTATTTCTATTCGTGTTTTCTGTTACTGTTAACTGCGGTTGAATATTTTTGCATAATTAAAGCTTTCTGACCAGAACATGTTACTATCATTCACAATTTTATTCTCCTGGGTTAAACGTTCAGTTAAAAGTCGGCACAAACAACTAACGGTTACCACCGATTTTTTTTATTGATATTAATGCCTGAATTTTTAAAGCACTTTGAATATAAATTTTCGTGCGGACTTCGATTACTCCGTGCAGCATAAACTTTCCCATGTCAAGTTGATCGCTGCACATTTTACTTCTATACAATTTTCGCACAACATTGTTGCCTCTGGAAACGTTGAACTGAAACTCTATCCTCAAGGGGCAAATATTTTCAAAGTTGCCGACGAGCCGCCATTTTGTGATGCAAAAAGATCTAATGGAATTTAAGCTCAGCTGTTGATAACAGACCATTAAGGCGTTGACACACGTCACGACATCGCCACTCTGGAAAAGAGACGGTTATCAAAACTGTCAGCGTGTTTCCGACGGTGTAGGCCGAGGTTTAACTGTCGAAGAGCCGACGATATGACGTGTCATGTGAGCGTGAGCTTATTGTCATTTATCGGGTGCAATTTCATCTGAGAATGATTGAGTTTTTAAACAGAAAATTCCAATTTCATTTTACTGAAATTACTCTTTCGTTCAACGGGTTTCACACAATCTTACAGTAAATCGTGTATCATCATACATCCCATCACAGGCTGCTGCGTCGCTTTGAACCCTGGTGTGGCCACACGGATAATCAAGGCCGGCTGCTAATGAACATCATTATCAGATATTTGTGCCGATGAGTAATGCACGAAGTGAGGGGGGTCGGCTCGGGGGCAGCCAGCCGAGGAAATTGCCAATTAATGTGTCCGCCGACTGCGCCCCGATACTCTCCCCCATCGCTATTTTAAGATGGGGACACAGCAAGTGTTGACTAGTGGTACAATTTATTCTTGGAGCTGTTTCAAGTTCTCAGACAGGCAACGTATTGAGAAAATATATTATGAGATGAAAGCAAACAATGAAGAATAAGTTCTTGAAATGTTAAATTGAAGCGGTTAAAATTATGAAGCAGCAAAATTATCGAAAAATTAAAATAGCAAGCAGCAGTCAAATGATTACTTACCTATTATTATAATTTAATAAAAATCCTGAATTATTATTATTATTATTGACGCCATTTTTTCTACGAAAACTGTCCAAAGGGCAGGTTTACAACACCCCGAACATTATTACTTACCGAAAACATTAGTCTGGTACTTATTTTTATGACTTAACAAGTCGTCGGCACATTTTATGGTAGCAATTCCCTCGCAATGTAGTGTGTCCGAGGCTTAACCCCCCAGATACCTTTCGTCGGGAGTCGAGATTTATTCGATTCTTTTTCTTCTCTGAATACATTATTCTTATTTGTAAATAATTACTTCTTTTGTCGGTTCGTCCCTCTGAGATTAAGGTCGTGACTGCTTTACTTCATGTGATTATGTTACATGTATTGTTCGTGTTGTGGATCAAATGGAAGATTTAATTTTGAGTATCATATAGTGGCTTGTCGTTTTTGTTAGTAAACCCGACTACTGAAAAATCACGCTCTAAAAAGTATGAAACAAGAAAATATTTCAGACTTGAATCAAGACATAGGTACAAAAATTGTCAAGATAAAGTCGTGGTCGCATGCCATTATAATTTTGTAGGTGTTCAGGCAGGAATATTTTCTTGTTTCATACTTTTAAGAGCGCGATTTTTCAGTAGTCGGGTTTTAGTTTTTGAACTTACTTTTTATTTAAATTATTTTGGGTTTTTAATTTCGTGATAAAGTATTTGCAGAGCAGCTTAAAATTTTTTTTGTTTCGGTTTTATTGTATAATAGGTATTAATTTTACAGCCACGCCGTGCGTAGCACAGTCTCACTTTTGCTTGTTTTTAACAATTTAAACATATTTATTTAGTAAGACAATATGATATATACATATTTGTAATGTGCACGTCAAGCCCTTTTATTTGATACCCAATATGACAAAATTAAAAAAAAAAAATTTGTTCATGTCTTTATGTCCTCTAGCATTAGCCGTATTGCATTTAATGTGACGCCACATAGCCAATAACCAGCGAACGATCAAGACGCTTCCAATGATACTTCATTTGTCAAATTATGATCGGTAGTTTAGAAGTTATGAGGTAACAGATGAACTAACATACACATACATACCGGTCAAAATCATATCCCTCCTTTTTGCTTCGCCGTAGTCGGGTAAAAATAGGAGGACAGCATTGACGTCAGGCGACTAGTTAGTTCCTTTTACTGTAAAAGGTTTTTTATGAGTAATGTCAGTCACCACTACTCACTGGAAGTTCGTGTTGATGTTAGTTGACCACTTCGGTGTACTGATGGATCCTACTTAATTTTTTTTTCTATAACTAGTGACCCCCTGTTTCGCAAGGTTTTTACGACCTGACAAAACATCGAGATTCTTTATTATCTGTGAGTTTAATATAACATCATAACTTTAACAAGACATCCTAAATTCCATTCTTTATTCGCTCTAACACCGCACCAGATCACACTTTCTCGATAATAGCTCACACTTGCCCACAGCTGTCATCTTCGTGTCAAAGTCCAGCACTCTCAAGAACTGATAATTTAAGATATCTCGGCGTAAAGTCAAAGTAAAATCATTTATTTCAAATAGGCCCTTGTATGGCACTTCTGAATGTCAAAATTAACAAAATAATAGAATTAATTGATTCTAGTCGCCCCTTCCAAAAGGTAGTTTTCGTATGGGCAAGAAACTCCACCGTTACTCTTTCAAAATGTTTTACAATATTTTGTATAGGTTTACATTCGTTAAATTATTATATGAGCTCAACTGTCATTAATGAGACACAATATAATTTTAATTGTTATCGATCTCCAGGAGAGCTCGTGATAGTCAAGGGGAAGACAATGCACCTAGAATAAAATTACTATACCACAGTTAGTTCTGGGACGATGCAATTTAAATTACTATCGACTCACGAAGAAGAGTTTCCTGAACAAGAAATTAATTTGAACCAATCGAAATATTATAAAGCAGTTAGTTAAAATCAATGTTATATAAATGTGTACAAATAAACGAAGGGTTACGATGGAATACACAATTTAACGCGCTAACCTCTAGAACTAGGAGATTGATAAATACCTTTAAGTCTCTTAAACAGTCGGCATACCCTGATACTCTGAAAATAGTCTTCTATGCACAGTGCCCTTATTGGAGACTGCCTTACCATATGGGATGGTGCAACGCACACAGAGCTTATACTGAAAGTGATGTTACAACCATATCGTTACAAACCTATCCTACAAAGCAACTATAGTCGGATTGCAACGTACTAATAGTCCGTCAGCTCTGTGTTCTTAAATCTGTCCTTAGAAGACACGCTAGCGTGCCGTCTGATCCCAAAAAACGAACTAATATTTCCCCAGGCTCGACACAAAACTTCTTTTGCCAGACACCAATACTATACATTATCCACACACATTTACAAAAAAAAAACATAAAGAACTTAACATACTCGACCTAAATAGACATGACCTAAAGTCTAAGGTGACAGAATGGCTACTTCAACAGGATTACTCACAAATAGAATCACTACTCATATACATCGCTTAATATTAATATATTAGTATATACTCACAAGGAACCCTCACCCAATATCACAACTTTCTCTAACACACTATCACAGACACACACATACACCTACACACTCACCCCCACACACCCATGCACCCACATACACACACACCCATCCACCCCTTCAACTGTTTCTCTGCTTTATTTTAAACTAAATAACCTTAGCTAAATTTTAAAATCACTTGGTAGATCAACAGAACTCACAGATTATATAAATCTTATCGGAATATCCCCATAGCTGAACACTGTCTCTTAAGATACAGGTAACCCTACTTTAAGAGGCAGGGCTCACTAATTGTCTACAGATTTCTGCAGCATAGATTGTTTCGCTCTGTATCTCCTACCACTAGAATTAAGTCTGTAACTTTTTGGAAATAAATAAATTTTATTATTAATATTATTTATTTATTTTTGAACAAATCTAACATATAAACCTTACAGAATGAATTCTCTAAATGATGATGAAAACCGCATGAAAATCCATTGCATAGTTTGGAACAACAACGCGGTCATACAGACAGACACAAACAGCGACTTTATTTTGTAACATGTTTAAATAACATAATATAATATCACGCCTGTTTTCTCAGGTGTAGGCAGAGGTGACTTAATAGTACACCCACATTACATTGGTTGTATAATTTGTTTAATTTATACGCAAAATTTAAAAAAAAAACCTTTTTTTATTACCAGCTAAGTTCACAATAACAACCTAAAACAAACGAACGAACAACAATAGAGATAAGTGATATAAATAGGGTATTACCAAACACAAGCAAATAGAAATATTATCTACACACAATAGCCAGGTAATCCGCCAGCCGACAGCCGCTTTTAACATGATACTCTTGTTTTATTCTATTACGCACACACAGGCAAGTCCATGAGTAATTCAGAACAATATACATGTCTGTTTTTGTTAGAGAGTAATATTGAACATTGTATGGACAAGCAGCAATAGAAGCGATACATGGTTTTGTGAACATTGGAGGGAATAATTCACGTGGCTCAGTGCAACCGCCCCGGGGGATGCGCGAATCTGCCGAGCTACGTGCTACGGGCTACGGCAGTTGGCTACGAGCCGTAGTACCGGCGCTACGCAGCCGCTACGCGGTGCTACGAACTCGCGGTTGGGTAAACACGTGTGTGGACTCGTATTTATTTTTATGTGTGCTGCATATTTTAGTGAAAAGTTAAAATTGTTTTTGACCTGTATGACATTTATTTCTAAAATAACTTTGATAGTATTTCGTACTTGCTGGTTACTTTGTTTTGTATAAAGAACAACTAATTAAAAATAAATAAATGTGTACAATCTCGTTATATTGCACCTCAGCTCAATATTAATGACTTAGTATTCTATAGTGTACTACTGTGTGTACTGTACTGTATAATACTTGTAGGTAAGCTTTAACCATGTTAGTAAATAAATTATTAGGAACGTGCTGGCATCACGTTTATCATAATTCATAAATAATTTCGTGTCTGCCCCCAGACAGGGTCTGATAAAAATATAATGATTTATATAAAGCTACGATGAGCTAGATTTTATCAAGCTGAGCTCATTAATTTATATTAGTAAAAGGCTGGTGGCCTCAATGCTGTAGTTTGAATAAAGAAAATGTGTTTGTAGTTTTATCGTGAATGAAAAAATAAGACAAAAATATATGATAGACTACAATTACCCTCCCTACTATTAAAAGTTTGGTGGCTTGTCCTGTTGCTTAGCGTATATAGCTCTCAAATATATATGAAAATTTTTATGAGACGTTTTTCTATTTTAACTCTAAGGAACTCAATTTCAGTTTAAAAATATGTTGAAACATGACAAACAGATCTGATTTTAGTTTATTTTTCTTACTAGATAATTTCGTCAGAATCTTAAACCGATTGGAAGACAATTTAAGGAGCATATAAATGGTAATAAAAGACTAGAAGTACAGTGAAACTAAGTGAACAATCTTCAGGAGACTAGTGACAGACGCAATGTACTCCTCGATGTGGTTCATGAGCATTGTTGCTCTGCTAGTGGTGGACGTCAGGACTGGAGCCCTGCAGGATGGAGGTAAGCAGAAAATTCAGACAATAATGCCTGGTTTCTGAGGTCCTCGATAAACGCTCAATAGTTAGTCATTCGAAATTGAGTGTTCAGAAACAAGATATTGCTAGGTACATATAAAAAGTTTTTTTTTTAATAATAATGTGAAGAACAAGTGACTCTCTGCTTCGTTAAGGGTATTTTAACACCCATTATAATAGCACTATCGAATTAATAAACTCCAGTTATGAACCTACCTGTAAAACCCTACCCTACCCTACCTAATAACAATACCAGCCTATTATTGTCACACTGCAGGGCAAAAGCCTCTTCTCATACAGAGAAGGCACCAGCATTAATCACCGCGCTTGCTCTAGACGGGTTGGCGATTTAAGTTTTATATTAACTATAAGTCCAGGTTTTTTCACGATGTTTTTCTTTCACCGATGTTAGTAATGTCCAAGATAAACTCAGAAAGTACATATGAATTGAAAAAGTCACAATGGTACTTGCTTGGATTTGAATCCACAACCTCATGCATGAGAGGAGAGGCCGTAACCAGTGAGCCATCACGGCACTCCCTACCTAATATTAAAAATAAAACTGGGGACAGGTCGGGTAAGTCAAACTACAGACCGATCTCTCTGGCAGCAAAAGTATTTGATAGTCTCTTGAACATCTTCCTACAAAAGAATATTACGTTGCATGATGATCAGCACGGTTTCCACCAGGGACTATCAACAGAGACTGCTATATTGTGCCTAAAAAAGGCAGTAAGCTATTACGTAGATGATTGTCTTTTCTTGCTTCCTTGATGTGTCAAAGGCATTTGATGTAATGGTAATTTATGATAAGTTATGGGGCAAATTACGCAAAGCAAATATGCTAGTAGAAATTATAAAGATATTCAGGTACTGGTTTGTTCACCAGGTCAACTGTGTGCGTTGGACTGAAGTCAATTCTGATGAGTATAAGGTTGTAGTGTGGGGTCCGACAGGGTGGTTTAACTTTTCCGATATTGTTTGACCTATACATAGATGGACTCATTAGTGAGCTCAACTTGCAGGCTGGCTGTTATGTAGATGGAGTAGCGTTTAATAATATCAGCTACGCCGATGATATGACACTATTGAGCCCGTCAGTCTCAGGCTAGTTTATTTTATTTCAATAATATTTAATTACACAATGGTGCCGATTCTCTTGTTCACAAACTAAACAAAATTTAAGTTCAGTGCATCTTTTTCTTTCTATTTCATTAAGAAAAGGACAGAAGATACATTTTAGTTTAGTCCTGTCAAATTAATCAGCGCCTGTCACTACTCCATACAAGTTTAGACGTGATTAAAAACTTGCCTACTAAAATTACGTCAATTTACGTCAAGCGCTGATTAATTTGACACAGGACTAAACTAAAATTTATCTTCTGTCCTTTTCTTAATGAAATAGAAAGAAAAAGATGCACTGAACTTAAATTTAATTTAGTTTGTGAACAAGGGAATCGGCACCATTATCTAAACTATGTAACTATTAAATATATCATGTACACGTATGTAAAGGAAAAAAAATAAAAATAAAAAACAAAGGGAAAAGCTCATTGGGCATCAAAAAATTCGTCCACATCGCTGTCAGCGGGAAAAGTGTCCAAAAGGCTGGCAGCGTTGCCACGTTGGATGGCTATGCTGATTCTTTGGCCTGAAGGCCAGCCCTCTGGTCACGTAAAGAGTCGACCAACCGCTTGGCGATGTCCCGAAATATTCGATGAGTACTCGGGCCTAGTGTTTCAACCCATTTGGGGTTTTGGGGCTTGTTATATTTTTCTGCACCTGCAGCAGCCGCTCCAGCACAGTCCGCAGTGCTAGGAAGACGGGATGGCGCAAGGGTATTGATAAAGGTTGCATTCCACACCAAAGGCCAACCCAACTTCTTCGTCTCAGGCTTGAGAAAGCTGTTGTAGGGTTGTGAGAGTTATGTTGAGGAATACTGTTTAAGAAACAGCATTATTTCGACTTTTGTTTCTAGGGTGGGTAATGCACCTGCAATGCCACTTGGAGTGCAGATGTCCATTGTCCCAGTGCAGATTCGTTCACAATTTAACGATTTGACATTGATAGATACTAAACTACCGAAAATGAATGCGTTATATTGTAATAGTTCACAATTTTTCAATAGTCTTGAAAAAAATCTGTCTAGCCTTTTCTCAATTATGTTGGGGTCGGCTTTCAGTCTAACTTAATGCAGCTGAATACCAGTATTTTACATGGAGCGACTGCCTATCTGACCCCCGCAACCCAGCAACTGGGTAATACGATACCTCATGGGAAGACTGGTTGTCAGACTTTCGGGCTTCTGAGGACCCGTAACGACTGTCAAAGATCTAGCTGTAATCAAAGAGGCTTGGTATTGCGTTCTTTTGTTATACGTAGAATGGTGGTAATGTTTTGCAGTAAAAAGCGGCCACGTGCGAATCGAACTCGCTCACGAAGGGTTTCGTACCACAACCACATAAAATTTCTTGTATGAAATAAAATAATATCTATCTAGCCTTTTCCCAACTATGTTGGGGTCGGCTTCCAGTCTAACCGGATGCAGCTGACTACCAGTATTTTACATGGGGCGACTTTCACAACCCAGTAACTGGGTAATACGATACCCCTTGCTAAGACTGGTTGTCAGACTTTCGGGCCTTCTGACGATCCGTAACTACTGTCAAAGATTCACGAATGACCGCCGGCACCAACGGCTTTACGTGCTTTCCGAGGTACGGAGGGGTCTTGGTATGTAAAGATGGTCACCCATCCACGGACCAACCGCAGCAACCGTAGCTTAACATGATCGATCGATCCATGTGGCTATTATTACTTAGCCACAAGCCCTCTAAGTCTAGGCAGGAAAACCAACCATGTTCAACATTTTATAATTTAGCGGTCAACGTTCCAGCTACCATTTGCACGACTACGGTTTTGTGGAAAAGCCGCTAGATTAATTTAAAAATTTTCAACAATCATTCCAATGTCGGGTTGAGGATTTGTTTGCAGTTCTGATACGCTGCTATCTTCCAATAAAATTTTCGATAAAATCAATTCCGCCCTCTGTCATGGTTTCCGTTGGAAATCATTACATAATTATCCTAGTTATTTACTAGAGATTTTATTGATTAATTAGATTTTATTTCCATTTCCAAGATAATGCTTATTTACATAATTTAAGAGCGTCCATTCTGAAAGTGGGCAACGTCGCAAATACTCGTAGTTGTTAAATATTTCGCTGTTTTGATTAATTTGGCAATATTACTGAATGGAAATATGAAATATCGCTAACTAGTGAACTAAAATGTTGATTAAGAAATGCACTAATTAATGTCGTAGATGTAAAAAAGTATTTAGAAACTTTCCAAATGCCCTTTTTACTTCTAAAACGGTTACAACATCAAATTCAGTGTCATAATTGCAATTATTTTGGGTCATATTTCCATACAGTAATATTGCCAAATTAATCAAAACAGTGAAATATTTGAAAGCAATTTGCGACGTTGCCAACTTTTAGAATTAACTCTCTTAAAAGCTAACAGCATTAAAATAATAAGATGTACAAGTAGAGAATTTTTCATTAAAATTAGTTATTTCTCGTAGAAGATTAATTAGCTATCAAAGTAAACAATAGTCGAGCACTTTACTGCCCGTTTCCTGCAATACCCGTCACCTGCAATTTTCTGTTCATTCGATCCACTTTAAGTTTTAAAGCAATTCAGTGCACATCCCATGGAAGGTATTCCTCCTTTATCTATAGTCGAGCGAAGTGAGGCCAATAATCCTCGCTCTCAGACGCGCCTCGGGTTTCCTTGTCCGGTCTATACATACTAACGAGCTTGCTATCACGATGGCTAAGAGAACTCTCTGACTTGACTGTTAACTATTAAATGAGGACAAACTTTGCAATTATTTCTTGCTGTATCGATTCCAAGGTGTTATTACATCTGGGATTGAATAAGTTGTTTGATTATAGTTATTTATGCTACAAGTGCGGAAAGTAGGTTATTTTCAAAGAGTGTATACGTCGACACGAGTCGGAAATCATCTTTCGCACGTGTTTCATACAACGTTTTACTATGCATTGTGCGAGGAAATACAAAAAAAAACGAGCGAACCTTACAGTAGTCGCATATGATGTGTAACCTCTGACATCTTGGCTGACGTATAAATGATATAGGTACACTATTCATCATCATCATCGCCATCGTCATCGCCATCGCCATGACTTTGACTGACCGACTTTGACTTTTTGACATTGACTTTACATCGTCATCGCCATCGTCATCACCATCGCCATCGTCATCATCATCATCATCAACATCAACATCATCGTCATCATCATCATCATCTAATTTGTAAAACTTCTCTCTAATAATAAAAGCTTTGCGTCGTGCTGACGACGGCGACAAAAATATTAAAAAATTGGAAAGTAAAAGCACTAGTGCGAAAAAGTGGCACTTTCCGCAAAGTTAGGCTGCTTGGAAAACGCTCTTTTCGAGCACATACATTGTAAAACTATTGATGGCAACGTGTGCATTTCATTATTTAATTCATTAACGCAATCTCAGGCCGGTATTCTAGAACATAACATAATATCACGCCTTGTTTCCCCGAAGGGTTGAGCAGAGGTGTACCTTAGTACACTCACATTTCGCCAGTTATGTTTTTTAAGTTCCATGTAATAAGGGCGAGCCTATTGCCATCAACCGGGCACAAATCCAGACTCCGGGATGCTACTCAGAAATTCCTGGTGGAACTCTTGCCTGACCTGGGAATTGACCCCAGGATCTCATGCTCAGCAGTAGCGCTTGCGACCACTAGACCAACGAGGTATTCTAGAAGTTAGTTCATTAAGAGGAGGCTCCCTAATTTGTATGTTAATTTGCATTAATATTCAAAAAAAGTCAATCAAAATGAAACTTTAGTATGTGATTTATTGGATCTTTTTCTTTCCGAATATAAGACAGTTACGTAATTGGAACATTTTCGGTCGATTCATTTTTTATTCGAAAATCATGTCTTTTTAAAGATTATTTGAAACAAAAACAAAATTACTCTGCATTTATGTCTAAAATAATTATTGACAGTAAGAAAATATAGTTAATTATCCAATCATGAGATATTTTTCTCTAAATCAACTATTACTTTAGTTATGAACGAAATAAGAATTGAGACTTACGACATTTAGTTCCGTGCTCAAACACGACCAAAGAGCGCACGCGATATTCAACTTTATTACTAATGTGTTAGCGTTTAGCACATAGTGGAGTAGTGGGGTGCATGGGGGCGGAGTTTGCGTGGAAATTGTGTTTGGAGTGCCTGGTCTTAATAAATATCGGTTTAATACTTCCAGACCTAATGTGGTTCTGAACCGCAGGGGAAATTGAAATTTTTCGTAGGTCACTAACAAAAAAAAAATTGCTTTTCCATAAATTTTGACCGCATA
Organism: Agrochola litura; assembly: GCA_949152395.1. NCBI lineage: Eukaryota > Metazoa > Arthropoda > Insecta > Lepidoptera > Noctuidae > Agrochola > Agrochola litura. Next base: position 6,932,448 of record OX424512.1, read on the forward strand.
GGTATTGCACTTTTCTATGAAATAGATGGTTTTGTTTTTGATAACCGAAAAATTTCTACGCTAGGGGTCGAGAATCATGTGCTTAATTCATAGAACTTAGGTACAGTTTGCAAGTCGATGTCCCGTTTAAACAAGTATTTGCTGATATTCGTTATCTATCTGTCTAATACCTTTAAACGAGCAATTCTTGTATATGTATAATCTGAATCTCGGAAACGGCTCCAACGATTTTCATGAAACTTAGTATGCAGGGGGTTACGGGGGCGAAAAATCGATCTAGCCAGGTTTCATTTTTAGAAAACTACCAAAAAAAACCGAGCAAAGCCAGTCAACTGGTCATCCAGATATTTATATAATAACATGTAGATTGTTTCGAGTAGCACTCACGCTACTGACGTACTTTACTTATTTGTGCAGGGTACTCGTATCAACATTATGGCAACGAGTATAGGAAACAACTAACAACTAACAGCATGTTCAGAGCAAAGACTATTCAATGGAGTTTAGACACCAGTCGCTCTATAAATACGGATGATGCAACTGAACCGCATTTGATTAAACTGATAAGTGAATTTAGAATATAAAGGAAAAGAACAAAAACAGGAGCATGATGGTTTGTGTTCAGAACTAACGATGCATCAAACTACGTGTCATACCGGGGCGGCAGCAGTTTAGAAAACAAGTTTCCATAACGAAGCCCGCTGTTTGTTTATTTCAAAAATTTCCATGTTGGTACCGCACCACATAGGGAAATTGTACCGAGTGAACGTTACCTGGTCTGCGGTGCGGCAGGCAGGTGGTGCGGCAGGCGGGTGGAGGGGGGGTGGGGGAAACAAACCGACCAACCCACTTCAAAGGACGCACTTCGTTGAAAATTTTATTCAACTCGAGTTGAATCAGAAGAGGAATTAAAACAAAATGTCGTTTTACGACGTTTTACAAAGTTTCCCTTTCTTTTACTACCTGATTGGGACGTTTTATTTGAAATGTTGATCGTTAATCGATTAATTTTTCTCTTTGTACGGGAGGGAAGTCAATTTTGTAACTTCCCTGAAGTGAACGCAAGAATTTTGCTTTGTAAGACTTTTACTCGACTGAAAACCTATTGTTAGAAATTCTATTGATTGTTGTCAATCTAAGACCGCATTTCTTGTAACCGATACCGCCGCAGGAGGATTTGAGTTTAATTTCAAGGTTCAGAGCAAAGTATTTTTGGGTTTTCCAGAAAGGATATTTTTTGCAGAAATCGTAGGTTTGAAATATGCGTAGTATATGTTATGTGTTCGATAAACAACATCAAAGCCTGCTTTCCAGGATTTTAACATAACTTATTTAATAAACCTGAATCTTTTTATTACAAAATCATTTCATAAAAGCATCTAATCTTATTTTCACCGCAGGTAAACGTTTTCAGCCAAACACGTCCCAAAATAAATAAATAAGTTGTTTCAACGCTGAATGAAAAACACGTCCAAAATTGCTTTCCCTCTCGGATGTTACTCAACATAACTGAGCACATTGCAATAAGAGTTCCAATGTTACAATTTCCGGGAATCAAATGGGTTATTGAATAGGCAAAGGGCTCCAGTGTCTGTCTGCAGACGGGTCGGATGTTTTATACCCTGTTTGATTATGGGACGATCGGTAAATACTGTTCAATTTCAAAGTTCCCGCAGACGACGCCGGAGGCTAAAACTATTCATGTGTAGCTATAACGAAATAGTTATATTCAGTCAAATTCGGCATTGATTTACCAACTTGGAACGTCTTTTAGGTGTAGTTCATAATATTTTATTTGAAGCCATGAGAGGATTTATTTAGGCACCTACTTATTACGATTGGATTTCTCAGTTAGCAACAAAACTAATTTGTTTAGGTTTGTGTGATCAACCCTTAAGTAATTTTGTGAATAAAACACAATACTCTTTCGAAACATAATATATAAAATGGAAAATATTTATCGGTAATGAAAGTGAAAACCTGCACACTTGTGTTAGGTATAGTCGCTTCCCCAAACCTGGTTCTAAGATGTGGTTATCATGGACGTATGAACTGCTCGTGTGCTCTGAAACATGTAACTTAACCTGATTTATGTGGGTAATTTACTACTACATGACTGGAAACACTCTTGTGACACGCCTGGGATGTGGTGATCAGGGTTCGTCAAAATGATTAGCCTAATCATCTTGACATTACTCTGAAGGGACTTTTGGCTATGTAATAACAGGCGCACGGGTCGATCGATCAGGTAAAGCTACGCTTGCCGCGGTTGGTCCGTGGATGGGTGACCATCTTTACATAATAAAACCCCTTCGTGCCTCGGAAAGCACGTTAAACCGTTGGTCCCGGCTGTCGTTTGTAGATCTTTGACAGTTCTTACGGGTCGTCGGAATCCCGAAAGTCTGACAACTAGTCTGAACAAGGGGGTATCGTGTTACCCAGTAAAACGATTATTTAGCTTCGTTTCATTCGGTGCTTACTCACATGCACTAAACACACAACTCAACTACTTATTTGTTGGATTGAGAATCGAACTCGCTACCCGTAGCGAAGAAATCGCTCAGCCATGCCAGCCGAGCTGTCAGCATCATAATAGGTAGCTATATGCTTACCTACAATGAATGACCTAGTTTTCCATCTACGCGCGTCTTCATATTTTAAAACAGTTTTCATAAAATTAAATTCTCCAGCGTCCTTGTTTCATGTCCCATATCCTTCCTAATTTACTTCTATGGAACTATCTTCCAGAGATTCATTGAAGAAGTAGGTCACTTCAGTCACTTTTCCTTTACTAAGAAAAGTTTTTAGGGTTCTGTACCCAAAGGGTGTCAATGGGACCCTATTATTAATGCTTCGCTGTCCATCCGTCCGTCTGTCACAGGGCTCTGTACCTTTTGAACCATAATAGGTAGAGGCTTGAAATTTTCAGAGTGTGTACTCTATGGCTGCTAATATTTAACTTTATTTTACCGACTTCCAAAAAGAAGTAGGTTATATGTTCGTAGCGTATGTTTTATTTTATTTTTTATGTGAGTCCATCGATTTCACCGTTAATTATGGACCGATTTTTAACATTCTTTTTTTTATTGATATGCTCTCAAGGTGGTTCCGTGTAAATTTTATTAACTTTGCTTGGATAGTTTTTGAGTTGGGTTCAATAATACGAATTTTTGTCCCACTTAGTATATGGATGATATGATAAGTTCCTGTCACTGTTATTTACACAGCAAGTAGTGGTATTCGAATTTGTTTGGGCTAGATACCTACCACAACTAAAAACTGAAAAATAAAAACATTAACAAAAAAAATCAACCAACTTCCAAAAAAAACACTACAAAGCTAAAAATAACTTTAATTTCGGAAGTTAGTGGCAAAAAACGAATATTCAAAACCAAAGACACCGACTTCTGAAATTGAAGTTATTTTTCGCTTTGTAGCGTTTTTTTTGGATGTCGGCAGATTTTTTTTTAAATATAATTTAGTTATTTATTTCATTTATTTGTTTTATTTTATTTCATTGAAGAGCTTGTGGCCAAGTAATAACAGCCGCACGGATAAATTTATCAGGTTAAGCTACGCTTGCCAGGGTTAGTCTGTGGAAGGGTGACCATCTTTACATACCGAGACTCCTCCGTGTCTTGGAAAGCACGTTAAGCCGTCGGTCCCGGCTGTCATTTGTGAATCTTTGACAGTCGTTACGGGTCGTCAGAAGCCCGAAAGTCTGACAACCAGTCTTAGCAAGGGGTATCGTAATACCCAGTTACTGGGTTGTGAAGGTCGCTCCATGTAAAATACTGGTAGTGAACTGCATCCGGTTAGACTGGAAGCCGACCCCAACATAGTTGGGAAAAGGCTAGATAGATATTATTTTATTTCATACAAGAAATTTTATGTGGTTGTGGTACGAAACCCTTCGTGAGCAAGTTCGATTCGCACATAGCCGCTTTTTACTGCAAAACATTACCACCATTCTACGTATAACAAAAGAACGCAATACCAAGCCTCTTTTATTACAGCTAAACATGACATAAATGTCTTTAAACGCAGTCTGACCACGCGGTCGTAAAGCCTTTACTGTCAGCACAATAGGCCATTTAATGAAATAATAACTGAAGATATAAATGTGGTGGTAAAACGCTGATCGACGCCGCAGGGAGGCTGTTAAGCTTTGTTCAATCTTAGATAGCCTCCAGGCTGGAGCTAAGATCCTTTGCAGTTACCTACTGTCTCTATGGTCCGTAATTCGATTTGGAGAAAGATGTTAAGGGCATAACTTTGAAGTATTTTAATAATGTCGAATAAAAGGCTTGGTTTTTTTTTTCATTTTAAAAATGAACGTCGTTCTTTTATGAAAATATGCGACTGAATACTTTTACCTATCTAAATATGGAAAGTTCTTGTCCTATAATTTCAACATATTTATGTACCTACACGGGTTATCTGTGACACTTTCATCGCCAGAAGTCTAGAAGTTTCGACGACTAAATGATTGTCAACTTACTTATTAACAAAATCGTAAATCGTTTCGGTCTTTCTAAAGTAATTCATTTATTGATGGCAACCATCGAGACCAAAATATCGACGGTCGGTTTTGTGGTCGATTTTTCAGTTTCACTTTGTAGTACAAAGTAAAGTTATAAATTGTTTGCAGTGACTGTGAAACTTAATGCCGTTGTAACATCAACCTGTAAACAGTGGTGAAAAAAAAGTACGTAAAAAAACTAAAAGCCAAGCAATATTTATTCAAAGTTGAGATAAAATCAAATTGTTGTGTTGAATATATTCGTGTATTACTTACCTCTACGTAATATAAAGGTAAAAGAATTCCCGAAATCTTGGCACATACTTATAACGCCTTCCCACAGACGGGTCATGACCTACGCGTATATTTACACGACTCACATACAGGCTGACATTTTAGGCAAAGGGCTGTTCAAGGATCCTCGATTGCTAATATGCGAAACGAATATGACCTTATTTTTTTAACCTTTAAAAATCGAAAATAACTTTAAGTACTTGTCGTCGAATGGGGTAACACGGCCGTTGTGCGTCGTGAATAAAAATTAAAAACACGAATTTGAAAAGCGATTACATCTTAAAGTATCTAAACCATCATAGTATGTTTAATGCCCCTATAGATTGGTGAAACTTAAAAGTACAATTTTAATTACAAGTATAATTTCCTCATGTCTCTTTCCTAATCCATCACCAGACCCTGTTCATCATCCTATTCATTGAGATCATTCCAATGAGCCCAAACATGATACCTGTGCTGTAAGTTGGTGAGGAAGTTGGGTACCCTGCAAATTTCAGGTGATGCTGCAGCATCAGTTCAAGGTTACTATGTTCTTCTAATATCATTGAAGTACTAGAATACCAAATTTCAAATCGATCAGACCTGTGGAAGATACATCCATTCATCAACTAGAAAAGAGCTGATCATCTTCAAACGGATGAATGATGATTTTGATAAAACATCGCTAGAAAACCTGCTTTCAAATAAAAAAAAACCGCATTCCAATCGGTTCACCCGTTTAAGAGATACAGTGCCACAGACATAGCGGTCAAACATATAACACCCGTCTTTTTGCGTCAGGGGTTAAAAATTAAATATAACACATATTTGCAGTCCTAATTTATGCAGGCGACATGTAATGTAACACAACAACTAGACATATTTATTTCAGGTATATTTCATGATACGCTTCGCCAATCTGTACCGACCATAATAAGGTAGCGTACCCTACAAAACTGAACATCCCATCTTTTACCACGTGACCATGCATGTTTTCACCCTGTAGGCACAGTACATACATAGTTGTGTTGTAGCAAGTCGTGATCAAAGTTAGGAAGGGTTGTTCACACCGCAGTTCACAAACCCTCATAGTTTGTTGTTATGGCCGCGTGTGTCAAGCCGAACTTTCGACTTCGCCTGACTTATGGTACGAGTGCCTCTCAGCAATTACTTACAAGTCAACTAATATTATTTGAGTTTGCTACTGACTTCAATTTTCTGTACTGCTGTTTTGAAGAGTAGATTACGAGGCATTATTGAACGTTACTAAAAATATTAATAACACTTTCAATCTAGAGAGGTTTACATGACTAGAGATTTTATAAGACAATAAATTAAAAAACTCACAACTTCTAAACTACTGATTTTCGCGGATGTAGATGAATCACTGGGATGTTTGTAGACCTAAAAAAAATATTGTGGCTTATATAAATGGGCCACCCTGTATAATAAAATAGTAATTAATTCAAAACTGTACATTGAATATAAAAAAAAAATGTAATTGCAACGAGGTGTGGGAACAAATCTGATGCCGAAAATATAGTTTTTAGAATCTTTGGTCGTTTGTCTCCTTGTCTGGATGTATGTTCCGTATTGGCGCAAAAACGGCTGAACAGATTTAGATGAAATTTGAAACACAGATAGTTTATAACCTGGATTAATATTTAGGTTAGTAGTAGGGTACTTTTTAGCCCGGTAGGTTTTCCCGTCGGATATTCCGACAACCACGTGGGCGAAACCGCGGACAAAAGTTAGTCTAAACTATATTTATAATAATAATATTATAAAGAGAAAAGATTTAATTTTTTGTATGTTTGTTTATTTGTAATGAATAAACTCAAAAACTACTGGATCGATTTTAAAAATTCTGCAGGGACATCGACGCGAATACTGTTACCATGGATTAAGTACATGCTTCTGAACCCGCCTGAGAAGAAATTTTTCGTAGGTTAAAAAAAAAGCAGTGGCACTCCGGGAGTGCCGACAGAAGTGAAAACTTGAAAAAAATCGGCACCGCGGTAATCACGCGTTGATGTCTTTTACTCCTTGCACCGCGGTAATCAACGCGTTGATCTCTTTTTAATGGTCAAAAGCTGGTATCGTAACAGTGTCGCAAAATCAATGGTTTAGTCCCATCTAAAAAATGCCCAACGCGCCTAAAGAAGTTTTCACTCATAAAAATCTGCTGTTCCATACATTTTGACCGCGTGGGTATTGCAATTTTCTATGAAACAACAGATTTATTTTAAATAACCGACGAAATATTTCAACACAAGGGGTTCAGAATCATGTAATGAAATTAATCCATGGTAACAGTTTTCGCGTCAATGTCCCTATCACCCTATATTATTACTGAGTAACATAGCCTGTAATTTATAAAGAAATCACGCGGGCGAAGCCGCTAGCGGAAGCCAGTCACAAATAAAAGCGCGTCAGGTCACCCAACACCTTCATATGTGGACCCCTCGAACCTGATTTTCGACCTGCTTTGTTTATTATTGTGTATATCACCTGTGCTTACAAAAGCTTCTCGTTTTTTTATTGTTCCTGGCTCTATTCCAAGTTCCCGACAAAGCCTAATCGAATTTGCTCGATATGTGCTCTTCACCCCGTAGTAAGATATTTGCCGTTTGAAATTACATTTGCACTGGAGAAACACAGGACAGTTTTTACTTTGAATTTCTCGGATGTTTGTGTATTCTGGCTAGAGTCCCGGTCAAATAGTAATAGCTTATACAAGTACTTAGCGTAGTAAATGCTAATTACTTAGTTAAAAGCCATCCGAGCTTAGTTTCACTTTATTTTCTGAGGTTAACATTTCTAAACTGTTTTAGTATTCAAAACCGTGAATGAGATTGAGGATTCCTTGGCGAATTAATTGAGTGAAGTTTTCTCTATCTATCTATCTAGGTATATAATGCTTATAGATTAGGTACGCAGGCCAAGCGAGTTGGATGACGCCAACGATATAGCACACCAGAAAGGCTCTTAAGTTCCGCCTTTGACCGAACTCTAACATTTGTACCGACTCTGTTCAACTCGCCATCTGTCAGCTGTCAGAGCCTCGTCACAGTATAAAAGGGTACAACGGGGATGCTTGACATATGTAGAATGTTGCGCACTCTGTGGCATACATTACTAATGTCCCGTTATTTGCAGACATTCGCCCGGGCCGGTGTCACGCATGCGGCGCGAACGGCACGGCGTGTGACGGCAGCTGGCCGGCCGTACCATGCCCTGAAGACCGACCGCTTTGTGCCACAGTCGCCGTTGGCCCTGGTGAGTTGACATATAAATTTGATTCATATAGTAGCTTGTGAGGGTTAAAAATGTAATGGAAACGAAGAATAACAAGGTGGTGTGTAAAAAAACCAGTCGTGGGAGTAATGGGGTCGATGTTATGAAAACAAAAGCTGCATTCATGTTTAGATTAAAGAAAAACAGTTGGTTCTGGTGGCAGTCGAAGCGTAATAGTTCCCTATTTATTATTTTTCATAAATTCACCTCATGTATGTTTCCTGTACTAAAACAATCAAGGAAAACAAATACCTGCCGGCAGTATTTGCAATCTGTTAATTCACGTACGAACTAAATGTATGAAATAGTAAAAACCTCTAAAATGAAGCTTGCAGAGAATGCATGTAAAAGGAAATGAAAATAACCCCCGAGAGCGCCTGAAGGCGTAATTTGATTACACTCTAGTATGTTATTGCTCTGTCAAAGAAAAATTACTCTTTCAGCGAGGAATGGTAATGTTATTGTGAGTTGAATAAGCGATGAAAGAAATTGGATGGAAATTATCATATTTCTTTATAGCCGACGCCCAACTTAGACCTATAATATTTTTAGATTGAAAGCGTTTAAGGTATTATTAGATGGAATATTAAAATGCTATTAATATTCTCTGCAGATTTCGTTTCATCGTTGGCGTGCGCGGCCGCCTCCACGTCACCGTGTTCGATCAGGAATCCCTCGAACAGTTCACTCGAAGTGACGTGTGTCTGCAACACACACCTCTGCAATACACCGTTCTCACCTGAATTACGGAATGAGCTTCTCAACTTTACATATACGCTCACAAACAGTAGCACGGACATGACGCAAATATTCTTCCAATCTACAAAATTTACGAACGTCACGGACGAGAATCTTTACAAAGCGATAACAATTGAAGTTACTGAAGCGACGACGATTGTGAGGAATTTGTCTCAGCCGACGACAGTGATGACGGTTCCAGGGACAATAAACGCTCAGTCTATGTTGAGAGACTCGGAGAAGCCGAGGGCCGAGCCTTTGAAGCAGGAGCCGACGGCGCCCTCTGATGATGACGAGGACGAGGGCGAGGGCAGCGGCGCGTACGAGGAGTCGCGGGTGCACAACCATGCCGTGTCGGCCCCCGCCGCGCCCAGCTCGTTCCTCCCTGCCAACGAGAACAGCGCCATTAAGGGAATGGCGCTGTTCTCGTTGTACACATACCTACTCCTAACCATATTATTCATATACATGGTAGTCTAGACGCGAAATCCGCGAAACACAAGTACCCTAGGTGTATTCAAAATTTTCTCAACTAAGTACAATAATATTAAGAGAGTAATTTATGAATTATACCCAGAGAATTTAACTGATATTAGCGTTGACCTGTTGGGAACAAATAAGTACGTTTTGTAATTTCACATATTTAACCGCATTTTTTATTTATGAAGCGAACGTTTGGACATTTTAGTGAGTACACTATTTAGGATTTAAGTGTCATCTAGAAATTATGTTGTCCTGCCATTTACTGTCTTTTATAAATAAAAAAGCTCAAAATTAAAACACCATTGAATATACAAAAATCAACGCCCATTTAAAATAAAATATGGTAAAATTACATGCAACTACTTAGTGCATTTAATTTGTGTGAAAACATTTTGTGTTTTTAACCGACTTCCAAAAGGAGGAGGTTCTCAATTCGTCTGTATGTTTTTTTTTTTTTTTTTTTTTTTTTTTTTTTTTTTTTTTTTTTTTTTTTTTTTTTTTTTTTTTTTGTATGTTTGTTACGCGATTACTCCGCCAATTATGAATAGATTTTGATTTTGATGATTCTTTTTTTGTTTGGTAGATCATACTTCAGAGGTGGTCCCATATAAATTTTATTAACTTTGCTTGGGTAGTTTTTGAGTTAGCTTCAATTATACGTATTTTTTCCCACTTAGTATGTAGATGATATGATAACTTCTTGTCATTGTTATTTACATAGCAGGTAGTGGTATTCGAATTTGTGTGGGGTAGGTACCACAACTAAAAAGTGAAAAATAAAAACTTTTTACAAAAAAAAAAATAATAAGAAGAAAAAAAATTACATTAAATATATTTCGAAATTCATCTGATCAAGTGTCTATGATGAAAACTTTTTAAAAAAAAAAAACAACCGACTACAAAAAAAAACACTACAAAGTGAAAAATAACTTTAATTTCGGAAGTCGGTGACAAAGAACGAAAATTCAAAACCAGAGACACCGACTTCCGAAATTAAAGTTATTTTTCACTTTGTAGTGTTTTTTTTTTGTAGTCGGTTGTTTTTTTTTTTTTAAAAAGTTTTCATCATAGACACTTGATCAGATGAATTTCGAAATATATTTAATGTAATTTTTTTTCTTCTTATTATTTCGAAGCAATCCATCCTCCTGTACCTTTCGCCTTCATACTTTCGAATTGTGATACGTTAGAACCCTCGTGCCAAACATAATATTGTAAATACTAATGAGGTTATTTGATATAGAGTTTCGTGTTCAACAAATTAGAATCGAGTACGTAAACTTTTTGAACAATCACAAACATAATATTTCAGTAGAATAATTACATTGTATCGAAAATTCACAATTCCCAACATAGACGTATGAATGTACAGTCAACAAAACAGATATATAACCAGGCAGCTAACTGTAATATCCTCTTAAACCATGCTTTGTCGTTAGTCAATAATTAAGAGTGTATACCTCTTAGTCAAAATCAATCTATTTGCCTAGCCTTTTCTCAGTTATGTTGAGGTCGGCTACCAGTTTAACCGGATGCATCTACGTACCAGTATTTTACATGGAGCGACTGCTTATCGGAGCAAGAGGAGGAGGAGCAGTGGTGGCCCAGTGGTGTCGGCTGCGACTTACGAGTTGTAGGCCGTAGGCTCAAACCTAGACAGGCGCTTTACTTTGTGTAAATTATTTCATCACCACTGCTCTCAAAACGGTGAAGGAAAACATCGTGAGGAAACCGGCATGTCCTAGAACCGAAAATTTGAAGACATGTGACATCTACCAACCGGCACTTGGCCCGCGTGGTAGATTACGGCACACTCCCTCTCACCGAGAGGAGGCCTGTGTCTCAGTAGTGAGAACATTATAGGCTGATTATGGACTGCTTATCTGACCTCCTCAACCCAGTTAAAGGGTAACACGATGCTCCTTGGTAAGACTAGTTCGGGTCTTCTTCTGAGTGTGTCTTAATAAATATTTAAAAAGTTATACGCACACAATAATAAATATTTGCTTGGTAAGTATTGCAAAGATGTTAACTCCTTGGCTAGTTAGAGTTAGTTATCTGTTTTGTTGGTTGTACATATTCAGGATTTGATTGTACATACTTAGATAGTAGTTTATGAACTCATATTACAGAAGTTTCGCCATGTCTGGTACTCACGGGTCGATCTTTTATGAAGAACTTAATAAAATAAAATTTTATTAAGACGTTGAAGGATTTATAAATGCATGTCGAAACTCAACTTGCGAGGATTTAGTTGTAGACCAATACTAAAATATAATAGATTAATTCCGAGTATGGGTACTTTTAGGGAATTTGACCACCCTGTATAGTCAAGAATTTTAGGGCAACAAGCATGTTGCCACGTTCATCTTTATCCATACCTAGATATAGCGTCAATTAATATCACCATCGATCTATTGTTTAAAAAATGTTGTTGTGATTTATTAAATAAATAAATAAATGAAAATAGTAACATTTACTATATTTTTATTTAGCTCCGTCACCCTATTTCCACACCATGTTGAAATAAAAGTACTTAATAAGACCCCGTACTCACTAAGTCGTGACGACAGATTATCGTGTCGTTTAAAGCGTCGTGGCTTGTGTATTTAAATGGAGGTGTTCACACATAGGATGACACGATTAACTGTCGTCCACAACTTTTTTTTGCTGTGACGACAGATTGTCAAGCGTAAAACGATAAAAAAACGTCACAACTTATCGTCATGGCCAATCATCTGTCGTTATTGCGACTATCTGTCGTTTGCACACTACTTATCTTCAAAAGAAGGTAGAGGCGACTGTTGTGCAAACGACAAGGCGACTGCCGTGAACAGAGTTAATGTCGTCACGATCCAATGGGAACAGTTAGATACGACAGTCGTTCAATTATAAAATATTTCGACGACACAGTGACGATAAACAGTCGATATAATGGGAACAGCTAAAGACAACAGTTGTCCAACGATAAATTAATCGTCACATGACATAGTGGGACCGCGTCCTTATACGATGATCTCAACAAAAACATTTAATATAAAAATTGCGAAGCTTTTCCGTAAAAGTTGTGGAGAGGCAATGCCTTCCTAAAGTTGTGAACAACCTTTTTCATGCTACTACCAAGTAATATCACTTTCAGATCCATACACGCATAATAAGCAATCACAAATTCTTGAGAAGTTTAAAAAGGATTCCTTGAAATTATTTCGCAAACAATTAGGTCAAGAAAAAAATACGTTTCAATAATAGATCACTGATGTAAACGAATTGAAGATCTAAACTAAAATTATTAAGAGGAAAGATTTTTTTGTATGTTAGTTCATATGTTTGTTTGTTACGCTTTCACGCTAAAACAGCTGAACGGAATTTGATGAAATTTAGCACATGGATAGACTATGACCTAGGTTAGGACATTGGATAATTTTTATCCTGATATTCCCACGAGATCGAAGCTTATGCGGGTAAAACCGCGGGGCGCAGCCAGTCAATAAACAACCATACAGTTGATATATACACCGTGAAATTTGAATCACAGTTTTGCTAGAACAAATGTTATTCAGACCATGGTCTATACCACTCTACAGCATCCAATAAAAAAAAACATAATAAGTTTTTGAAAAAACACAAAAAAGACAAAGTTTAAAATGTCAAGATTATCTACTGCTTACTAAATTTCGATTATGTACCTCCATAAACGAAATTTAGTAAGCAGCATTTCCGTTTAGACAATGCTGTGTCCCGTGCGTGGTGTCTGTGTTGTAGGGAGTAACGATAATCTTGACATTTTAAACTTTGTCTTTTTGTGTTTTTTCAAAAACCAATTATTATTTTTTTTACTGGCTGCTGTAGAATGGTAGTAGACCATGGTCTGAACAACGTTTGTTCTAGCAAAACTGTGATTCAAATTTCACGGTGTATAGTTTAATGTAAGGATGGTGTTACAGTACCTAAACAAGATGGTGTGACCACATTTGTCTTGAGTCGATCAGAAAGACCTATATGTCGATGCAATAAAAGCGAAAAAGACGTCATTCGCCTCGTTTCGATTCGGACGACGACGCGACTTGACACCGCATCGAAATATTCGCTTTTTTACCGACTTCCAAAAAGGAGGAGGTTATATGTTCGTAGCGTATGTTTTTTTAATTTTTATTTATGTATGTCCACCGATTTCTCCGTCATTTGTGAACTGATTTTGAAAATTCTTTTTTTGTTTGAAAGGGTATACTCTCAAATTGGTCACATATAAATTTTATTAACTTTGCTTGGGTAGTTTTTGAGTTAGCTACAAAATACGTATTTTTTTCCCACGTAGTATGTAGATGATATGATAAGTTCCTGTCACTGGTAACAGGTAGTGGTATTAGAATGTGTGTGGGGTAGGTACCACAACAAAAAAGTGAAAAATAAAAACTTTTTACAAAAAAAAAACAACCGACTTCCAAATTTCGGAAGTCGGTGGCAAAAAACGAAAATACAAAACCCAAGACACCAACTTCCGAAATTAAAGTTATTTTTCACTTTGTAGTATGTTTTGTTGGAAGTCGGTTGTTTTTTATTGCAAGGATATAAAGCTGACTCAAGCCGATTCTGTGACGATAAGTGTGGTCACTCCCTAATACAGCACTGTCGCCCGTTCGCCTTAATTGGAACATGTCCAGATGTGAACAACATGGCGCAGCCGATGCAATTTATGTTTGTCCGACCGCTTATCAACATGGCTAATAAAAATAGACGCTCAAAGGTGACGTGTTCTATTGGGGGTTCGAGTTTGTTCGATTCTTTGAAGAAGCAAGGATGAAACGTTGGACATTTTTTTTGGCTCTTGTGATACAGGATCTCCTAGTACAAGAGCCAGGGCTCCACAGATGTTTGTGACTTTGAAGTGTAAATAAAGAAATTACTATTATTTCCTTTATTTCATCTACATACCTCCATATAAAATACATTTTTAAATATTTTTTAAAAAGCAAAAAAAAAATACATTTAAAAATATAAAAATAGTAGCCCACCGGTATCGGGAATAGGGTCCAAGCTACCGGCTATCAGGACTCCCAGAGAGAGGAACCTCCTAACAATGCGAGCCGTGTCCAGGAGTACCGCTTTTTGAATCAAGCCCTTAATCCAGCTGCCCAACGAGAGCCTCCTTAGGTGTTGGTCGAGGCTCTTGGCAATTAAGCCATTGGCTGATAAGACTATCGGCATAATGATCGCTGAGTCCACATCCCACATGTCGACAACCTCGTGAGCCAAGTCAAGATACTTGATTTGTTTATCTTTCTCGGCTTTCACGAGGTTCTCGTCATGCGGGACCGTTATGTCAATAATCATTGCGCGCCGCTCTCCTCGATCCACCACCACTATATCAGGCTTATTGGCAACTATAGTCCTGTCAGTGATGATGGATCGATCCCAGTACAATGTGATATTTCCATTATTATTATTATTTTAAGCTTTCCCGACGTTAGGACCTATGGCAAAGGAGAATATACCAAAGCTTTTCATCTATAATTACCTTGCGAAATTGTTGAAAGATAGTACTGTCTGCCGAATCTCTTGGAGAATTCAACCTTGATGTCCTAGTAGTCTCACCGCGACAGCGATATTCACAATTTCCATCTCAAGTCTATGCAATAAACGCTTGTTTTCCAGTGAGCCAGGGAAATTAATTGCTAAGCAAATTGAGTACCAAGTTAAATTGGCCCGTAGAGTCTGGCCACGCTAAGTCTGCAATGGAATAAATGGGTAACCCTAAAAAGTTTTATGTATGGTAAAACTTTTACATCAGTCAGATATGTCAGTTTCGGGGTAGGTACTTGAAATGTCAGATGGCTTACGCTTTATGTTGTTTTCACAAAATAAAGTACAAAAATGGTTAAACGTATTAAAAGTAGAGTGCGGGAGTTATTATATAATTTATGATATTTAAATTACAAGATGTGAAAGAACAGCACGATGTCATCCTTAACCAAAAACGACAATGTTTACAAGATATCGAAAAGTTGACGTGTACGTAGATCTAATGATTTTGATATTTTGCCTAATAGATTATGTGTAGACTATGTCGTACCTATGCTCTACCCCCATACGATAACAAATCTGTTTCAAATCCACAATGCATCATGCTAAAATGGCTGGCTATTCTTTACCAGGAATAAATCAGAATATAAACAAAATAACCTATCAAAAACAAAGTACCAAATTTTTTTTTTGTAGGACAGATGGTGTTGCCGTCTATAGATTTTCAAATTCCACCGTTTTTTATTTACACAAACTTAGGCCTCATTTACGGAGACGCAACGCGTCGCGCGTCGCGATAGGCTGCGCGGCCCGCACTAAATTCAAATGTAGGGCGTTGGATGAGTGCGTTTACGGAGAAGCGATTTTACACGCGTTTGCTTGAAATGGAGCGTGTTTTTACGGCTGAGCCCGCGGATGGCATCGTCACGTCTCACGCGGCGTTTATCGCGGCGGCGCACGCAGCGGCGATTCTCGATGAAGCGATGCCTGTGGCGGAACCTTCTGCCTATGCTGTGAATGACCAGCCATCCACAACTGGGGTCGCTCCTGTATTGCAGAAATAACTAGTTCCAAGTTTTCGTTATTCATGCTGTAAGTTGCGACACGTGCGCTCCCATCTCTCGCTAAGTCGGTTTAACTGAGAACCCCGCATGCGCCGCAGCGATGCCCGCCGCGTGCTTCGCTACACGCTTGAGAATACGACGCGGGCGTAGCAGCGGGCACCGCCACTCTTCCCGCCTTGCGTCTCTATAAACAACATCGTATATTGCTATAAGTTTGTGTTTACGCGTGCAATGGTACGTGCCACTTCACGCGCCGCCGCTACGTAAACAATAAAAACGTCCGACGCGCCGCGAGACGCCACGCCACACACGACGCGCGACGCCCCGCGTCTCCGTAAGTGAGGCCTTAGCGTGGCCAGACTCTATATTCAAATCACAACTGTCACTCTTTGCCAGATGTATGAAATGTCTATGACACAGCAAATTGGCGTAGCGTGTCAATTTGGTTAGTACTTAATTTACTTGCACTGTACCTATGAGTCAATCATGTTGCCAGTGTTAAAATCTGTAATAAACGAGACAACAGGCTATTGCGGATATTAAAGATCGGAAATCTGAAAATAATAAGCCGGAAGGCTCTGCTGAAGCCTCGGCAATATTCTGAGTACAGGAAAGCTCTGCTGAAGCCTCGACAGAATGCCTCGTAGAATAACAAATGTGTAAAATGTAATGAAAACAAAACACACTCTATTATTTCTATTCATACTCGGTTTCACGTACGAGATTTTTTTCAGGATTTTCAATAAAACGCGGCTTACGTTTTATACGACGCATTTCAAATTTTCTCAGAAAAAAAAAACGAGCCTTACAGTATAGTCGCATATGATGTGTTACATCTGAAATCTTAGCTGACGTAATTACGATACAAACAATATTCATCATCTTCACCATCATCGTCATCATCATCATCATCATCCTGTTTACAACCTCTCGGAAAATGGATTGGTACCATCTGATGGCCAACTCTAACACCACGTGCGCTCATTGGTCAAATCAAATAGCTAACGCTTCCCCGGCTTCCTGTTACGCACTTCCGTGGCATTTCACGAAATCACTCCTACAGATTAGATTGTTGTTGTTTGTTTTAGATTTTGATTTTGATCGCAGGAAAGCAAGAGGAAAGATGATACATATAAAAATGTAAGAGACAATGTCGGCACGTTTTTATCGATATTATGTGTAGTTGAAGAGTAGCCATACTATTTCTATTTCTATTTTCTTAATGTCGCTCGGGTATCATCGGATTTCCGAATACAAACGAATGCCAATTTCCATGTCCATCAATTATAGATTTATCGTGTATAATAATTTGAATTCAGAACTAAATACTTTATTGTTGTTTTGTTTTAATTTCCGTGTGAACTATTATATTAGAGCTGTAAAACTATTTTCCTATCTGTCGTGCGGATTTATGCGTTTTTCCTCCAATTTTTTAATAAATTACATTAAGTTCAAAGAGTATTAACAACTCTATATACTTCCAAGTCGATTGAGAGCGTCCGGGTTACACCAAGTGCAAAGGGCAACTGATAGAAATACGATAACTGACGAAACACGAAGTTTGCCGAGGGACATTAAGAAAATAGAAATACAGTAATTATTGCAATTTTAAATCTCATTTTTAAACTGCAGTTAAAATTAACTTACCTATAACCCACGTTTACACCTATAAACAAGTTGTGATAGACATATAATGCTAACTATTTTGTACATCTTTTTGACAAGTTTTTTTGATAAGTTTTGTCAGTCATTCATTACAACTTGTTTTAGGTACAAACGATAACAATTACATGTTTTATACCGTGGTGTAATCGCGGGGTTAGATTTTCAATACATTTCACAAAATTAACATCATCTTTATACCAAATAACAGCTAACCCGACAGACGTTGTCCTGCATTCATACAAAAATCTCATTGAAAAAAGAACGTTCAGTTTCTTTCGAATTTGAAACTTAAAAAAAAAATGTTTCCGTAAATACTTAATTCGGATTAATATTAACATTTTAAAACATAAAATAGCTAAATTGGTCCAGCCGTTCTCAAGTGATACGCATACCAACGAATAGCAAAAAATAATCATCAATGAAATGAGAATACCTATAAGCACAAATAAGTATCTGTATTTCTCAAAAAGCGCACTGCAGCCAAAAGTGTGTCGGTGTCCTATCAAGGTGTGTATCAAAGATGTCGGAATAGTCCTCCAGCACGTGCCGAAGGACACTTAAGGCTTCGCTGCCGCCGAGCCTTCGTGGATGCACACAATTATCTTCAAATCGCCGGCGCCATTTTCTGGACGGAACTGTAACTATATAATTGGGTAGTAGCCTAGGTAAAAAAAAAGAAATTCTATTTAGTCCGTCTTTCAGATAATAAAAAAATATTACACACGTATTTTTTGCTTTATCATATTAATCAAAAATAACTTGAAAACACGCATTAAAGTTGGGGAGTGGGGGCTCGCTACGTCACAACATCGTATAAAATCTAGCAAGGCGTGACGTCATGCCACATTTTAACTCAATGTATCGCCGTAATCTTATGATTACGTCAAAAAAGAAAAAATACGTGTTCAATATTTTTTAATAATCTACAAGACGGACAAAAAAAAATTGGACACAGGCCTATTATTTCTATAAGGAGTCAATGAATGCAAGCCTTTTAACCGCCTCTGTGGTTTAATGGTTAGACCACCTGTCTCAGGCCCAGAGGTCCCGGGTTCGATTCCCAGTGGAGACAAAATTTTCTGCTCGGTTTGGTTGGTGGTAGGGCTTGTTCTAAGTCCGCCTGGCTAGCTACCACCATCTTATCTAAGTCTGTCGCCAAAACAACAATGTTAACAGCATTATTGTGTTTCGGCAGTTAGAGGTAAGATAGCCAGTTCCTCTGTGGTTGAGGATTGCGGGTGAAGGTCGCTTTTGCCTTCGGTCTGATCATCAATTACCATCAGATGAGATGTAGGCTAAGAGTTTACCCTTTGAGGATTAAAAAAAAGTAATGCTGTAATAAACAGTGCAGTTCTTTGATCATTGCAATTTATTATAAGTACCTAACGAAAATTATATCTGCGGTAAATGTCCACCTCACGAAAAAATGTAACTTGTTTGTAGACGCCTTGGGTTAACCTGTTAAGTCTACAAAATGTTTAATAAATAAATAATAATGTAGGTCATTGTTACTTTAAATGTATTTAGGGATAGGTATCTATAGTTTATTTATAACCTTGTTTCCAATTGATTTTATTTCCACTTAAACAAACATGAATTTTAAACAAGTATAAATAAAGTTAATTTTAGACTAACTAATACTGTTGAAAAAGTCATAAAAAAATATGAAGTTGTAGTGCAAACTGAACCTTATGTGTAGCCATTACAGTTGTTTTTCTTAAAACTCGTGTTTGTTTACATAATTTCGAACGCAGATTACTTAATTTCTCTGAAGAAAATACAAAACTACTTAGTGTCGTGTAAATATATTATGTTGTAAAATCAATCTGACATATTGACAGCGATGCTGACGAATTTTTTGATGCCCTATGATTATTCCTCCCCCCCTTTTTTATATACTAGTACATATTATTATATTAAGTCTGATAGTTTTTAAATGATGTAAATACGCGTGTAAATAAAAATTATGATTCATAAAACAGTTGATCTGACATTATAAAAGAACCTCTAGGAGGTTGGTACCTGTAAAGGTTTAATTTATGCTCTCAGATTGGCTGCAGATAAGCTCTAAAGACTATATCAAAGGAAGCACACAACAACAAAGCATATTGAAGTGTGCCGATGAAGAATATCTATGGAAGTCGCATCAAAGCCGCCTGACACCTCTTTCAACTTTAAACAAAGGCGGTCTGGGCGCCCGCCGAGGACACTCGATGTTCAGCCACTGTCATGTGCAGGGAATAAGGATCAAACTGTAGCAAAACTACATTATTGGGATTAAGTTTACGTTGGTTTATAATGGTTTTGATTAGGTACACAATACCTACAGATTGGGTCTCTAGAAGGATGTCATTTGATTCTAAAACTATGGGCTGTGACGTATCAAATCAAAGTTCTGATGTATTTGAGCCAAATTCCAAACCATACCATAACGACGTAAGTATGTGAAATACATATCGACGGTAAAAAGGAAGTAGGGCGACATTTTGCGTATAAGCGACATTTTGGTCAAAAATGAGTTATATATGCCATCCTATGTAAAATTTTCCGTTCTTTCGAATGCGCTTTCTCCCATGGCTCTACGATGACTTTTTTGGCGTTTATGCAGTAAAAACACGTCAGTTTAAAAAAAAATTAAAACTTTGAACGGCTTTCCTCAACATTTCAGTTTTTGTCGCTTATACCCTATTTCCTTTTAACCGTCGATATCTAAATACATGAGTAAAATATGTATAAGTACCTACAGTATTAAATAATACAATAGGATAGAATACTTTTATTTCAGAGTTCATAAGGGTTAGTAACAATTTTACTTATCATCCATCCATTTGAAATAAGATTTGACATTTAAACAAACCTTTTTTACAGTCCGTTCAACTGATTTTGACTTCTATACCGTATGTATAAGGATGGCATTAAAAGTAAAAAATTGGTTACAATACCAACTGTTTACTGCAGCTGCCATTTGCATTTGTTTTTTTTTTACCAATGCAATAATGTCAAAATCGGTTGAACGGGCTGTAAAAAAGGTTTATTTAAATGTCTAATCTTATTTCAAATGGAGTATAGTGTTAGTAGGAACAGGCAAACATTAACATACTCACAATAAAAATAAAAATTCAACGTGGAACTGCATCCACCTCCACAACATCAGGGAATCCCACCGGTCTGCGAACACACTAAGAATACAGCGCGGCAGCACTGTATTCTTAGTGTGTTCGCAGACCGGTGACATCAGGGATGCACATCTTTTTCTAATAATGGAGGCAAAATCATCAATTTCACTATCCGTAAACATCCCTGACGCACTACAACGCCACGGCAGCCGCAGCAGTACTCTCAGTGCATAATACAAAGTCTCACAAAAATTCTACTTTACTTAAAAATTATCTAACAATATCATTATCTATAATTGTACTCTTAGTTACACATCGTTTATTTCTGGATTTCTTCTTTTTCTTCGCAGTTTATTTAATGCCTAATAACTAATATATTATATCTATATACACAAACCTAATAATATTGAATTGCTACTTAGCCCTCTTCCTCTCTCCTAATTTTGCTGTACCCGACAGGTTCCATATTGATCTTTTACTTTGTTATACCATCTATGTACACATTAATAATACATTATGAAATGCAATGAAGTAAGTATTGGGTAACTTTCAAAATGTATAACAGATTGTACTTACATTCTAAATTCAAAACACTTTGTAACAAATGAAGTGCAAAGATGACGCTGCGCGTTGAAGTGTAGCATACATACATATTATGTGATATTATCCATTCAACGGATCCCGAGCGTCCTTAGAGTCGAGAACTCACTGAATATATTCAGTGAACTGTTTCGCAATTAGGAAATTAACAATGAAATAAGGCAATATTTCTGCGACTGTTTCTTTCACGTTCCAGTAACTAATACAGAGTAATTGAGATACTAATTTGCTCTATTTAGATGCCTAAACGCTAACAACTACAAATTAATAGGTACTGTTACAGTCATATGTTATTTTAATTATATTTCTACTGTAAAGTTTATTAATATATTTATGTAGGAATGGTAGGGCAAATAAAACTATTTCTCGATAGAAGTAACTGAGGTATATTATTTAAAATATATAAAGATAAAAAATTAAAGCAAAAAAAAAAACATCTGTCTTCTCAATCGACTCGACTCACAACTAAAAAAAACAAAATCACCTCTTCTCCAAAATCAAATATGCAGTGAAAAGCAAATTAGTATCCTACATAGAGGATTTACTCCCCCACAGCTCGGCCATCCTATTAAAAGTCTGTCCTCAGACTTCTAGTTAAATGAAATAAAAATAAAAATCATCACACTTATTAAATTTAAGTTAAACAAACACATTTCAGTTTTAAAAACAACTTACAACAACCTACCTTATATCTAATTAACATGAAATATAAAACAATCACAAACTGCCAGAGAAACAACATCACATAAAATGATAACTCAATAATAAACAACTAACTTAATTTGCAATCATAGCAATCACAATTTGACTGAGCAGTTTAAATGAAATAAAATGCTAACTTAGCATTAGTCCGGCCAGCTTTCAATCTTTTTAGTTACATCCATCATCACTGTCTTAATTATATTTTGCACCTCTAACATCTTACAATTTTTTGCACCTTTCAAATCCAACTTACTGTAAATAGTAGCTCCTGACAACTTGTCTAAATGATCATCAATATTTAGTAAAGGAAAGTAATCCTTCACCATTTTTTCATATATTTTTCGATAGTCAACACAAACTCGTGGTTTACCATTCTTCTTTTTAACTAACACCAATGGACTAGCATATTCAGAAAAACTTGGTTTCACAATACCTTTCTGTAACCACTCTCCTACTTGTTCAGTGACTTCCCTCTGCTCCTGTGCTGACAAGCGCCGAGGACGCTGTGCCACCGGTATATTGTCCTTCAACACAATCACCATCTCCAGCGGTGCTTCCTTGATTTGTGAGGGCTGGTATCCTTCAACCAGATTAGTCACAGCTGCCCGAACACTTAGAGGAATATGACTCAACTCAGTCGAACTTGAGCCTATATCATCTGAAAGCAAACTCAAAATTTCGCCCTCACCTTCAGGCATCACGCTCACAACACCTTTATCAAAAACAACCCTACTCATATCTAAAAAAGGTTGACCTAAAATCATCTTATAAGGCATTGAATCTCTGGGCACAATATAAAAAGTAATGTTATAAAAATTAGTACCAATTTTTACTTCGTACGTACACTTTCCGAATGCTATTACCTTGCTAGAACCTAAACCCGTTAAAACTTTATTTTCTTTGGTGTAAACACACTTCGGAAGTTCAAAAAATAAGTCCTCCGTTACAAGATTGAGATCACTACCCAAATCAATTAGACTTTCGACACAAACACCACTTACTTCAACACATAATTCCGATTTACTCACTTTGTTTACATTCAAAGTATTGTCAGTTTGACGTTTCTCATCGTTTTGACCACAACAACAATGGCCGCCGTCGCCGTCAGTACTGCCAACCTCACACGTCAACTTCGCACACATTGAGTTTGGTTGTCTTTTATCACCGCTTAAGTTGGTAGCCGTGCACTGTGGCGCTACGTGCCCGAACGCACCACATTTAAAACACTTGATTCCCTTTTTACAGGATGGTGCCAGATGATCCCTATCCCCACATTTGTAACACCTCCGATCATGCGTTTCCATTTTCTTCTCGTCACAAGACGACGAGGGTGTGGCTACGTTCCGCTTGGTCACCTTCACCGTATTTTTTTTCATCGTCTTGTATAACGACAGCTTCTCCTTTAATTGACTATATGTAGTCGCGCCATAAAGTATGGTTTTATTACTCTCGTAATCTAAAATTCCTTCGACGATGTATTGCACCGCAACATAGTCGGCAATCTTCGCACGCTTCGCTATCTCCTTCATCGAAATCATGTATTCGTAAAATGACTCCTCCTTACGCTTCTTCCTTGAAGACAGCAACTCATGGGCTTCTTTGGAATTGATACTGTCTGGAAATTCTTTGACGATTGCCGCCTTCAGCTCATCAAACGTGCGATGTATCTTTTCAGTTCTGAGCCACATAGCTGCGACACCAGCAAGTGAGCGCCTGGCCACAATCAGTGTTTGCGCCGGTGTCCACTGCATAATGTCCGCATGGTCTTCTACGTCTTGGGCCCATTTACTCGACGTGTATGTTTTGTCCGTCCCGTCAAACTTTGGCACTAGACCGTCATACCACAACGACGCAGCAGCTGGAACCGCCGCCGTTTCAGTTGATCTAGACATCTTTCCGAAATTAGGACCAATCTTTATTTTTCTTATTTTTCTGTCACACCACCCACACCTTCACACCTTTATTACTCCAACACCTTACTGCTTTCACCGCTACAAACACCACAAAGACACCTTTTATGGTAAAATTTTCATCGCCTCCACGTACGACAAAACACCACCATTTAGCTGTATTAAACCGCTACCATCCCGGACGAGCCCCCAAAAATTTTAGGAATGGTAGGGCAAATAAAACTATTTCTCGATAGAAGTAACTGAGGTATATTATTTAAAATATATAAAGATAAAAAATTAAAGCAAAAAAAAAAAACATCTGTCTTCTCAATCGACTCGACTCACAACTAAAAAAAACAAAATCACCTCTTCTCCAAAATCAAATATGCAGTGAAAAGCAAATTAGTATCCTACATAGAGGATTTACTCCCCCACATTTATACATAAAATCACACCTATAATCCCCGTAAGGTAAGGCAGAGGTGCTTCTATAGTACACCCACATTTAGATCCCCCTCCCTAATGTAACGTTGTAACTGTCAAGCCCCGCGGTTTGACATTGACACGCGCTCCACGTCACTTTCGACATTAAAAAAAAAAAATGTGGTAGCTGTAATTTTTGAATATTTTTGTTCTAATGGGGTTAAAAACTGAAAGCTCATAGCAGATGGCAGCACGGTTGTGCGTCTTTAGTCCGCCATTGTTGTTTATGTTTTCACTGTTGTGTCGATATCGTTTATACGAAAACTAGACAAAAATGTATGCGATTTGGAGTGTAGTACAACTAAAAGCAGAGTTATGGAAAAGAGATGCGTCTACCACGGGTAAAAAAGCAGCTTTAGTGGAAAGGTAAATAAATAATGACCATTTTATATTTGATAGATTGTTTTGTTTACATTATTTAAAACTCCTTTTTTTGTTGAAGACTGGAGGCATACGACAGGAATAACTTGATCGGAGTTGAAGAAGAGCTTGAGGATGATAACCCTAACATTCCTGCCCTGGAAAAGTTCAGGGATGTCAATTCTAGCACTGATCTTCCAGCGCTATCTAAAACCCACATTCAAACGTTTGCTGAAAGGTAAGTTTTCATACAGTGATCAACTTATGATGCATTCACTACTTCCTTTGTGAGTTCAACTATAAAAAAAACGTGTAATATAGGTACTTAATTTAATGTTAATATTATTTCAGGTTTCAAATATCTCCTAAAGTGAAAATCCTCTATGAAAATAGGAGCTTGATCAAGCTAATGATCGTAACCATGCTTATTTTCATGCACAATGCAGGCACAAATGAAAAGATTAATGAATAAGACTGGTATGATATGTGAAAGTCATTGTGAATGTGCAGCTGGAAGTGGCTTGGAAGCACACTGTAAACATATCTTCACAGTCCTCCATGGTATAGAGGATATAGTATGTACAAAGATTACAATTACCTATGCATAAAGTATGCACAGAAAAATTAATGATGTTCAAACAACCAAAAACAACATCATTTTATACTGAGTATCTCCAACCAGCAATTTACGATAAATACTATGATACTGTAATAAAACCAAATTAATATTATATACAATGTTTTATTTATCTCCTTATACACAATGCATATTACATAATACATTCCCTAAAGTTACAGCACATAAGACAAACAAAAAATATCTTTGATGCGAGGGGCACAAAATTGTGATGTTTTGTCAGACATAACAAACGTTCAATGTGAACGCGTTGACTTATTTATTTATTTATTAATTAATAGGTTAGCCTACAATTGTTTACACATTAAGTACATTTCTTTTAAAACTACATGATATACGAGTACATTTATAAGTGCAACAATTACTTAAGGCTAACACCACATGCACTATATTTGAATTTAACATTTTTATGACTGCAATTAATTTCTAATAATGGCTGATTTAGAATTATGTAAAAACAAAGCAATAATGCAATAAACTAGGATCAAATATTTGGTTTACATTAAATAATAAATTAAAAATTAAATTACATTGAAATAAATAACATTTTCAATAGTAATATTCTTCACATGACTTCCATAATACTTTATTTTTTGTGAGCCATTACACTTAAGTCGAACACACAAAATAGAACTTTTGATAGGTTTCAAAACCTGTGTAGAAAGCAATGATACTGTCATTGTTTCTACAGTTCTTTATAGATCCATAAATGTACACACAATTCACTTAGTATGTCTTGATGATACAGTATGTTGGTCCCGCTCTGGCCCATCATCTGGCTCCAATGGTGTGCTAGGAAAAATTTCTATTTCGTTAAACATTGTAAATTCCTCGTCTTTATATGGCTCTTCATAACTATCATGGGTTTGAATATGGCTAGGTCCAGCAATTTGATCACTTTTACCCCTTAGCTGAAGACAGAGCAAATAGACTGTTACAGAGAAATGAGAAAAAACAATGTTTTGAACATTGTTTTTTCTCATTTCTCTGTAACAGTCTATTTGCTCTGTCTTCAGCTAAGGGGTGGACTGGTTTGACTTTAGTAAAAGAAAAAATAGAGGGTACAGCAGTCTTCCTGAGCCTTTTGTATATATTTTCATCTCCTAGAACAGACAAAAAGGATTTATGATCTACTTATCTATGTGCGAAACATTAAATACAAATATGATGAGTGGAAGATATATTTATCTATTTAGCCCATAAAGTCCCACAGCTAGGCAAAGGCCTCCCATTTCCTTTTCCACACAGGTTTGTCCACAGTCGCTGCGGGCCAGTCCTTTCGGTAGGATAGGATTCAGTGCAGGATATGTGTTAATATTAGGCAGTAGGTAGTTTGGTATGAAGATATTAAATACAATGCAATAAAGCGAATGCTGCATAGATGCTTGCTACTTAGACATACGAGTATTTTGGTCGATTAAAAGATAATCTTAACAACACAACCTTAGTAGAATGTATATCAATAAATATCCACAAATGCCTATAATGAAAACACACTTAAGTTCACTGTATTATGAAAAAGAGCATCACCTGTATACGCATTCGTCTGATAGAAGTCTTCAGGTTTAAAATGTATAGTACATAACCTCGACAAATTATTTGGTTTCCAATTTTTTCTTCGGAAAGCTCTCTCCCACACTTTTCATCTTTTAAGATCTTTAGGGAATTCATGGGTCCCCGGATTTTTGCAGTCAACAGCTGCGCAAGGGGGCATATTATTTAATTAGGCGTAAAATAAGTTGATTGTTTACAAAAAATGTATGGATATTTGTTATGAGTAGGTCACGTCACTACTGTGATAGGACATCACTAGCGAAGAAGGCGCGCGGCCTAGATGGCGTCGCAACCAAGGCTAACGCTTTATATAAAAGACGGTAATAAAAACCAAGTTTAATTGAAGTCATTATCATTTATTTAATACACCGACCCAAACATGGTGTCAGAATTGGGTTCATAATCTGTGCCGTTTATATAGTCATTGTGAAATTCTGGTGTGAAAAGTCTGCGTCATGTCGGATGAAAATCAAAAGCCTAAGAAACTTTCTGGAATGTCCAGTCCGCAGCCAATAGTGATGAGTGGCAACTTGGCTCAACAATGGAAGAAATGGATCCAGGCATTTAAATTTTACTTACGTGCGTCTGGCTTGGATGAAGAGAGTGATGGCAGAAAAGTAGCTTTATTTCTACATGTCATTGGTGAAAAAGGCGTGGATGTATTCAATACATTTGGAAAAAACGAGGATAACATTACATACGACGAGCTTATAAAGCTATTTCAAAATCACTTTGCCCCAAAAGCTAACCTCACATACGAATGTCATAATTTTTTCACATACAAGCAAGGTGAAAATGAAACCTTAGACGATTTTGCTTGCACATTAAAATTAAGGTCACAAAACTGTGAGCTAGGAGAGCTGCAAGAACGCCTAGTCAAAATAATGTTCATATGTAACATGCATCAAAAATACAACTATATCAGAGAAAAATTATTGCTTGAAGATAAGCTGGATCTTGATAAGGCCTTAGAGATGGCAAAGGCCATGCTTGCTTCCAGACATCAAACGGATGAATTGTCAGCAGAACAAAGTACAGTTTTGTACAATACGAGTCAGTCACACTCAAGATCAAAGTCTAACTCAAGGAACGTCAGTCAATATAGTCAGCAGTCAAGACAGGAAGTTTGTAGAAGGTGTGGTCAGGTGCATCGTTATAAGTGTCCAGCATCAGGCGTAAAGTGCAAAAAATGTGAAAAAGTCGGTCATTTCGCAGTATGTTGTCGGTCATCTCAGTCAAAGTCAATAAGATATGTACAGTCCGATAATAATATGCAACAGGTACAGTCAGAACAAGATGAATTGTTTATAGGTCATATTCAGTCATCCAAGTCATTGTCAGGTGAATGGACAATTAATTTATATATAAACAATTCACAAATAAATTGTATTATTGATACGGGCAGTGATGTCAATATTATGTCAAAAAGTGTTTATGATTCGCTCAATACTAAAAATGTACCATCTAAAACTGATGTAAAAATTAAGTCATACACTGGTAATAGTCTAGAGGTACTAGGTCAACAAAGCTTAGAGTGTAAATTTCAATTTAATGACCTCTATATGACAAAACCAATTAATTTTATAATTGCGAATGTGAATTCTCCAACTGTATTAGGTAAACTTACTTGCTCAGAAATTGGACTAATTAAAAGAGTTTTCTGTGTAGATACTACAAGCATGCAAACGTCAGAAAGTGATATTAGTCAATTGTTTTCTGAAATAAGTCAAAATGAGTCAAATTCAAGTCAAGCACAGTCATTTCCATTACAGTCAAGTCAGTCACAAAATATAAATTTAAATAAACTTGTTGAATGTAATAATTCTGTTTTTACCGGTCTTGGTTGTCTTCCTGGTGAGTGTCACATAAGTACAAATCCTGAGGTCCAGCCAAAAGTTGATGCTCCAAGGAAGGTACCATTTGCATTACATCATAGACTTCAACAAGAACTTGAGAAGATGGAAAAAATGGATGTCATTACCAAGGTCACAGAGCCTACTGAATGGGTGAGTTCTTTAATCTTAATAGAAAAGAAAAATGGTCAATTAAGGGTATGTCTAGACCCCCGTAATTTAAATCAGGCAATTAAGAGAACTCATTATCCTATTCCATCAGTAGACGTGGTCCGCGCCAAGGTGGCTGGTGCAAGATTTTACTCCACCTTGGATGCAAGTAGTGGATTTTGGATGTGTAGACTGAGTGAGAAGAGTTCCTACCTCACAACTTTTAATACACCTTTTGGCCGATACCGCTTTAAACGTCTTCCATATGGAGTCAGCTGTGCTCCTGAGTATTTTCACAGAATTATGACCGAAATGTTTGGTGACATACCAGGGGTGGCAGTATACAGCGATGATATTTTAGTAAGCGGTCAAACACTACAAGAACATAATGAGCGTCTTAATATAGTATTTAAAAGAGCAAAGGAATATAATGTCAAGTTTAATAAAGAAAAATGTTCATTCACCAAGGAGAGTATTAAATATCTGGGTCATATTTTTTCAGCGGACGGAATCACAGTTGATCCGGACAAAGTCAGGGCAATCAAAGAGATGCCCTCTCCTACCTGTCTAAAGGATTTACAAAGATTTCTAGGCATACTTAATTATTTAAGTCCTTTCATTAAAAATATGGCAGGTGAGACAGAAATTCTACGCCAATTATTAAAAAAATCTACTGATTGGCAGTGGACTGCCAATCATGAAACAACATTTCGTCATCTGAAGCAATTAATATGTCAAGCTCCAGTGTTGTCACATTTTAATGTTCATAATCCTATTGTCCTACAAAGTGATGCTAGTAAGAGTGCTGTCGGAGCGGTGTTGTTACAAAATCAACATCCAGTATATTATGCTTCAAAAACTTTAACAGATACACAACAGAAAATGGCTCAGATAGAGAAAGAACTCTATTCAATAGTTTTTGCTTGCATCAAGTTTCATCAATTTATATATGGACAAACTGTAACTGTAGAGACAGACCATGCTCCTTTAATAACATTGTTTAAAAAGCCCTTAGTCGAGGTTCCAACACGTCTCCAAAGAATGATGTTAAAAATACAACTCTATAATCTAAATGTTGTTTACAAGAAAGGTAGTCACATGTACATTGCTGATACTTTGTCAAGAGCAGCACTCTCTGAAACAAGTTCAGATGAATTAGATGATGATGTCATTGTTCATGTAAATTTACTGATTAAGTCATTACCAGTCTCATCAGAACGCCTACAGTGGTTAATCAGAGGCACAAATGAAGATGAAAGTCTACAGATTTTGAAAAAATACTGTAAAGAAGGATGGCCGTCAAGTAAAACTCAAATTCACAAAGATCTGCATGAGTATTGGCAATATAGATTTGATTTACATACAGAAAATGATTTAATCTTCAGAAGTAACAGTATAGTCATACCTAAAAAATTAAGGCCAGAGATTTTGAAAATAATTCACAGTGGTCATCTGGGAATTGAAAGGTCAAAAGCGTTTGCTAGAGGACATGTATTTTGGCCATTTATGTCAACTGATATAAAAAACATTGTTCAGTCGTGTCATATTTGCTTGTCACATAGAAGCTCAAATGCTCCAGAACCACTTCTTCCACATGAGGTTACATTACTTCCATGGGAAAAAGTTGGTGTTGATTTTATGGATTATAAATCAAAAAAATACATAGTAGTACAAGATTATTACTCAAATTATATTGAATTAATGGCAGTGGCAAGCACTAACGCCAAAACAGTAATTGTTTGTCTTAAAAGTATCTTTAGCAGACATGGTATTCCAGTTGAGTTATTCTCTGACAATGGGCCACCATTTAATTCGACAGAGTTTAAGAATTTTATTTGGGACTGGGGAATACATCATAATACGTCAAGTCCCTACATACCAAGGTCAAATGGGTTGGTAGAGTCGGCAGTAAAGATATGTAAACGTTTTCTTACCAAGTCAGAGGAGTCAGGGACAGATCCATATCTGGCTTTGCTTCAATTCAGGAATACACCTAGAGGAAATCTACCATCTCCAGCACAATTATTAATGTCACGCTCACTCAGAACACAATTACCAACAGTCACAAAAAATTTAATACCAAAAACAGTCAAATTTCAAGAATATGTCAAGACGAAGGAAGAAAATAAAAATAAAATGAAGAATTACTATGACAGAAAGACTAAATCATTACCAGAACTACAAGAAGGAGATGAAGTCTATTTTAAGAAAATGCCAGATACTCAATGGATTACAGGCACAATAAGGTCCAAATGTGATCAGCCTAGGTCTTATACTGTTGAAGGGTCAGATGGATTTATAGGAAGGAGAAACAGACAGCATATTTTGAAGCCTCCGCAGTCACCACAAATGGTATCTCAAGATATGTTAAGAAAAGGTCCAAATATCAAGACATCTCCTAATTCCCTTAGAGTAGCACCGTCTATTGGAGAGCGTACAACTCCAGTTGAAATGCGCACTAGGCGTGGAAGAGTTATAAGACCACCAAGGCGGTTAGATTTGTAAGAGTAAATATTTTGTTAATTAAGCAAACATTGTAGCAATGACTGTGAAGGACTATTTGATTTAGTTAAGTCTAGAATATAAATAGATAGAGATTTGGTTAAAAAAAAAAAATGTCTTATTTTGTGTTACTTAAACTTGTTCTTGTTGTCAAAAGTGATTGTTGAGAGTTTAGTCAATTTTTGTAAACATTCTCAAGCTGTAAAATTTGAATAATTTAACCTCTAATAAGGAGGATGTTATGAGTAGGTCACGTCACTACTGTGATAGGACATCACTAGCGAAGAAGGCGCGCGGCCTAGATGGCGTCGCAACCAAGGCTAACGCTTTATATAAAAGACGGTAATAAAAACCAAGTTTAATTGAAGTCATTATCATTTATTTAATACACCGACCCAAACAATATTGACAGCTAGCTGTCAAATTTAAAGACGGACAATGATAGCGACATCTGAAGTGAGCAAATGGCAGTTTTTATCCCCATTGACGATAATATCCGTCAGGCCATAGAGTGAAAGAGCCCACAGACGATATTAGACCTTATTTAGCAGTAAAAATAGTAATATAAGCCGCGTATACTGGTGTACCGACGTACGTGGTGGGTCACTTCAAGCTCAGCAGTAGCGCTTGCGACCAGTAGACCAATGAGGCAGTCAAAGTTTCTTTTGTGTTAGATAGTCAAGTGATCCAAGTCTAAATTTCTTCTGTGTTAGATATTTCAATAATAGGTACATACGTCTTGGTTTCCCCCCGTTTCGGCAATAGGTACCTACAATCTGCCTCTCTTTTGTCATCTTAGATTTTCACTTTAGGAATTGGATCTACAGGGTCAAAATAAATTAGCTAGTGAAACTTCGCGGACGTGATGGGTATTTATCTTAACATGATAAAACAAGAAATAAATTAACTTGATGATTTTTTTTTGGGGTCCTCCGCTGGTTTCTGTGTAGTTACTACATACACCTAATTGAAAATATCAGTTTAAACAAGTTTTTTTTTTGCGTAAACTTCACACACGTGATGGGTAACACGATAAAACAAAAACTGATTTTCTCAACTCATACTTCAAGTAACTATACTTCCAGCAGTCATTGACCCCAATCTTAGAGTATATATAACTAGAGAAGCCATAAGCGCAATATTCTGAACAAAAAAGTCTGTCACTTTTGGCGGGGGACGCGCGGTAGTTTCTACGAAAAAGAACAACGGCTATTGTTTTTTTCGAGCCCGGAAAGAGAAGTCCATACTAGCGATTTTTTTTTATCGATATCCCAGAAATAAAACAGCTGATGCATATATTTTTTTTAATAATAACAACTATTAAATAAAAGTAAAAAAAATAATGTTATAGTACCAACAATCAATACATATTTAAAAAAATCAGTTGGTTCATGACACCTACTGATTTTTTAAATTAATAAATTTGGAGTATATAATTATGGCGAATACATTTTTGAGGGTCCCTTTTTTTTGTAATGTACGCAATTCTTGTATCTGTATGGTTACGGCTTTAGCTAGTTCTACCTCATGACTATTTAAGACATCGGTATCATGATCTTGTGAGAACAATGTTTTCCCAACAAGATTTCGCAGAGCCCGTGTTACGACATAGGTGGTGGTATATTTAATACTTAATTTTTTGCGGTTATCCAATCCAAGCCTATTAACTTCTCACATTGGTGACATAAAGAAATGGATCTTGATTTTCTCTCTCTCTCTCTCTCTCGATCAAATAAGAAGAAGACAGTTGGAAGTATAAACGCTTTTTCACGTGACTTTTCTGCCAGTTTACTCCTACCGCAAGCCGCGTTAAAGAACTTCGTTTAAAAACAATTTTCTTAAACAACTTAAAATTCTAATTCGCCTTAAGAAATTATCGACATGTCAATTTTGGTTTCATACGTGACCTCAACCCTACGGTAGTCTCGTTATAATTTTTGCTAGAAGACATAATCGCATGGCAAGTGCATGTCAATTTAGCTGATTTGACGTACATTTTCGTAATGCAAAAAATATCTATTTTGAACCTTATGAACATAAAAACGAAGTGTAGCGAGACACGGTGACGTCACGGAAGCAATGCGAGAAAAATACTCGATTCATGCCTTGTTTTATGTTGAATCATGGTTGAATCGAATGAAAAGATTATGAGGTTAGGATTTTGAATTTCACTGAAAACATGACTAGATATTAAAAAAAATACTTGCTTAAGGAAGGTTATTCCGTCTTTATTTAAGTTTGACGTATTTGAATGCTTTTTTACATGTTTTAACAGCTCAACCAGGCATTTTCACGGAACACTGACGAGAACCCCGCGACCCGAAAACGATTAACGTTGTGCGTTCGAATCGATTTGAAAGTAGTTTTTATGACCGTGTTAGAGAGCATTTGCTCTTGTACTTTTACAGAGGGGGAAGTGTTCGTAAGGCTTCTCCAGTGATATATATGTATACTCTAAGACCCCAATAAAAAAATCGTCAAATCCTTCTTATTTTATCGTGTTTACGTATACGTCTGTGTAGTTTCGCTGGGTAATTTAACTTGACCCTGTACTTGTATGGTGTACCGTTATTATGAAAGAAATTAACTCCAAATCCTCTGCACCCATTTTAAAAAGAACCTTAATATATTCATAAATATGTATGCATTTAAAACGTACGTTGTGCGTATTACTGAGAATCAAAGACAATACGAAGGCAAAAACAGTAAAAAGGTTTATAGCACCGTGAGTTTTAATACAGACTTTTGAAATATTCAGGCTTATTCAAAAAAGTCGCTTTTGTGCCTACTTTGTAGCAACGAATTGGATAAGGACGTAGGTACACACGGCTACACATCAAGCTATACATTTCCAGTATAAGCTGACCTCGCATTGTACGGAAATCCTACACAGTGCGAGATCAGCATAAACTGGAAATGTATAGCTTGATGTGTAGCCGTGTGTACCTATTTAAGCACACGTTAATGTAGAATTGTTTTATTTTTATGAAAAAACAATCCTTCTCTTATACACAGGCATAGTATTGTTTTATGGATTTTCTCTAGATTTAAGATAATAATAAAACCTACTTTCCATTTTTTATTTTTTGTAATTATACTGTCACTGCAATGTTTGACAATGTTAGCGCTGTAGTTTGTCGAGCGAAAATTGTGTTGCACTATCGTCCGTCGATCAAGAGTTTTGTCGACCCATCGTTTGTCGTGAAAAAAATCAGTCGCACTAATGTTCGTCGAGCTTATGTGTTGCTGCACCACTTATGGTCGACATATCATACTGTCGCCCTAACATTTGTCGTGTATTTATTTCGCAACAATGATACGTAGTCGATTTTTACAGATAGATTTCTTGAATATTTTGACGTTGTATTACTTAATACGAATACGAAAGTATGTTCTTAGTTAAGTACAAGATTAAAACTCCATTGATTTTCCAAGAGTACTACCAAATTTCTAAAATTATACGCTGAAAGTATACATGAGATTTATTGGTTAAATTAATTAAATTAAACTTCTATAGGCAACTTAACGTAAAAATAATCCCGGCACACTCTCACTTCCA
This sequence comes from Agrochola litura, assembly GCA_949152395.1. Taxonomy (NCBI): domain Eukaryota; kingdom Metazoa; phylum Arthropoda; class Insecta; order Lepidoptera; family Noctuidae; genus Agrochola; species Agrochola litura. The sequence goes on from OX424512.1 coordinate 6,967,418, forward strand.
TGCCCGAAAAAGATTCCCCAAACAATGTGTTCAGAACAATGGCAACACCACCTCGAATTTGCAAATTATCAACATTATTAATGTGGGACGGTGAAGTTGGCAAATTATTTTTTATGTCTAAAATCCCTTTATAAGCACGAACAAAAGCCGCATTAGCTACAAATTAAATTCATGAAACCATAAAGTGTTCCGTTGTTCATAGCACAGAACCGCGAGTGTTTTGTTTCTTCAAAGGTATGATTTCGGCTTCACTAATATTGTTACGCTTCTTTTTGTTAAGAGTAATTGTTAAAGATTTTTTTTTCGTCAGTTTTTTCTTTGATAGAACTCGAGCGAAAGACGCAGTGCTTCAAAGAGAACTAATTTTAAACTCCATGATTAAAAACGATGTTCATTTTGTTTAAAGCCACTTGTAGGGATCGACGTGCTTGTCTCGAAATTGTAATTTAAAATAGCGCCCTTTTAGAGCTCGCTATAAAGAGACATTTGATACTTTCGTAGGACGAAAGGCTTTAAAAACGAGAGGAGCTGCGAGCAATTCTCTAACAAAAGACTCAACGGCCTTCTTTTATTTTCTTTCTAATGATTTGGGTACAATATAATTTGCCATTCGCGGATATCGTACAGACGCGGGTTTTTACTTATCTTTGTAAGGTTACTGTTGAATTAAATCCATACATATTTAATATACAGGGTTAATGGTTATACGTCGGCAATCCGTTAAGGGCATGTAGGAGAGGTCATTTGCAACCAAATGACGCCTTTTGACTCCTATGCACATGTCAAAAATTTTCGAGTCATTTGACGTTTTATATTTTAATTTCATACAAAAAGAAATGGGGGTCTTTATTACTGTAGGGGTCATCAGGGGTAACCATTATTAACCCTATATATCAGGGTTAGTGGGTACATTTTACATTTTTACTTCATACATCATCACTTGCCTAGCCTTTTCCCAACTATGTTGGGGTCGGCTTCCAGTCTAACCGGATGCAGCTGAATACCAGTATTTTACATGGAGTGACTGCCTATCTGACCTCCACAACCTAGTTACTAGGTAACACGATACCCCTTGGTAAGACTGGTTGTCAGACTTTTGGGCTTCTAACTACCCGTTCGTTAGAAGCCCAAAACCCGTTCTCCCGCTCTGGGTGGAGCGGGAGGGCGTATCAGACTCTTACTGACTAAAACCCACCCGTGTTCCTTCAGTTGCCTATATGTTGCCAGGGGCCACGGTAACCCTTTCGGCCAAACCCGCAACCCCGGCAGGCATCGGCCCTAGCGGCCCCTTCAGCTGTGCTGAAATCTCTTTGAAGCGCGCGCGGAACACAACGCGCCGTCGACCCGGGCCTGGTCTTTATCGGACGGCGAGCTACCCATTGCTCACCGTCCGCAAGCCCGCGCCTTCGGTGGCCGGGAATCGGCCTGCGATTCCCGACGCCCAGGGCGTCTCCTGGTGCACAACCAATAACCCTGTCTATCAATTTCAAAGGAATTAATATAACTTTTTAACATAACATAACATCACGCATGTATTTCTCCAAAGGGTTAGGCAGAGCTGGACCTATTATTATTACACACACGTCTTTATAACTTGTGAATTCGGGAAAGTACGGATTTATGATATTTTCCAATTATTAACATAATAACTTTTATCTAAGGTGAGAAGAGACCTATGGGAAAGACAGCACCTGTCACCACCCGACTTCGTTCAGCCCCAGGAGCATCTGCCACCCGGACGTGACCTGCAGTTGCCTATATGGAAAACAATCGACTGCGGACGTTAGTAGGCCGCTGCAAGCACAATCTAGCAAAATGAGGGTTTTTTTTTAAAGGGCATCTCGCAGTTCTGACCACTAAGGTCTTGGCTGCTTAACCGGATTTTCCTGTGGGTGCCATAAGCTTCTACACTTAGAGCCTCCAGCCAGGAGCTTTTTGAACTTATTCTAAATTAAAATTAAGCGAATGCTCGCTAAGGGTACCCCCTGTGGGGTACGAACCTCGGCTTAGGGCATGGCTGATGGGAGGACAGCAAGAAGGGACAGGCTGGATCAAATTTATATTTTCATCATGATTATTATGCGGGGTATGTAAAGCTACGTGCTCACCTGTAACAACTGCTGGCACCTCGTTTTCGAGCAAGGGTCGGGGTGGAGTTTCATTTACTCGGGGATTCGGTCGCGATCGCAAAGGACCTCGGCGGCGAGGTCGGAATGACGGGAGGCATCAGTTTTTGTATTGGTGGCCCTATTCTGCTCCTGGAGGAGTGTAATGGGGTCATCTGGATCGGAGAGAAAATGGGGGATAACAGATCCCACTGATACCCAGTGCGAATGCGGTGCTCTTGACTAAACCATGTCCCAAATGCTGGAGTGTCCTAAGTGTCCACATACCTACACTTCTGAGCACCTAAGAAAATGTCACTGATGCCGCGATTGGCATGGCCACCTACTGAGTCCAACTCGTTTAACATAATACCTACATGTTTTACCATCGACTCGAAAAGAAGACAAATAACTTAATTCCCACCTGCAATTAGGTACATGTGAGAAAAAAAAAAAAAAAAAAAAAAACTTAATTGTACGTTAGAATTGCCCGGCAATTGAATTGGTGATTGCAGTAGGTATTTTGAAATTAGCGAAGAGGAAAATCAAGCTGCCCATTTTAGAAATATCCATAAGTCGTAATTGAGAACGATCGAGTGAAAGGGCTGTTAGTACTATCATAACTATTTATGCAGCCAAGCAAAATACAGTTTTAAGCCGGTAAAATTACAGACATACTCAGACCAAATAAAAACTTAGACAGAGCACTGTCAACAGTGAAGTGAGGCCGGTTTCGTAAACATGTGTGCACTTAGTGAGGTATAGTTTGACTGTAAATGTGTGCGTGTGAGCGTGTACACGCACACATTTACAGTCAGTGCACGAAGCGGAGGTGTAGTTTTGGCATGATTCACTGTATTGTTCTGTGTCTTGGTTTTTTATTTGGTCTGAGCATATGAGAATCAGATTGCAAACCACTTGGTGTTGGATATATGTATCTATGCAGCTATAAACAGCAAAAACCAATTTCAATCGGCTTATTGGTGAATCGCACGAATTTGCTCGCCCGAAACGGGCGAATCGACATTTTTAAATGATGTTATTTTTTCTAGGAGATAGGAAGAGATTCGCACGAAGTTAATTTATTTGTAAGCGAATCGATTTCTGGGTTTGTCGATTCGCCTATAAATAAATTAAATTCGTGTGAATCGCCTCAAAGAATAAACGCGGTCGGGGGACCCTAGTCAGGAACGAAGTTCCCTCTCTCACGTATGATTTAAAACAAAAACAAAATTTTCGCAGCCGGCTGTCTTGGATTTTCATTTTGACCAAATTTAATTTTGTACAATTTTATCCCACGACACTGTAATCACTTTACTCCTTCTTTTGTTTTGTTCTGCCAGCGTTCTCTCTCTCTGTCTTCTCTCTCTTTTTATCTTTGAATTAGAAGAAGACAGTCTCAAGTATTAACACTTTTTAGCGTGACGATTTCTGAAAATTTACAAGCCGCGTAGAACTTCGTTCCAAAAAATAATAATTTAAAAGTTTCGATTCGCCCGTTTCGGGCAAGTAAATTCACGCGAATCACCAATAAGCCTTTCAATCACTAAGAAAACACATATAAAGAGAAGGGTTATCCGATAAGAACGACAGGGCTAAAACTCTTGTTAGCTAATCTTGAAAGTTAAACACGCAGTAACCTAAAATCGATCAGTATTATTAAGTTAAAGGGGTTGCCGAATTACATGTGATACATGTTCGTTAGTAATCTGATTCTGGAGGGCTGCATCAATAATTACGTCAGTCACCCAATCTGTCACGCAGTGTGGAGAGGCTTTAATTATCGAGTACAACTTGATTGACTAACTTAGTTCACAAATTGACATAAATAGTAGAACACAGTTAGGCACGCGCTTGTTTGTGTCTATCTTAGTGTATTGATATTATAGCGCTACAAGGTTAGGTATTTTAGGCGCGTGGGCAAAATTGGAACTGACACCGCCATCTTGTTGTTAGGATTCCGTAGTCAACAAGGAACCCTGAGGCGTCGTCCTATAATCCTTAACCACCGCAGGAGACGCCCTGGCCCTGGCCTGGGATTCCCGGCCACCGCAGGCGCGGGCTTGCGGACGGTGAGCAAGGAGTAGCTCGCCGTCCGATAAGGACCAGGCCCGGTTCCACGCGCGCCTCAAAGAGATGTCAGCACAATTGAAGGGGTCCGATAGGGCCAATGCCGGCCAGGGTTGCGGGTTTGTTCGAAAGGGTTACCGTGGCCCCTGGTAACATACAGGCAACTGAAGGAACACGGGTGGGTTTTAGTCAGTAAGAGTCTGACCGGTTTTTTTAATACATTTCAAGTGACATTTCCGTTAACGTCATTCGAGTCAAAAGATTATAGCAGTGTACAAATAAATTGATGTACAGACGCCAGCACTTCAAGCTACTACAATCTGTCAAATTTAGTTGATAGATTTTCAACTTTATCGCTGAAGTTCAAAGTTGATTGGGAAAATTTGACAGTTTCGGGTAGCTTGATGTGCTGGCGTCTGTACCTTTCATTCATTTATTCATTTCGTTGTCTTATGAGATCATAAATCGTTCACTGCTCAATATGAACGTCTACAATAAATGGCCATGAAGAAATATAACCAACATTCACCACGCTACTAAACGGATTATCGCACAGCTGAGTGCCGCAGCCCATTGTTTTTCTCTTTAATCTAAAGGATTAAATCTAAAGTCATCTTCAAGAAAGACGCTGCGTGATTCTCGAGAAACAATAGACGGTAAGCTTAAGCTGCCTGTCCACTGGAGCAGAGTGAGGCAGCGGAGCGGGGTGTGACATTATTAGGCTGCCTGTCCACTGGAACGGAGCGAGGCAGCGGAACGGAGAAATATGCCAATATTAACCTATAAAATCTAAACTCTGCTTCAGAGCTCCACTCTAGGTATTAAAATCCGGAAAACCGGATCCGGGAATCTGGACGATCCGGCGTAATTAAACCTTTCCGGATCCGATACCAGTATACCGGATCCGGTGATAGCATTTTTTGGCAAAATAAATCGCGCTGTTGCAAGATTTTAAATGCGTGGTGCGTGTGCGTGCGAGTCGTTCGACGCTAAGCCACCCCGCAGGGGGCACCCACCTATCCACGCGTCGCCGTCAAGTCAGTTCACGTGACTACAAGCTCAGTATTATTCCACTCTTCGCTTGGGTCACAAATGTGTATTTTGTTTTGTTTGTCGCTGTATGATTATTTGCTGATTACAAAGCCAGTGTAGAAGCTGAAAGGGCCTTTTAAGCCGCAGGCTATATTTTTAACTCTATTTTAAGTCGATTGGCAGATGCCACAATTAATACCATTTTTTTTCAAACAAAACTTATTTTTTGTTACTGTTTATGTACCGTACCTACTTAAAATAATTATTTATCGTAAGTTGATTAAACCAAAGAGTTAAATTTATAACACACACTCATGATTGTATTCATTGTTAGTTTTCTCAAATTATTGTGATCTCAGTAAATAGTAATGACGCAAGGTTAAATTATGTTACATTTTATAAAGTTAAGTATAATTTTAAGTTCTAACATGAAAAGTAAAAGTTGATTGTATATAAGTTTTTTAAAAATAAACAATTTATTTATTACACTTACTCGATTAACTCATTAACAGTCCATTTTGGAACGAAAAGGCAAAATTACTCTGATTTGATCAATCCGGTCGAATCCGGCCGGATCGATAAAAATCCAGCCGGATCTGGCCGGATTGGAAATGACGCTGGATTGCAATCCCTACTCCGCTCCTATTGGTTAATATTGGCACATCTCCGCTCCGCTGCCTAACTCCGCTCCAGTGGACAGGCAGCCTTATTGCAGACATCACTACAATGTTAAAAATGTTGCTTTTTATGATATAACTTTATTAATCTATTGCATTATGTCTAAATGATAACAGCCTCACGGATCGATCGAAGGTTAAGCTACGCTTTCCGCGGTCGGTCCTTGGATGGGTGACCATCCATTATATATCGAGACCCCTCCGTGCCTCGGAAAGCACCGTAAGCCGTCTGTCCCGGCTGTCATTCGTAGATCTTTGACCGTCGTTACGGGTCGTCAGAAACCCCAAAAGTCTGACAACCAGTCTTACCAAGGGGTATCGTATTACTCAGTAACTGGGTTGTGGCGGTCGCTCCATGTAAAATACCGGTATTCAGCTGCATTCAATTTGACTGGAAGCCGACCCCAACATAGTTGGGAAAAGGCTTGGCAGATTGATTTTGTAATCGACTTACGTTAAACACCCTTAACTTAATATTTACACGACCGAAACGTCTTATATAGTGTGATGTGAAATAAATTCCCACCACCATGTAATAATATGTTTTGTCATATGGCAAATATAACATGTGCATAAATGTGTAAAAAAAAAAACTAAGTAATAATCTACCAAATGAAGAGATCATTCATTCAAGTACGTGACGCATACGTACGGTCTACATAAACTATAATTTACAGGTCGCAAATTGTCCTAGAAATATCTAAACGAACTTTGACTTCAACCAATAGGAAAATAATCTTTAAAGCAGACAAAAAGTGTATCAGGATAATTTTTGAATTACAGGTCATAGATACATGTAAACCATTATTTATTAAATTTAAAATATTCACTCTTCCAGCCTTATATATTTTTGAGGTTGGCTGTATTTGTAAGACCAATCCAAAGTTATTTAAAAAAATGTCAGACATTAATAATCGAAGTCGACGGGATATCAATAGCGTATGCGTAAGAAGGTCCCACACAGCATTAATGTATAAAAGTGTATTCTGCATGGCGCCAGTCATATTTAACCACATCAAGAATTGAACGTGAGCTTATTTAAGAAACGCTTAAAGTCCTTACTGGTGAACAAAGCATATTACAGTATTTTGGAATTTATAACAGACAAAAATTTTATGACAGAATGTTGACATGCTAAGAAAATAATTGCAATGTGGTCCTTAACATAAATTTTATTTATTGACATTAGTATTGTTTATTGACATCAGTTTTTGTATATATTGACTTTAGTATTGTGTAGGTATTGACATAGCCTTATTATTTGTTTTCAGTCTGTTTGTTGTCATGCTCTGTATTGACATTTATATATGTTTTTATTTTATTTTTTACTAGCGGACGTTACGCGGTTTCACCCGCGTCATTCCCGTTTCCGTGGGAGTACGGGGATAAAATACAGCCTATGTTACTCGCTAATAATGTAGCTATCCATTGCTGAAAGAATTTTTCAAATCTGTCCAGTAGTTTTTAAGTTTATTCGTTACATACAAAAATACAAACATACAAATCTTTCCTTAGTAGGTATAAATTATTATTGTACACCTATGTTAAACAAATGAATAAATGACTTATTGATAAAAGAAAAAGAAATAAAAGCTACATACATGAATACACTACAATATGTCGCTGGTGCTTAAGTACAACCCAACAAACAAGTAGGCACTGAAATTACAAAATACAAACTCACAAAGGACCGGCGAAAGGCTAGTCAACCCGAGTTCGAGAGAATTCAAATACAATTGGCTGGTACTCGAATCGACTTATTTGTGAGCGAGCAAATAGAAAAACCTCGAGTTACATCACTTGCTCATACTTATGTTATTTCTTCCTAACGTTATTACTGAGTCCTATACTCCGTTTGAAATAAGATTAGACATTTAACTAAACCCTTTTTACAGTCCGTTCAACCGATTTTGACTTCTATTGCGTTGTTGGCATGACAAATGGCAGCTGCAGTAAACATTTGGTATTGTAACCACTTTTTTGCTTTTAATGCCATCCTTATACCTACGGGATAGAAGTCAGAATCGGTTGAACGGACTGTAAAAAAGGTTTGTTTAAATGTCTAATCTTATTTCAAATAGAGTATAGTGCTTTAGAAGGACATTATTTTTTATTGCCTTTTGTCATGATTTACATCATGGAGTTTCTTCCGAGAATACAAAACACGTGCTCCAGTTGTGAGACTTAAATAAGGGAACTAAAATGAAAACTGCTTTCATAATAATATAGACACATACTAGTGAGGAGCTCGTGGCTAAGTAATTACAGTCGCACGATTCGATCCATCAGGTTAAGCTACGCTTGCCAGGGTTGGTCCGTGGATGGGTGAACATCTTTACATACCGAGCCTCCTCTGTGCCTCGGAAAACACGTCAGGCCGTTGGTCCCGGCTGTCATTCGTGGATCTTTGACAGACGTTACGGGTCGTCAGAAGCTCGAAAGTCTGACAACCAGTCTTACCAAGGGGTATCGTATTACTCAGTAACTGGGTTGTGGCGGTCGCTCCATGTAAAATACCGGTATTCAGCTGGATTCAATTTGACTGGAAGCCGACCCCAACATAGTTGGGAAAAAGCTAGGCAGATAGATACTAGTAGATTAACTAAGAATAACTAACTAAGTTAAGCGACTCATAAAGGCTAATAACCGATTGTTTCATGATATCAATATACACCGTGAAATTTGAATCACAGTTTTGCTAGAACAAACGTTGTTCAGACCATGGTCTACTACCATTCTACAGCATCCAATAAAAAAAAACATAATAGGTTTTTGAAAAAACACAAAAAAAAACAAAGTTTAAAATGTCAAGATTATCGTTACTCCCTACAACACAGACACCACGCACGGGACACAGCATTGTCTACAGGGAAATGTACCTCCATAAACGAAATTTAGTAAGCAGTAATTAATCTTGACATTTTAAACTTTGTCTTTTTGTGTTTTTTCAAAAACCAATTTATGTTTTTTTTTTATTGGTTTCTGTAGAATGGTAGTAGACCATGGTCTGAATAAAGTTTGTTCTAGCAAAACTGTGATTCAAATTTCACGGTGTATAACATCACCCTTTAATTCCCCGAAACGTGAGGCAGACAGAGGAGTACCTACAGTAAACCCGCCAGTTATGTTTAAGTCTCATGTAATCGGAGGCGAGCCTATTGCCATCAAACGGGCACAAATCTAAACTCCGGGCTGCTATTGAGAAATTCTAGATAGAAAAACCCAATAACACTTTGCCCGATTTAGGAATAGAACCCAAGACCTCATGCTCAGCAGTAGCGCTTGCAACCACTAGACTAGGCAGGTGATTTGAATACCTTTTTTTTTTTGGGTGGGAAATTATCAAATAACTTGTCCCGCTCTGGGCGGAGCGGGAAGGCGTGTCAGACTCTTACTGACTAAAACCCACCTGTGTTCCTTTAGTTGCCATGTTGCCGGGGGCCACGATCTCCATTTCGGACTTCTTCTCTCCCGTCAGTTCTGCTGACATCTCTTTGGTGCGCGCGTGGAACACAACAGCCTCGGGAATGTGATACAACGTTGGTATACCTGGACGATTTGTTTATCTATTTTCACCCGAGCAGAGCTCGGTCGACCAGGTACTGAATATCAATAGACTGTAATCCTCTCTTCTATCGAACAAAACTATTCTAAATTTCAAACTAATTAGTTACTTGAATTCCACAATTCACAAACATACAACCGTCAAGAAATTCTCGACATTTCACAACAGCACAGAAATGTGCCTCGATACACTCAGACACGCATAATACACCCCACAGTGTGAACCCGCTTTTGTACCCAACACGTGTGTACAAAGCAGTTTGGCACATTATCAAGGAACACTGTTCCAAGGTACCTACTATTCTAACCAGAGAACTGGATGTCATCGGTAAATGGGAGACAATGCCGGGATTATAGTCACAACAGAACTGTAGCTCGTTACACTAAGCACCGCGATAAGCAACCCACCCAATTATAATTAACTTTGTTTCTCGACACATTGCGGAATTACTGAGACATTGAACAATTACTGCGGTAGAAGTAAAATACAATAGACGTTGATATATTTAGTAACCTGTTCCGCTTAAGAGCCATACAAAACCCTGAAAGAAATCGACACGACCGTGTTTAACCTCTCATCGAGACATCCTCAGGATGACGATTGACTTGTCGCGAACCCGAACACGGCGTGTTGCCACACCGAGCGCTGAACGCAGAGTGAGCCTTATCGTTTTTTCATATTTTTTTTGTATGGCATCTCGTAGCTGACCTCTGAAGTCATGACTATTTAACCGGGCTTTCCTGTGGCTGCCTTAAGCTACTACACTCAAAGCCTCCAGCCAGCCCCTTATCGCCCATCAAACCCACTTATATACTGCTCGGTCCACCTCGGCTCGGACCGTTATCAGCGCGATAAGGAAGTGCGATAGAAGTAGTTTGTTTTTGTTTCTAACTATCGTCTTGCAGTCTACATTGTAACGACTGAACCCAATAACCTATTCTCAGTAAAAGACAGATCGCTATTGATGGTAGACACTGTAGACAGTATAATTCTATCTGTCATTGTGTTACATTCCATAGGATTTCTAGTCTTTGACAGATGATTGGGACGTTAAAACCATAGACAGATAGGTTTTTCTATCTCTAGTATGCCAAAACTGGTGATAGATATGTGGCGGCATCTACATCGCCACATGCGAATTACGCGTTAAAGACCTGACGTCACACAAAATCCTGACGTCACGCAAATCTTGCATCGCGCAATTACAGTTTACCGCGCGAACGACATATACAGTGTGTCCGGAGATGGACTAGCGATATTCTAAATACTTAAATATAAACTATTTTAAAGTACAATTACACTCTAAGCTTGGGTCCATACACTTCCCCGTTTCACTATAATAACACCGGTTCTGCAAAAAAAAAAAACACGATCGGAGTACATTCAGTTATGACCAAGGTATTAACATTATACGCTCCGGTTATTACGTCAGCACAAAAATAATGGCGTCGAAGAATTAGCGGTAATAGAGTTTGTGGCTAAGAAGATAGATAGAGATAAATAGAGCTGCGCCAAGTCGGAGGATAACCGGAATTTATCGCGTGAAAACAAAAAAAAAAAACAGTGGCACTCCGGGAGTGCCGTCAGAAGTGAAAACTTGAACAAGATCGCCTTGGTGGAAGAAAAATACTTATATAGAACATTGGTCCGTAACTTTACCTAAATAAAGAGCAGACTGCGTTTAAAAAAAAATACTTACGAAACCTTTAAAGTAAAAATACTTGCATCGAACATTGATCCGTAACCTAATATAAATAAAGAGCACAATCGCGTTTACAAAACCTTTAAAATAAAAATACTTGCATAGAACATTGATCCGTAACGTAATATAAATAAAGAGCACAATCGCGATTACAAAAATGAGGTGTCGTCACAGTGTCGCGAAATCAATGGTTTAGTCCCATCTCAAAAATGCCCAACGCGCCTAAAAAAGTTTTCACTTAAAAAAATTCAGTTATTTTACGTTCGCTTTGTAAAGTCGAGTTCGAGTTATGAAGTTACGATAGTAGACATTGGTGCCGATTCCCTTGTTCACAAACTAAACTAAATTTAAGTTCAGTGCATCTTTTTCTTTCTATTTCATTAAGAAAAGGACAGAAGATACATTTTAGTTTAGTCCTGTCAAATTAATCAGCGCCTGTCATACTCCATACAAGTTTAGACGTGATTAAAAACTTGCCAACTAAAATTACGTCAATTTACGTCAAGCGCTGATTAATTTGACAGGAGTAAACTAAAATGTATCTTCTGTCCTTTTCTTAATGAAATAGAAAGAAAAAGAGGCACTGAACTTAAATTTAGTTTAGTTTGTGAACAAGAGAATTGGCACCATTATGTAGGTGAATTGCCGAGAAGAACACCCTACCGAAAACTTATTTTAACACATCACTGAACTCCTTATATCTGCTGTTTGCACCGCCGCCGCCTTGTGCCCCCACTTTATAATATTTTCACTTAAAATTCGCCATTCACCCTTCTTTTATTTGAATCGGAGTATGATTAATATATTACGCCGTTTCCGATTCTGAAAAATGTGCAGCGAATGTCGGAAAAACAGTTGAATAAAAGTGTAAGAATAATCTTATTTTTGCTCTGAGAAGCTCGTGGCTGAGTACTAACAGCCGCACGGGTTGATCCATCAGGTTAAACTACGCTTGCCGGGGTTGGTCTTAAAACTTTATTAGTTTTATAACCTTATTAATTTATGGTTATTATAACTTTATTAATCTATTGCATTATTTCTAAATGATAACAGCCTCACGGATCGATCGAAGGTTAAGCTACGCTTTCCGAGGTCGGTTCGTGGATGGGTGACCAACCATTACATATCGAGACCCCTCCGTGCCTCGGAAAGCACGGTAAGCCGTTGGTCCCGGCTGTCATTCGTAGATCTTTGACAGTCGTTACGGGTCGTCAGAAGCCCGAAATTGTGACAACCAGTCATACCAAGAGGTATCGTATTACGTGGTTACTGGGTTGTGGAGGTCAGATAGGCAGTCGCTACATGTAAAATACCGGTATTCAGCTGCATTTAGTTAGACTGGAAGCCGACCCCAACATAGTTGGGAAAAGTCTAGGCAGATATAGATTTAATCTTATTTTTGCTTTCTATCAAGTAAAACTGTATTTCTTACATGCTCCTGATGCTCCTAATCCTGTCGTTATCCCAGATTAGTGAAAATAGGCCAAACGCAAGGCGTTAAAGAGATTATATCAGGTCAGCAACCCGTACACTAACAAAACAGCGAAAACTATCTTCCTCTGCGAATATTTCACATTTTCATGGTTAGTACAAACAGCAAAAAAAACAGCAGGTTACGGTTTAGCCAACAAAAAATTCTTTCAATTTAATCTAATCAATTTTGTATGAATTTTTCATTAGTTATTAATAATGTAAAGTAACTTTTGTGCTACACATTAATTTGTAAATGTTTTACGAATTTTAGACACGTTTAGTTTCGGGTTTATCCGATTAGTTTCGAACTGATAAGGAGCTGTTAATCATCAGTTCATTACATCGCGAAATCACGAGTCGAACAATAAATAAATTAAATGAAAAGGCACAAACTTTCTTAACCGTTGTTGTCCTTTCTTTTATATTAACACCGACAACAATACAATAAACCGCCAATCCGCTAGAACTATTCCCACAAACCGTAAACAACGAAGAAAAACAGTAATAATTATGAAAAATATTTCACACTAACACAATTATTAGTAGAAAATATTTTGCAGTCGTATTCGACAGTTAGGGGGCGGACAGGGAGGCAGGGTGTCGGGGTGTTTGCTCCCAGTTTGCCTGCAATAAAACCATTACAACCCGTAGACAGATTTTGTGCCCCTGGCCGTCTGCGAATCGTACTGACTGATGTAATAATTTTACCGTAAACTGGCTTTAAGATAAACGTCTGCGGACGAAAGATTAATGTACAAGTTCTTTTATAGCTCCACTAGATATATAGAGTACTCTTTATTATGTATACCTACCATAAAAATTACAAATGTAAATGTTACAATGGGCAGTCTTATCGCTAAAAGCGATCTCCGATTAAGGAAGAAGGTGAGACAGTACTGCAGGTAGTCTGTGGTGTACAAATTTTGTATATATATTTGTTTGTATATTTGTACTCACTTTCTTGAAAACGGCGCTAACGATTTCGATGAAAGTTGCAATATAGGGGTTTACGGGGCGAAAGATCGATCTAGCTAGGTCTCATATCTGGAGAAAATTTGTTTTCTCCGTATTTCACCCGAGCAGAGCTTGGTCGCCCAAAGTTTAGAACAAGATATTGAATAATGACATTAGAATGATAAGGCAGCATGGAATTAGTAAGTACCTACTATTATGGCAGCATGGAATAAGTAGGCACTACACGGATTAGTATGAACTTTCCTATACTATTAAATGAGCATTCTCTATTTTCACCAGAGCAGAGCTCGGTCGCCAGGTACTGATTATATACACAACAATAATAGGAGCAGTGGTGACCCAGCCCAAATCTAGGCAGGCGCTTTACTTTGTGTGAATAATTTCATTAACACTGCTCTCGAAATGGTGAACGAAAACATCGTGAGCAAAGCGACGGCGGCCTGTCCTAGAACCAAAAATTCGAAGATTATGTGACATCTACAAACCCACACTAGGTCCGCGTGGTAGATTACAGCCCACTCCCTCTCGAAGAGAGGAGGCCTGTGTCCCAAAAGTGGGAACATTATAGGCTGATTATGCTATACACAACAATATTAATAGAATTCATTGTTACAACAACTTTTTGAACGCAATGAATTTTTGATCTAAAAGTTTTCTACAAACATTCTGTGACATATCACTGTGGTTTGTCGTAATATTCCAACTACGGCTTACTGTCGGAATTGAATTTTAAGCCAGTGTTTTGAAACAAAATTCCTATGACAAACCGTTTTGCAATAACAATGAAAAATCGTGAGTTATTCATGCAATCGTTTGCTATCGATATTGGCTACTTGTTGGCGGAGTGATTATTTTCTCGTTATATATTATCATATAAAACTTTGCATCTTCCTTCTCTGAATCTCTCGGGAATCTCATTTTAGTAACGGCTGTTGCCAAATGCTTGCTGATACGAGCAAAAAGCGCCGCAAAATGCATCTTTTTTATTATTTTCGGGTGTTTTCGCGACGGGCGGCGCTGGATAATTTAATACTGCAATATGAAAAGACCTTTACTCACAGTTGTTAGCCCTCACTCACACATTTTCAAATAAAATATTCACACCGCAACTCAGTTACCTCGATGAACTTTTGAATTTTCAGTTCGGATTTGCATCGCTCGGGTTAGTTCGCATCATATTTTCCTATTCGGCATACAGAAAACGTGTATACCTGTTTGAAAATACAAGCAAAACAATTTACATGTTGTTTTCGATGGGAGTTCAAAACCGAATACATTATTGGGTATTTGTAATACGAATAACTATCCAAATAGGTTGATCAAATAGCTTTTCCTACTTTATGTAACTACATATAATAGTTAGTGGTGTCTAAGCCCCGGTTGAGTGCGCTGGGCAAACTGTATAGACATTAAATTAAAAGTTCGGTTAAGAGCACACGCCACGGTTCATTGGATAATAAACGATTATTGCCGCCCACACGTTGGCAACACAGAATATGGCCGCCATATTTTTTTTCGGGGAAACGTTTTTTCTGTACCAGTGCTCGCGTTAGTGCTGGTTAGATCTACGACATTAAATAACAGATCATAATTCCTAAAGTATGTTTATTTATTGGTCTATCTACAATTGTTACACTGTTCAACCAATTGCAAACACAAGCCAACATACTTACAACATCATCATCCTACAGTAGCCAACTGCTGGACATAGGCCTCTCCAATTGCACGCCATTCAGCTCGATTCTCGGTAACTCTCATCCAGCTGCTACCAGTCACCCTGCGAAGATCGTCGCTCCACCTAGCCTGAGGGCGTCCTACCTTACGTTTGCCGATTCGCGGTCTCCACTTAAGAACACGTCTACCCCAACGGTCATCGGTTCTACGGCTAATATGGCCGACCCACTGCCACTTCAGCTTGCTTAATTCTGGGAGCTATGTCAACAACTTTGGTTCTCTGCCGGATCACTTTGTTCCAGATTCGATCTCTTAGAGAGACTCCAAGCATCGCGACCTTGAATTTATGGAGCAGCCCTACCGTTAGTGAAGATTGTTTAACCCTTCACTTATCTCTGCTTTTTATTGCCGTTGGACAATGAGAAAATATCCCAAAAATATAAGAACTAAAACAACTTATTGTATCACAAAATAAACAACTATGCGTAGTTACAAAGTAACCGTAAATAAACGTCCACGTTCTTGTTTATTTTGTAAGAAAACAAAAATTGTTTCCACTTTATTTTCACTCGATATTTGTTCTAAAACAAAAACCTTCTCGTTGAACGCTTGTTGGAAGTGATCGCGATAAAAGAATAATGTGTGTACTTAACCTGATTACTTCGTTAGTGAGATTACAAACAACAAACACGGGAGGAGCACATTTTCACAAATAAATACCATTAGCAGTACCAAACTGTCGTTAACGTTTATTCTGCTCGTGTAATTGCTTGTTGAATGAGCAGACAGGAGCAGAGCTTAAATTTATTTATTTTCACTTTTATGTGGTTGCATTAAAATGGTACACTCAACCGCACATCACTGGCAGCAATTTAACATTAACACCGCCTTTTTTTTTTTGGTGGGAAATTATCAAATAACTTCTCCCGCTCTGGGTGGAGCGGGAGGGCGTGTCAGACTCTTACTGACTAAAACTCACCTGTGTTCCTTCAGTTGCCATGTTGCCGGGAGCCACGGTATCCCTTTCGGACTTTCCCGCAACCCGGGTTGTCACAAGAACAACTGCTGGGCATGAAGTCCTGGTATCGATCCTCGGGTCTTGGCCTCGGGCTTTGTACCTGCGTTATGGCAATAGATTTGCACCCGTTTACAAGGCTCGGAACCGGTTAAAAAAATACTGTTTCATACCGGTTTTACGTTCTTAAGAACGTAAAAATTTTAAAAACTTTATCTTGACTTAAATTAACCGGTTTATTCGATGAACGGCGTATCGGTAAACGCGTTGCAACTTGTGACTACTTGTGAGGATGCCGCACTGAATAAAAACTAAACAAAAAACCGGTTAATATTGCTCTAAACCGTTTAATCCGAAAAAAACTTTATGAAGAGTCCTGCAAAACCGGTTATTCGGACGAAACCGAATGTAAAGGTTTTTGCGTCATGTACATAATAACAGTTTGTTAATTTAACCGGTTTCCGAGCCTTGCCATTTACTTGTAACTTGAGCATAACTGGCGAAAAGTGGGTTTGGGCAATGAGGGTATGTACTATATATAGGTACACAGCATTGTAGAGGATTCCTCATCAAACCTCCACAAATATTTAAGAAGTTAATGACATAATAGAATAGAAAACCGGCCAAGTGCGTGTCGGACCACGCACAAAGAAGGGTTCCGTAGTTGGGATGAATTTATCCCAAAAACAAACTTAACTTTGTAGTTGAAAAATATGTTCTCCCATACGGAATGTATGGGAAAACCAGTTTTTGCAACTGTAAAGTTAAGTTGGTCAATTATTACTCGTTAACTTGTAGAGCCTACTTAGCTGTGATAGTTTTCCTTTTAATTTCGTTATATAAACTACTGCTGTGATTTTTTTCACACACCCAAAACTAACCATTTAGCTGGCAGGGGGGGGGGGGGGGCTCTAACAAAAATTAGCACTTTAAGGCTTAATATTTCGCAAACGGATCCTTGAATCCAAAAATGGTTTTCACAAACTCACAATGTTTTTAAAGGATCTTTCCAATGACACCCCACACGAGGGGTTAAAAAAAAACATCACCACTTTATGTGTAGGAGAGGTACACTAAAAAAAAAAAAAAATGATTTTCATAATTTTGTTTTACCACTTTGTTGGCGTAATTAATATGTATACCTATGCCAAATTACAGCTTTCTAGTACTAAGGGTTTCGAAGCTAGACCGCGGACAGACAGACAGACGGACAGACAGACAGACGGACATGACGAAACTATAAGGGTTCCTTGTTTACTACGGAACCCTAAAAAAGGGTAGACAATAACCTCGGATAGCTGACGGTTCCCGTCCTGATCTAAATGAGTAATTTATTCTAGAAATGATGACAAAAGGTTTTTATTTAAAATACGACATTGGTTAAACGTCAGCAATCCAGTAAGAGGATGTAAGAGAGGTAATTTACAACCAAATTACTCCTTTTGACTCCTATGCAAATGTCAAAATTTCTCGAGTCATTTGACATTTTATAATTTTATTTCATTATTTTTTTAATATAAAATGTCAAATTACAGGTATTACTTAGCCACGAGCTCCTCACTTATCTACGAGCTCCTAACCAATAACCCTGTTTATTATAATTATAATAATAGGTAATTGATTTTTATCATGAATTGATCTCCTCATTACTAACATAGTTTTAAGATAATGCAATAAGTACTAACAAAACATGGACATTTAAATGAATTAAACGAATTTAATTTAATTTTTATCACCCCGATATCGCAAGAGCACTAATATAATAATTATTATTATATTTATATATAATATATAGCCCTAACCACCGGTAGCTTGGACCCTGCTCCCGACACCGGCGGACATCTATTTTTTATATTTTTAAATGTTTTTTTATCCTGTTTATTTTAAATATTTAAAAATGTAAATTAATAAGAAACTAGATGAATAAACGAAATAATAATACTAATTTATTTATATCAAAAAAAAAAGTGTGGTACAGTCAGTTACAATAAATATAATTTTACAATTTACGGATAATCAGAAAAGAGTAACAAATGACGGAATTGAATCTGGCGTCCTAGCTAGGTTACATGGTAACCTGTATTAAGGATCGCCAGCCCAGGTTCCCACAGAAGGAGCAGAATTTTATTTTAAAGCTGTAGATATAGGTACACCTCTGCTGATCCCTTCCGGGTACACAAGCTGTTATATAATTGCTAGTTGAACGAGCTGCCTGGAGCAAAGTTTGTTTCAATATCTAGCTAATTAGTTTCCTTTAATGTGCGCTGAGCATTTCCGCAAATGTAACTGATATTAGAGATATTAACTACTGACAGATCAATTAAACTGATGTCTGCCTACTCTGTGTACTCAATAATATAGGAAGCTGCTTAATGTAGATTAATTTTGTTAATTGAAATGTACAAGTATTAATATGTTAGATACACGATGAGAAGCGAAAATCACAATTGTTTTTGAAGTGAAAACTTCTTTAGGCGCGTTGGGCATTTTTGAGATGTGACTAAACAATTGATTTCGCGACACTGTTACGACACCAGCTTTTGACCATTATAAAGACATCAACGCGCGATACATTATTTCCTGCACAGTAAAATTGTTCAAGTTTTCACTTCTGTCGGCACTCTCTGAGTGCCACTGTTTTTATTTTTTATTAAATGTGAACCAGTTTGTATGTAATTGTGCTTTATTGTTTGAACTAAACAAACAATAAAGCACAATTAAATAAAGAAAAGATGAATTGACACACCTTCCTGAAACAATTTTAAACAGCCACAGAATTTCTGTAACTCATACATTTTTTAATGGAAAAAAATTATTAGTTAGTTTAGGTGGCTAGACTTCACAGCCTGGCTCATCGGCGTAATGTCGCTTGCCTGTCGGTCTTCTACAGACTGTGTTTCGGAAAGTGTGCGCAGGAGCTGCATGACCTGATCCCACCATCGCCCTTTTATCACCGTACTATCAGACATACTGCAAGGTACCATCCGCACTTATATCCCGTCCAGTCGTACTCAGCGCTTCTCCTCCACATTTATTATGCGCACAGGCAAAATGTGGACCTTTTTGACAGCGTCTGTGTTCCCTTTCATCCTCTGCCTTCAAAGCAAGAGTGAACAGGCTTTTTCTGGGCTTGCTCGTTCCGTCATAGACTTCGTCCATCGCTCTCCATCAGGCGAGATCAGGGTCAAGAGCAGGCCCATTATGTTATAAAAAATTAAATTCCAAAAAGGAGGAAGTTGTTATGTTCGTAGCGTACATATTATGTTTTTTTTATGTATGTTCAGCGATTTCTTCGACAATTGTGGACCGATTTTGAAAATTATTTTTGTTTGAAAGGGTATGCTCTCGAAATAGTCCCATATACATTTTATTAACTTTGCTTGAATTTTTTTTGAGTTGGCTTCAATAATACGTATTTTTTCCCACTTAGTATGTGGATGATTTGATAAGTTCCTGTCACTGTTATTTACATAGCAGGTAGTGGTATTTCGAATTTGTGTGGGGTAGGTTCCACAACTAAAAAGTGAAAAATAAAAAGTTTTTACAAAGAAAAAACGACTTCCAAAAAAAACACTACAAACTGAAAAATAACTTTAATTTCGGAAGTCGTTGGAAAAAACAAAAACTCTAAACCAAAGACACCGACTTCCGAAATTAAAGTTATTTTTCAGATTGTAATTTTTTTTTACCAATTAATGTGACGAAAAGTTCATCACGAGAATATCTAAAAGTACCTACTAGGTACCTGAAGACTAATAATAGATTAAAACTAGCACCAAAGCATTCACTGATGCACGGTAAAGTTCTGAACTCAATTGATTCGTCTAGCTTCTTGTACGTCTCGCGAATTCATTAAGATATAACTTACATTCATTTTACTTAATGAATTCAGGAGACGCATTCATCAAAACCTGTTACTTCGCTAGATTTTAGAACCTGGATTCAAAGGATAAATCC
Organism: Agrochola litura; assembly: GCA_949152395.1. Lineage (NCBI taxonomy): Eukaryota > Metazoa > Arthropoda > Insecta > Lepidoptera > Noctuidae > Agrochola > Agrochola litura. The sequence goes on from OX424512.1 coordinate 6,987,663, forward strand.
TGTGAAGTTAGTCGTAAAGATAGACGAATATCTTTTCTTAGGAATGGAAATGAGAAGGATTGGTAGTAGCATCTTCATCTGGCTTATAAATGAGGTGTGGGTGCACTTAATCAATTAAAAAATGGTAGAGAGTTATAAGCCTTACACCAGACGTTATGTGCAAAACTAGGATGTAAGTCAGCTTTGATTATTTATATGTCTAGATAGAGTGTCGCGCTGCAAATAACTTAAACAAACAAGCCAACTTTGCTATGCTGGTGTGCGTGACAGATACGTCTTATACTCGCGCCACGTAATTGTGCTTTTCTAATGTCCGTACATTTAGCGGCTAACAGTTGGACGCAATTTTTTTCGACGAGTCATAGCTTTGATATCTTTGCAAGTCAGTTATGTAAATCCTAAAGTGTCATCGTGTATTTTCAAAGTGGCAGTGTCACAAGTTACAAATCGTATTTGAATTTTTATTCCAGATATCAGTAACCAAATGGTATTTTGAAGTGAACAATATAAGTGTGTTATTACACACGTAGATACCTGCATGTGCTAATAAGTAATAATCAAATACACTGCAAATACTTCATCGAACAAGAACGTTTCCTAATGCAAAACTTTACTTTAGACTACATAATTTAAATTGCGGGTACTCGTATACTTACATTATTTCACTCCGACACTTCTTCACAACACCAATAATTCGCGTATAATAAATATCTCGTCTACTCGACGTCCGTATGTCACTGCAGGGACCCAGCCTAGTACCTAGTATTTACAAAATCTATGAATCCATCAGCAGAATATTAGCGTCAGGTATATTTGTCTGACACATGCTGAGCTGGACTCCCATTTGGTGCAACCTTGGGACGCACACCGCACTTTGTACCTATGTTCGTTATTTGATACAAACCATACCTAGATGTGTTATTTAAAACTATTTAAAGTGTGTCATAGTCACTATTCATTCATTCAGCCGAAAGACGTCCACTGCTGGACATAGGCCTCCTCCTAGCACCGTCACTTCGACCGGTTCTGTTGAATGAAGCCGAAGAATTGCCAAACTTAAGTGGCAATGGGCATGGCGCATGAGGGTCTAAAACGGCCGCTTTGGCAGAATCATAATATGATAATATTATGAATCACACAAACTGTCACAAACTGACAATTCATAATATTATCTGCATAATAATATTACGCAATTCATCTGTTTGACAGTTTTGTATTATAATGAAATAACATTTAAACTGTAGAAATAAAGAATAAAAATCTCATTTGATTTATAAAAACCGTAAAGAAAAATTATCGGGTAAAATTACGGTCTAAATTTTTTCATGCGGCAATATTTACATCAAATAATGATTCTGTTAAGAATTGAATTGAATATGATTCAGCTAAAATATGTGTCACCATGGAAGAATTGCTGGGAATTGCTTTTAGAGGAATTGCTTTATGTGGCCGTTTTAGACCCGCTGATGGTCGATGGGGTCGAAAGGTTCTGGAGTGGCGACCGCGTATCGGAAGACGTAACGTTGGAAGTCACAATTTTCTTTTTTAATTTGTTTCTCTTTTTGTTTGTGTTTAAAAATTATTGCCTCGTTGGTCTAGTGGTCGCAAATGCTACTGCTGAGCATGAGGTCCTGGGTTCGATTCCCGGGTCGGGCAAAGTGTTATTGGGTTTTTCTATCTGAAATTTCTCAATAACAGCTCGGAGTCTGGATTTGTGCCCGGTTGATGGCAATAGGCTCGCCCCCTATTACATGGGACTTAAACATAACTGGCGAAATGTGGGTGTACCTGCTACAGGGATACCTCTGCCCAACCCTTCGGGGAAACAAGGCGTGATGTTATGTTATGTAATTAGATTAACAATAATATAAATATTTGCTCACCTTATTATGTAATGATACAGAGTACTTTATATTTATTTGTAACATCTGTTTATACCAACCTGTATTAAGCAAATAAATAATTTGATTTGATTTGTATATTGGCACGTTGTTTTTTCTGTATATTATTAATATAATTCGTTATCATTGTGAGTCGTGCTATTTCTTTAGTGTGCACTAAATCAATGGTTTATCTATCTATGTATCTAATAACATTCTAATAACGTAGGTACCTAAATATATTAAAGTGGAGATGGGAAATAAAAAATAAAATAAAATTTAATGACATGTTGCAGGTCAACCTAGGAGGTTGTCGGCTGCTTAACCAGTTACTTTCCTATGACTGAATCAATAAATTAAGACCTCCAGCCAGGGCATAAAACTTAGAAACTAAGCGACTACATGCTAAGGGCACCCTCTGTGGACGGTGAGCAATGGGTAGCTCGCCGTCCGATAAGGACCAGGCACGGGTTGACGGCGCGTTGTGTTCCACGCGCGCCTCAAAGAGATGTCAGCAGAATTGACGGGGTCCGCTAGGGCCGATGCCGGGTTTGCAAAGAAAACCGAAAGGGAGATCGTGGCCTCCGGCAACAGGGCAACCGAAGGAACACGGGTGGGTTTTAGTCAGTAAGAGTCTGACACGCCCTCCCGCTCCGCCCAGAGCAGGAGAAGTAATTTGATAATTTTCCACCCAAAAAAAAAGGGCACCCCCTGTGGGGTACGGACCTCGGCTTAGGGCGTCGCTGGGGGAGGACAGCAAGGGACAAATTGAATGAGATTAAAATAAATAAAAAATAAATGAAATAAATATATATGTTAGTATCTCTGATATCTCGAGCCGACACGTGTAAGGAAAAGCAAAAAAGAAGACTACTGATGTCATTTTGACATCACCACTAATTAATTCGTAAATCACAGGGGCATCATTATTTTCTATTTAGAAAATAATTTAAGTAAGGAAGACAGTGTTTAATATAAGTTATAAAACATATTACGCGTGATAGCTAAGCCGGTGTTACTGAAGAGATATTGTTTCCCGATTCGGGGAACTTTAAGACAATGTGAGCACCTCGGCTTAACAACCTTGAACGACCCAAATAGTTTCTCAACTGTAACTACTTATAACTATAAACCGATACTAAACTCAAATAATCTATGGATGAGTACCTATACTCTATTTGAAATAAGATCAGACATTTAAACAAACTTTTTTTACAGTCCGTTCAACCGATTTTGACTTCTATACCGTAGGCATAAGGATGGCATTAAAAGCAAAAAAGTGGATACAATGCCAATTGTTTAATGCAGCTGCCATTTGTCATGTTACCAACGCAATAGAAGTCAAAATCGGTTGAACGAACTGTAAAAAAGGTTTATTTAAGTGTCTAATCTTATTTCAAATGGAATATACGTAAACGACTGCCTTGTTGGTCTAATGGTAATAAGGTTTACTGCTGAGTATGAGGTCCTGAGTTCGATTTAAAGTGCAAACAAAGCAAAGGCAGGTCGAGCAAAGTGTTATTGAGTTTTTTTATTTGGAATTTCTCAGTAGCAGCCCGGAGTCTGAATTTGTGCCCAATTGATGACAATAGATTCGCCCCTTAATACATAGGACTTAAGGCCAGGCACTCTAAAGACAATTTCCACGCAAGCTCCGCCCCCATGCACCCGCCACTCCGATATGTGCTAAACGTTAACACCTAAGTAATAAAGTTGAATATCGCGTGCGCTCTTTCATCGTGTTCGAGCACGGAACTAAATAGCGTAAATCTCAATTCTTAATTCGTTTATAACTAAATAATTGATCTAATGAAAAAATATCTTGTGGCTGGATAATAAACTATACTTTCTTACTGTGAATACTTATTTTAGACATAAAAAGTCCAAATTTTATTTTCCTACTGTTTAAAAAAGACATGATTTTCGAATAAAAAATGAATGGAACGAAACTGTCTTGTACATGGAAAGAAAAAGATCTAATAAATCATATACTAAAGTTCCATTTTGATTGTATGCGTGACTGTTTCAGAATATTAATGCAAATTAACCTACAATTTAGGGAAACTCCTCTTAAATGTAACTGGTGAGTTGTGGATGTACTACAGGTACACCTCTGCACAACCCTTCGGGGAAACAAGGCGTGATGGTACTTGTAAAGGATATATTTTCGAACACATTTTCAGAACTCCTGTTTCTATTCCTTTTATGAAGTACAAAAAGGAAGGCGTTTAGAACACACGGTTTTGCTAAAGGCAATGCTCGAAATATCTAAACTTTCCAAAATATTGCTGTAAAAATGTTGCAGCGAGAGAAATGAGTTTTCCCAAAAGCCGCAGTATTGTGTTGTGGCGGGGAAATAAAACGGAAACGCACTCGATTTACAACAGTTGTGCGCAGTATGTTATAAACTTGATAACGCGCCACACGGAACATTGTTGTGATAGCAAAATATCATGTTGCCGACAATACCCTACCCGGGGGACACTTGTTTTTCCCCGAAATTTCTTTGACACATCGTCGCTGCGATGTGGAGCAAAAAACTAGTTTAAATACCCGGAAAATATTAATATTTTGATGTCCGATCATCATATGCTATATCATGTTTGCAAATTAATATCAGTATGAATTTTCATAGGAATCATACATTTTGTTTTTTTTTTATTTGGTATTGGATATCAAAGACATTAAATTATTTTAGTAAGTCTCTTAAATCTCTTTATTGGATATTTACAAAAACTGTTCCAATTTCCATGTAGGTAACATATTTTTAAATAATTTGATTAATTTATAAAAGTTTACCAACTCTGCATGAACGGGGAATGAGTAGGAACTTTGGATCGTATTCATCTTAACTACACACATATTTATATAAATTGTGCTCCACATTTGATTCAATTTCATGGCAGGTAGGTACTCTAAAAGTAGGTAAGTACCTACTAATATAGTACATTACCTACTGTCACGGCCAGCAATTAGGGCATTCAAGGACGATCGTGAAAACGTGGGCCGAGGCGAAGCCGAGGCACACATACGTGTGTCCATCAATGCCTGATTACGGCCAAGGCTTGTATAGTGGGTACTTTTTAGGGTTCCGTAGTAAACAAGGAACCCATATAGTTTCGTCATGTCCGTCTGTCCGCGGTCTAGCTCCAAGACTGTTAGTACTAGAAAGTTGTAATTTGGCATGGGTATACATATTAATCATGTCAACAAAGTGGTAAAATAAAATTATGAAAAATATTTTTTTTATGGTCCCTCCCCTACACGTAAAGTGGGGATGTTTTTTTTTTTTGTTTTTTCTATCCCTTTTTGTGGCGTACCGTTGGAAAGGTCTTTCTAAAACATTGTGAGTGTGTTAAAACTATTTTAGAATTCAGAGATCCGTTTGCGTAATATGAAGCTTTAAAGTGCAAATTTTTGTTAGAGTCAAGTGTCCCCCCCCCCTGCCAGCTAAATGGTTGGTTTTAGATATGTGAAAAAATTCACGGCAGTAGTTTATATAACGAATTTAAAAGGAAAACTATCATAGCTGAGTAGGCTTTACAAGTTAACGAGTAATAATCGACCAACTTAAATTTGCGGTTGTAAAAACATGTTCACCCATACATTCTGTATGAAAGATTTTTTTTTTAACTACAAAGTTAAGTTTGTTCTTAGGATAAATTCATCCCAACTACGCAGCTACGAAACCTTACATTGTGCGTGGTCCGACATGCACTTGGCCGGTTTTTTCAAATAATGCGCGGAAATTCAAACTGAGTAAATAAATTATAAATTTCAGAATTAATGACGAACAACGATAATTTTTCACGCGCTAATATGTTCATTTGTTTCTTCTTTACTTTAACCGTATAGTTCGGAAGCGCCCCCGATTGGACCCGAACACACAAACCTCCGCCGGCTCGGTAGTGGGTCCAATTGGACCCCAGAATTACCACATACGACACCCTTAATTGATTATGTTAATATTTATTATACTACCCATTAAATCTTATGAATGTGCGTTAATTAAGAGAGTTGAATAAAAAACTCAAATGTTTACACCATTCAATCTTTCACATTTAACGTGCAAGATTATTAATTTACCTTTATAAAATTCAAGTCTGTAAATGCGATAATCGCCATTTTGATGACAGTCGAGGTCGAGGCTAAAAATCATAAAAATTGGGGATTTCGAACATCTAAACTCCACCACAGGAGCAGTGAATACAACATCATTTGATTATTTGACGAATTAATCCATTGTTCAAGTTAAATAAGTAGTGGTAATGAAGTTTTTGATATCCAAAGTCGAAGTTTCGCGCCAATCGTGCGTGTTTACATTTTAACTTTTCACTAATATCACACATACACATGTAGATACGATTTAAAATGTGACAAATATTGTTAAAAATATTATAAACAACTGGAAAATGCCCAAATCTTAACGTAATATAAGAACACAGGTCCAATAACACGTAATATTCATTACCACTACTCAATTTATGTTAAAAATATCCGACCATTATTGTTTTTTTTATTGTAATGATGTGCGAAAACGATTATGCCAAACGATTTTTTTTTTCAATTTTGATCGACTCGATTAATTAATATGTCGAATGTCAGAAATACTTGAAAATTGAAATAAAATTGTTTTAAGCATTAAATACATTAAGCATTGTTTATAATAATTATTTATACTTTTATAATGTAATTTTAATAGTTTTTTGGACATTATTTATAAAACGAGTCAACAGACAGGACGGGGATAGATACTTACCTCATTTATTAAATTTCGCGCTTAATTGTTTCTATATTTGAATTTAAATTCGGAATGCGCTCGCTGTTCAAAACTATTTTAATTTTTTGGACAATTATTTACTGTAGATTTTAATTTTGATACTTTCTGATAGTTTGCTACAGAATGCCCAGTATACATTTTATAGGTAGGCTTAACAAAATTTTGTTTGGGAATGATGATAAATTAATTCTATAAAGTGGGTAGGTATTCCGCAAACGCTTTTAAATGACGTCCATATTTTTTGTTGTATGTGTTTGGTAGTTTTTGTTTTTAATATGTTACTCTTACTTGAGTAATGGAAATTGTTTTTTTTTTTTTTGTGGTAGTTTCCCAACGATATAAAAAAAACTGGCCAAGTGTATGTTGGACTACGCACAGTAAAGGATTCCGTAGTTGGGATAAATACTTAATTACGCATAAATATTGCATAGCATCAATTTTATCGACTGCAAAATAAGGTTGTATTTCTCGAAAAAACTATAATAAACAAAACTAATTCTGGATTGTAACCGGAATATCTCAAAAACTATCGACTTAAAATGTAAAACCCCAAAACATATTTATCATTTTAATTAAGAGATCCAACAATACACGCTTTATGTGTATAGTTTTTTTTCATCCCTCGGTTATATGTCGGTTATAGGGAATGCCCTATGGCATTCCCTATAACCGAGGGATGAAAAAAAACTAAACCATCCCCTATATTACGTTTATCGTAATTTCATTACACCATTGTTTAGCGGTGCAAAGAATACACCTTTTTTCAAATTTTCATCGATAGAGTAAATAGTCTCCGTGTAAAATGGCTGTATGACATCCGGACGCACGGACAAACGGACTTAAGAGGGCCATTTTTTTTCACGGATTTTGGCTATCGAGTTTACAATCAGCATGAAACTGATGTCTATGAGAATGAATCTACAATATTATTATTATTTGGAATAGCCGCCATCTTAAAATCCAGAATGTTCATCTTATTCGATATCAGCACTATCCCCCCGAAAAACATGAAAATTGTAGTCATGATGAAAAATTATCAAATTGGAATAGCATCCATGTTTTATACCAATAATTTACCCCAAGAACAAACTCATATTATTTTACGACCATAGACTTTATAGGTTTTCCAGGAATCTATAATCAACCAACAATTTCCAGTATTCAAAAAAATTATATTCAATGACTCCGTAGATAAGTAGGGAATTGTCTATTTACTATAATAAATTAAAAAAATAAAACGTGTAAGACCGGGGGAACCAAGTTCTTTTTCATGTATAATTTCAAACAAAAATAAAATTTTCGCAGCCGCCATCTTGGATTTACCTTTTGACCTCACTATCGACTTTAGCACCCTCAAAAACTATGAAAACGATACCAATGATGAAAAATTTGAAAATTTTCGAAGCCACCATCTTGGATTTACATTTTAACATCACTATCGGCTTTAACGCCTTCGACAACCATGAAACTGACTGCAAGTCGCGTTAAAGAACTTAGTTCCAAAAATAATATAGAATAATTAACATAAATATTTGGGACCCCCACTACAAGTTCTTTCATTTGATATGTCACACGGCATAGTTTGGAAAACTTTTTTATCGTCTAGTTTGGCCCCCAAAAGTGACCCCATATTCAAAATTCATTTTTTACGTTACGCTTCTGTATTTAGGTCACAGAAATTCATATGTGTACCAAATTTCAACTTAATCGGTCCAGTAGATTCGAAACAAATTGGCTGTGACAGACCGACTCACGAGTAATCCTTTATGGGTTCCATTTTTTCATTCGTAGGTAGGTACGTACGGAACCCTCAAAAGTTACTACCCTATCCACACTGTATGTATATACTTACTAATAAAATTATTAATATCAAAAATAAAATAATTCATGGAAAATATACCAAAGAGTTTTTATTCAGTTTCTAATACTTTTTTACACTGATTTTCTTGCGAGTATCGATTAGGCTGAATGCTACTTTTGAATCGATATAAGAAAATTAGGTAGGTAGACGGTCAGCACTAAGAAGTGTCACGTCGCAACATAATTTTTAGTAATTTTCATCAAGATTTGATCGTGTTTTTATATAGTTTATGTTATGAAACATGGTAAAAGTAAGAATGCAGAGAGAATGATAATATCTTTATTTTTCCTTTTTGCATATTTTCAGCAAGAGAGTGGGTTATTTATGTACATATTTTCAGCATTTTTAAATTACCTACCTTTTGGATAGGTGTAGTAATACCAATTCTATACAACTTTCGCAGTATACTGACGCGGTTTGACTGATCTCAACATATAATTAAAGATATTTTCCACAAACTTATTGTATAAAATAGGCGCGGTAACATATTTTTCTTAATAAATTCGAATGCTGAAAATTGATGTAAATTCCTGAATTTCATGACTGAATTCGCAACACCCCGTCGAGTTAACTGATGTGTCACATGTCAAAATCTTGTCGAGCAGAGAGGTTAAACAGCTCTATTTGCAAGACAAATCGAAATTTTAATAAAATCTTTGATAAGTTACCTCCTTGGTTGTCATGTGTTGAAGTAAAAAGTTCGTTCCATTTTTAAATAACACGAGAGACATGAGTTTTCATAGAATTTATTTGGCCACTAATCCCGACAGATATGGATTTTCATAGTAACACTGCCGGCTACTTTCTTGCTACTTGCTTGTTTTTGACCAGTACCCTAATTGCGTAACTTATTTTCGTAAACGATTATGACAAATTTATTTCGTGTTGACAATTCAACAACATTCATTGCGTTATTTACGTTGGTGAGCAGATTTTTTTTTCAACTTATAAAGCAGTGGATTAGCAATCAGTTTCAAATCGAAAAAAATTGTGATTGATCGTGTATTACGCAATTAGGGTAAAGCAATTTCGATTTACCTCGAAGAAGGTTGTCAAAATAATGTTTGAATTTCCAACCATGTTTGAGAAAAAACTTTATACATACATTTCAACCTCTTCAAACATAACGGTCCTTTCTTCGCCAACTTATTATAAATCCTTCACCTTTTTGCTCCCCAAGGACAATAAAAAGTGTGTGACGTAAGGCAACATTGCACCATGTGCGGTCCCAGTTCAGGTCGGGTCAGGCTCCACCGCATTGCAGCACCTGGCAACACACAATAATTACATTTTTAAATAGGGAATTGTTTTTATTGCGAGCTCCTGGACGTTAGAGCTACTGCAATTGTGTTATTGTAACCATGGCAACTGATAAATTGGAATGCGCTGTAGTTTTTAAATTATACGTAAATTTGGAGTTGAATTTTAATTTGATATTAGTTTGAGCAAGCGGTGGCAATAAAGTAAAAAAAAGCTTTTAATAATAAATAAAGTAAGGATGGAATATTTGTTGACTATTATATAGAAACGAAATGAGAATTTCTTGGACCAATAAATAATATTTCTAAAGAAGAAGGCCGAGGCTAGCCGTAGATTCATGATTTTATGTCTAATAAGTACACAGAGGTCAACGTATTGTAACATAATCAGGCATAAGCTTGAATATAAATTCATCATACTGCTCATGGCCGCTATTCTCAGAACGTCGGGTGATGAAAGCTTTATTACACAGTTCTTAGAATACAAGTGTCTATACCGATAAGGGAGGGAAATTAATATCGTATATCTTGATCAGGGATGTAACGGATATCCGTATCCGCATCCGCATAAATTTTGATATCCGCAAAACATCCGCTTCCTCAACTTTTGATTTGAAGAGGAGCTCTTCAAATCAAAAGTTGAGGAAGCGGATGTTCCTCATAATTTCTATTCGCGTTCGCTCAAATCGTGAATTTTGTTCAACTCGCTCCGAGCCAAATGTGCGGGTCGGAGTGTGAGTGACGCGTTCCTATTGCCTGAATTCGTAGTGTCCCTGTCCTATGACTATGAGAGACGATCGGCCGCACGTGGCAGTGGTGGCATGATTGTGGTGTCAGGTGCGGCGAGAGACGCAGGTCCTCACCGGACACGGCTGTTTCGGGAGGTTCCTGTTCAGAATAAGGCGGGAGGAAAAGCCCGGGTGTCACCATTGTGTGGATCGCCCGGAGGACACGGTGGAGCATACGGTGGAGTTCTGCCCGGCTTGGGCTGAGCAACGCCGTGTCCTCGTGGAGGCGATCGGCGGCGGTGATCTCTCGCGTCCTGCCCTGGTTCAGGCCATGGTACGGAGCGAGAGGAAATGGCAGGCCGTCACCTCCTTCTGCGAAGCGATAATGCTCGCGAAGGAGGAGGCGGAACGCGTGAGGGAGAGGCAAATTTCGCGCCCTCACGCCTCTAACCGCCGCAGGAGGAGACGCCCGGGGCGGGAATTGCGAGCCGATTTCTGGCCACCGTAGGCGCGGGCTTGCGGACGGTGAGCAATGGGTAGCTCGCCGTCCGATAAGGACCAGGCCCGGGTCGATGGCGAGTTGTGTTCCACGCGCGCCTCAAAGAGATGTCAGCAGAATTGACGGGGTCCGCTAGGGCCAATGCCTGCCGGGGCTGCGAATATGGGCCGAAAGGGACATCGTGGCCCCCGGCAACAGGGCAACCGAAGGAACACGGGTGGGTTTTAGTCAGTAAGAGTCTGACACGCCCTCCCGCTCCACCCAGAGCGGGAGAAGTTATTTGATAAAATCCCACCCAAAAAAAAAAAAAAAGTTGTCAAAAACAAGGGCTATTTTTCTTACGACATCTGCATCCGCACCCTCATTCGCATCCTCAATAAGGAATTTTCCAATATCCGTATCCTCATCCGTATCCTCAAACCCGATCGATAATCTCATCCGCATCCTCATCCGTTATACGACATCCGTTACAACCCTGATCTTGATAAAAGGAGGTCAACCATTTAACATAAGCATTCATACAAACCTACATACTTTCATGATATTGATTACGCACCTTACCGAGAATCTACAGGGTCAAGCTAAAATAGCTAGCTAAACTATTCAGAAGTGAGAAGAAGAGGAGAAGAAAATTAAAAACACAATAAAATAAAAACATTCAATGTTTTTTTTGGGAGGTCAACTACCACTGGTAGTGTTGTTAGTTGAAGTATGAGATGAGGAAATCTATTTTTAATTTCTCATAAACGGAAAGTAGTGTTGTTTGATCCGAGTAGCGGGTGGAAAACGCTGCTCCCCATCCTTAGGCGCAAAAGACTCATAGTAATTGCTTCCCTATCTAGGGCGGGAATGAATTTTAAAAATAGAACTAAATTTGGTTAGGTAGTCAGCTACGAAAAATGTTACATTAAGAAAAATATCGATATAAAAAATATGCTGCGATCTTGTGAGTGTATAAACAGCCAGTGTGAATTAAAAAAAAAATACCTAACGGCCCGCGGCGGTGACGCGGTGTGTTCCATATTTAAAATTTCACAAATTGTTCTAACTTCTCAAATTAACTTTAAATAAGTAGGTACTACTACTCATGTTATAACTATCGTAAATATTTTAGAAAAACTAAATTTTTTTACTTTCCTTGTATTCGAAATGGAAAGTAGAGTGTTTTAACACGGGTGAAAGTCATAAATTCCTAGTAGGACTATAGAATTGATTCCTTTCGACCCTTGTATAACAATCTACAATTCTTTTGTTTTTCGAAACCTAGCACGTCTGTGGAGTTTTACTAGGTATTTTAATTTGACCCTGTATATAAATCTCTTATCTATAGGCATTTATTAACTCCACGGGAATTCCAATTTTACTGTTATTACACTAATTAGTCAAGGAACTCTTTGATAAAAATAGTGAGGTTATTATTGTAGCCAAGTGGAGCTCGAGCCATTTTCGACGCCTACATGAAGTTGGCAATATGTCGGAGGATATTTTCGTTATTATTTTAAGTGAGTAAAGTAGGTACTTCGCTTAAAATAACAGGTTTCGAAGAACATACAATTTTCTCGAAAACAAAGTAGGTACTTACTTACAAAAATTCTAAAGTCAATAACTAGGTACTCCAAAAACATTATAATAACAATATCAGTCTATTATTGTCCCACTTCAGGGCAAAGGCGTCTTCTCGTACAGAGAAGGCATGAGCATTGATCACCACGCCTTCTTAAGACGGGTTGGCGATTTCAGACTTACAAATAACCATCATCTGCCTATCCTCTTCCCAACTATGTTGGGGTCGGCTTCCAATCTAACCGGATGCAGCTGAATACCAGTATTTTACATGGAGCGACTGCCTATCTGACCTCCACAACCCAGTAACTGGATAACACCCCTTGGTAAGACTGGTTGTCAGACTTTCGGGCTTCTAACTACCCATAACGACTGTCAAAGATCTACAAATGACAGTCGGGACCAACGGCTTAACGTGCTTTCCGAGGCACGGAGGGGTCTTGGTAAGTAAAGATGATCGATCAACCCGTGCAGCTGTTATTACTTAGCCACAAGCCCCTGACAACTCAATTCAGACTTACAAATAATAAGAATTCAAAATCATTTGATTACAAATCGAAATCATGTTTCCTATTTCACCTTATCTCTTATCACAATTACCCACACTACAGGCACCGATCGGAATCCATATTTCCTGCAAATTGGATTCTTGGTAGAATACAACATGTCGATAGGTATTTGGTATATCCAAGAGGCCAATAATATACTAACACGGAGAGGTAGAGTTTGTACTAAATACACAACAATGACTACATGTCCGTGTGTAGGTATACATTCAAATTTCACATTAATTTCTGGCTCGATTAAACCAGCCAAACTATGTTATGTAGTAACACCTAAAATTGCTACTCGGATCATCTATGATCTTCCACCCTCATAGCTTAGCAACAAATAAAACATTAATTGGAGGCTGCCTGAATTTTGTTATAATAATAAAATCACATCTAATCATCCTATTTCTGTCTCAGAGGTGACCTCAATCGACGCGAATTATGCCACACGAATAAGAGTTAATTGAAATTAAAATCACTAGATTTTTGTCTAAGTTCGTCGTTTATCAATTCGTTTTCAAACGGAAAAAATTGTAAATTATGTCCATAAACGATTTTTTAGTACTACTAGCAACTTTGTATGGTGGCTCCAAGATTTCCCGACTCAAAACCGTGTTGACAGCATTTCATCGACGCAACAGCGAAGCGCCCAGACGTCCGTTTAAACTGCATTTTCCAGCAACATCCCACTAAGTACCTACAAACTTAACTCAGCTTCACGTCTTCTTCACAATGTTGTGCCAATTTTCTGCCTGTTACATGAACTGACGCAAGACGTTCATCGACAACGACGAAGCAAGTTAAATTCTTATTTATCTATGCATCTCCTTTGGAGAAGCTTGTGGCTAAGTACTAACAGCCGCACGGGTCGATCCATCAGATTAAGCTATGCTTGCCGAGGTTGGTCCGTGGCTGGGTGACCATTTCTACATACCGAGACCCCTCCGTGCCTCGGAAAGCACACTAAGCCGTTGGTTCTGGCTGTCATTCGTGAATCTTTGACAGTCGTTACGAGTCGTCAGAAGCCCGAAAGTCTCACAACCAGTCTTACCAAAGGGTATCGTTTTACCTAGTTACTGGGTTGTGGAGGTCTGATAGGCAGTCGCTCCATGTAAAATACTGGTATTCAGCTGCATGCGGTTAGACTGGTTTTCTCTGTATTCATCATCATAGCTCTGCCTAGACTTTTCCCAACTATGTTAGCATCGGCTTCCAGTCTAGCCGGATGCAGCTGAATACCAGTATTTTACATGGAGCGACTGTCTACCTGACCTCCACAACCCAGTTACTAGGTAATACGATACCCCTTGGTAAGACTGGTTGTCAGACTTTTGGGCTTCTGATGACCCGTAATTATTGATTGATTTTCTCTGTATTCTAAATTTGAAATACTTATAGGAAGACCTACTTTAATTCTTACTGAAATTATATTCAAGTCTCATCTATATTTCAGTAAAAGACTCGGATAGCTCTCGTATGTCGGGAGACTGGATTAAATTCAAATTTAAACTGCTATCGCATTCGAGCAATTGAAGAAAAATGTCGCCCGGAAACCGTACGTTAATAATAAAAGTTGAAACATGTAAAGTGCTCTGAGAAAGCAATACGTAAGGTCGTGTGCGACTTGAATTATTATACCCTGATGGAAAGACTGACAGATATTCCATTAAATATTTACCTTGTTTTGAATGCATTGTGTTGTAGTGTAGGGGTGATAGTTTTTCTTTTGGTGGAGTTGTGAAAAACGCCATTCTAGTTATCTGTAATATATTTTCTCTAATCATCTATGCTTTTATACCTATTTGTAATTGAAGACTTATTTTATATTTATCTTGACTTTTTCAACCGTTTTGTAAACCAACATGTCCTATCTAAGAGAGATCTGTAACTCAGACCTCAGACTGTTTTCTCTATTTGAGATTATCATCATTTTATTTACCAGTGCCTACGATGTTGATATAAATAAAGATTTATGATTATATTGTATCTGTCTGACACTCAGACCAAATAAAAAACCTAGACAGAGCGCTACGAACAATACAGTGAAGCATGCCAAAACTACACCTCCGCTCTGTGCATACACGCTCACACTCACACTTTAACAACCAACAATGACACTACAATCAACCTACACCTCACTAAGTGCACACATGTTTACGAAACCGGGTTCACGTCACTGTTGACAACGCTATGCCTTGGTTTTTTATTTGGCCTGAGGTCTGACACGGGAAAATGTGCTAAGTACTATTTAAATATACCAATGCCAGCCCAGTACTTTTTAGGGTTCCGTACCTCAAAAGGAAAAAACGGAACCCTTATAGGATCACTCGTGTGTCTGTCTGTCTGTCTGTCCGTCTGTCACAGCCAATTTACTCCGAATCTAATGAACCGATTAAGTTGAAATTTGGTACACATATGTATTTCTGTGACCCAAACATGAATGTATAACGTAAATAAATTAATTTTGAATATAGGGGTCACTTTTGGGGCACAAACCAGAAAATAAAAATAAAAAGTTTTGCTAACAGTACCGTGTGACATATCAAATGAAAGGGCTTGTTGCGAGGATTTTAAATATATTTTTTATATAATTTTAAAATAAATACTTTTAAAGATATTTAAGAAATTCAATGAAAATTGACCATTCCCCCCCCCTTATCTCCGAAACTACTGGACCAAAAATTTTGATAAAAATGCGTAGTGTGGCTCTTTACTCATAGATTACAGGAAAACCTATAAGAAGTCTATGGTCTTAAAATAACATGGTAAATCTCTCAATATTGTGCGTACAAACTTACATTTCGTTGCTTGGCATCCAATAGGCCCATCTCTCTAGCTACTTTAATATCAAAAGTGTTTGACCGTCTGCTTAACACACAAATAAATAAAACTGTAAATGTTCATGACAACCAATTCGGGTTTCGGCGTGGTTTGTCAACAGAAAGTGCAGTGTTGTGTCTTAAGCATACTATCACATACTTACTATACACAGCGTGGGACGCCGATTTATGCTAGCTTCCTCGACTTATTCAAGGCTTCTGATCTGGTTGCTTATGACGTATTGTGAAGAAAGATGGAGAAGGATAGGTTGCCAACGGAGCTTATAAACATCTTTAAATAGTGATATGGTAACCAGATCATTAGTGTACGATGGGCTGGAACTTTTTCGAGGCCATACAGGTTGGAATGCGGGGTGAGGCAGGATTAGCGAGCTAAGAGGCACCAGAGTGGGTTGCTATATAGATGGTATTTGTGTAAATAATATTAGTTATGCAGATGATATGCTGCTTCTGAGCGCGTCCATCTGTGGTCTCAGAAAGTTGGTCGCCAAATGTGAGCAGTATGTCAAAGCACATGGTTTGATGTATAACTCCAATAAGTCGGAGATCATGGTTTTTGAGGCTGGGGGTAGACCGGGTTATGTACCACCTGTATTACTCAATGGGACTCCACTACAAAGAGTATTTACGTTTAAATATCTTGGTCATATATTGACCCCTGACCTCAACTCGATATTGAGCGGGAACGAAGGGCGTTGTCGGTAAGGGCGAACATGCTGGCTCGCAGGTTTGCACGCTGCTCACTTAAAAAGTCAAAATTACTCTGTTTCGAGCTTATTGTACAACGTTTTACACGTGCAGCCTGTGGGCTATATATACCCAAAGGTGAAATAAATTTAAACTAGATTACGTGGGGCACTCAGAAAGTTATGGGATATTAGAAAAAAATATATACAGCTTATAATTTTTTTTATTATATCTTTTCAAAGAACTCTCCATTGGCGTCTATACATAGTTTTATACGTCTAAACGAATTTTCATAACACATTTTCCAGTCCGCATCAGACACCTCTCCAATCTCCTTCTCAAATGCAGCCAGTGCATCTTCAGGTGATGAAAACTGTTTTCCTTTGAGTTGATTTTATATTTTGGGGAACAAGAAAAAGTCGCACGGAGCCAAATCAGGACTGTAAGGAGGATGACCCATAAATTTGACTGGTGTGCTGTCCAGAAAGTCCCTTGTTTTGAGCGCCGAGTGAGCCAGCGCGTTGTCGTGATGAAGTGGCCAGTGTTCGGTCGCTTGCTGCTTGTGGTAGTAAAAACTTCTGGCAAACATTTGGTAACATACCATTCAGCATTGATGCTCCTTTGATCTCGTCAGGATACTGACATCAGATAACCCGGCAAAGAAAAAACACTTGCGATCAAAATTTTGCCTGCACTTCTAGCTCGCTTCACTTTGGTAGGCGTTGGTTCATTTTGAAACAGCCACACGGTCGAGTGACGCTTCATTTCTGGATCATATTGATAAATATCCCGTATCTTAAACGCGCCGAGACCAGCCTGCTACAAATTTTGCTATCATGTCTCGGCACCATTCTACCTGAACCTTCTTCTGAGCCTGCGTTAGATTTTGCGGTACCAGCGTGAAACTATCTTCCTTACCCGTAGATGCCCCAGTAGAATTTCATGCACATTTCCCGATCTAATCTGCAGTATATGCTGAACCTCTTCATATGTAATTCGCCTATTCTCTTGAATTAAAATTTTCACAGCCAGCACGTTTTGTTATGTAACACCGTCATAGGGCGGCCACTTCTTTCTTTGTCCGCCAAAATTACTCGACCACCTATAAATTCGTTGAACCAGCGGAAAACAGTTGCTTTAGAAGGGCTTTTTTCTATGAACACCATTCGAAGTCTTTCAAACGATTCTTTTGGTTTTAGTCGACATTTGAAATCGTAAAAAATCATCGCGCGAAAATGTTCTCGTTGTGAATCCAGTTTTCAGTAAGACAGATTATTTTGATTTTGCTGGTAAAATGTGGAGGGAATTTCGAATTTGGAATGTTATGTTTTTTTGTAATAAATTGTCATAGTTTTAATTGACATCAAAACCAGCCAGTAACCTATAGACAAAAACTGTTAGTCGCAAAACTTTCTGAGTGACCTGGTTAAATAAGCTAACATAGTTCATAAGTTTAGTAACACAATGAGTCCTTGTTACTTGCATAAACAAAAATATCTGGATGACCATTATTTTTTTAACGACGTTTTCTAGTAATTAAACCTAACTAAATCGATTTATCGCTCCCGAAACCCCCTGCATTCTAAATTTAATAAAAAATCTTGGAGCCGTTTCCGAGATTCAGATTATATATATACAAAAATTGCTCGTTTAAAGTTATTAGATTTATATTATTATTATATTATTACCGCGGATGTGAATTTTTTTACGAAAATCAGATTTTTGTTTGATTTCATTCTACACGTTCAAATAAGTGCTCCTGCAATTTAAAAAAAACGTAAAAAATGTCACATTCGCAGTATTGGATGCCGAGCGACGATTTGCAGTTGGAATGTATGGGAGAACATGTTTTTCAACTACATTTTTAAGTTTGTGCTTGGGATAAATAAACTCATCTCAACTACGGAACCCTTCATTGTGCGTAGTCCGACACGCACTTGGCCGGTTTTTGAGATTCATCTGGTCCAGTGTAAATATGTAGATGGAAACCATGAATAGGTACCTACCGGTGAATGTTTTATGTAAACAAAACACACTACAATAAATAACTCGACGCAAAGGCTTGGATGTTTATTTTTTGTAAACCACTTGGGCGTTAAACGTTTTGCCGAAACTCATTTGCTCATAGGTCGTCGAATACCAAATATACAGGAGAAGAAAATATTCGATTTCGAACACCGCATCATCCAATCAACAACTTAGCGAGTCTGTGTAAATACATTACCTTGTGATGTGTCGCATCCGCAGAAATCTGCCCCGGGGCCCTTCGGGGATCCTCGGAACCCTTCGGGTGCTCGCGGCTCCATACGCGCCCCTCTGATTGCCTTTTTTATTGCTTCGCTTTCATACCGTATTTCATCTTAACCTTTTTTTCTTTTTATAATTAGAGTTGCCACGTTACTCGAATTTGATATTATTGATAATGGTTCTACTTTGTTTTTTTAGCTTTTGAAAATGTGAACTTTCAAAGATTCTGTTACAGAGTACCTAGGCAGGAGTTTCATTGACATATTTTAACAATCACAGGATGTTCACCACATGATTAAATTATTTTTCTCTTACTTCGTGACCAATTATTTACTTCCCAACGAACGCTATTCTAACTGTAACTATATTTAGCAGACATTGCGATGCATAGCCTACAAAGCCTTAATCCTGAAATCCCCAGACAGGCCTCAGGACGTGCTTAATTTTAATACCTTAATTTTAGTACCGACGCAATATTTCTTATTCTACCTTGAGGTCGTAAACCTGTTCAATTACCAACTTAGGTAGGTCTCACTTATCTTAAGTATTCTAGGTACATGTAGTAACCTAAATCTAAATAAGATAGCTGGAAGCTCCGGTTCTATGAAATTTACTGTAACTATCCGAAACGTATTATGGAGCTAGGTACCTAAAATAGTACAGTATTTTTCCACAACAAACTTCTATCTAGCCTAGGTAGTTGTTAAAATTTACATTTTAGATTCAAACTCAAACTGAAAGCATTTATTTAAATTAAATTGTCAAAGAGCCAGTCAGTCAGAAAGTTGAAGCTAGTGGCCCATTCCGAAAGGTAGATCTCTATGGAGAAGAACAGGCAAGGAACTCCGAGGACACTCTTTTAGATACTTAACGGTATAACAAAATCCTGGGTACATTATTCTTGTTGCTTCTATATGTGAGAACAATGTGATTGATATAATTTTCAAAATACATAGTATGACAGTGTTTATGGAAAGTATTACAGCGGCAATATAATTACAATTACGATATTATCTTTAAATTCAATTTTTTTTAAGTTACTTGGCATTTAGAACATGTGCCTACATATAACTAGGTAACTGCTGACTAGGATATCTTGGAGAAATTCTGTAGCCTAAAGGAGTAACACGAAAACATTGAGCCTCAAAACAATATCTGCAAGGCATTCAAATATTTATCAACCCAGCGACCTTATGAATTTTCGCAGCATTTGTAGTGGACACACAGCCACAGTTTTATAGATATCATCCGGGAAATATATTGTTTTAAGACCGCCATAAAAAATGTACAGTGCAATATTTTGCTATGTCCACAATATTGAATGTCCACAAAAGCACGAATATGAGATATTGAACGAATCAAATATTAACCACGTTTCAATAACACCGCTTCGATATTCTTAAAAGCAATGTAGGTAAGTAAACCTCCTTTGTGCTAAAAAAGAACATTCCTTTGCGCAGAACAACTGTGACCGAACGCAAGGTTCCCGACCACTTACGAAAACGAGAATCCAAGTGCGCCACTCGGCATTACGAACGATCTTTCTAGAAGCTAACGACAATTCGAATGACCACATTTCTACTAGGAAACTTATGGCGAGGAAATTAAAATGAACTTATAGAAACTCTTTGAATTCTTTATTCTTAAAGCGACACAAAAGGAAATGAGTTGTATGTCGTAGCTCGGTATTCATTCGGTTTTACTTTGTGGTTCTATTAAATGGCTCCTATTATGTACAGTCTATTGTTTGCTAGTGGAGACTTGTAGTTTGCAAATGGCATCCTGTTACCAGTTTCCAGATCAGACAATAATTACAGTTTGCTATAGTTTCGTTTTTGTAGTTGTACATAGGCATCACCGTCGAATTATAAAAATCTTAACCAAACTTAGAATCTTGTCATATTTAACGATGCAAGAATGCATCATTTTCGTGTTTTGTCGACGTCAAAAGTCGAGTTTAATCTTTTTACCCGACTGCGACGAAGCCAAAAAAGGAGGGTTATTATTTTATTAATATTTAATACAATCAGTTACCGTCAACTATATAGTGATTAAATGAAAATATATTCAATTTTTTTTTTTTTACTATTAATTGATAATGTATTTTATAATATGCATGAGTTTTTTTGGGTTTATTTGTAATTCCTTCTTATAATATTGCATATATTATCCGACACGGGTAGACTGTTGAGCCAAAAAAATTATGTTTAAAATAAGAACATATTTGTACAATAAATATATCTGTTCTGTTGTTCACTTTGTTTGTACAGGTGTTTTATGCCAATAATGCCTATAAAGATTTTTTTTCTTTGCCTTTAATGTGACAAAGTCAATGTAGCGCCCAGCATGGGTTCCATGGCGCCCAACATGGGACCCATGGCGCCCAAAGTGGGACCCATACCGCCCCACGTGAGACCTATACAAGTAACTTATGAAGAACGAGAGTTTTTAGCTTCAACATTTGATTTTAGGAAGCACCGTCATCATAGTTCTTTTTATATAAAAACTAGATAGATAGAATAGATAGAAGATAGAATATTCTTTATTTATTATGTACACCATAAAAATTACAGACATTCATTTAGAAATTAACTAGCTGTCGCGACAGACGTTGTTCTGTCCAAATTTCAATAATTCATACAAAACTCTAATAGAAAATATACTTCTAGTTTTCTTGAATTTTAACATTTTCTCGGTAACTTGTGAAATTTTTCTTTCCGTGAAATCCTGATTATTATAAATAATCTCAAACAAAATTTGCCAAATTGGCTCAGACGTTCTGAAGTGATACGCTTACCAACGAACAGCTTTTAATTTTTATTTATATAGATAGATAGATAAACGCGATATATAACCGAACAAAAAAAACAATCAATTCACCTAGAATGACCGATAATGACTGCACCGATACATTCAAATAAAGAAGTAAATAAAACTTGCAGTAAGAACAAGAAAATAATAAAAGATACAACAAACAAAAAATATAATATTTTAACATAAATGAGTCCATAATGTTCCTGTTATTTAAAGCCTGCATTACTTAGCAGCACAAAAAGAAAAACATGGAAGTGATAAACTTCAACTTGGCATACTTTCATGGAAAAATCCGCCACCTATTTTAACGTGAGTAAAATCGCCGGCAAAAGCTTGTATGAAAAAGAAACAGGTGCGAGGCTAATGTTATTTTCACTACTACATACGTGATTACTCCAAAGCCTTCCCTAAAACGTACAAAAACAACAGACAAGCGTGTTGTAAAGCTTTTGACCACGTTACTCAGATTTTCAGAAATTCGGCAGAAAGAAAGAAAAAGAAAAGAAAGAAAGAAAAGATTTTTTTTTGACCCAGCTTAAGGCACACAATATTTATTTAAAAACAAAAAAAACAGTATCGCAACATTTTCGGCCTCTAAAGATGCACACACTGGCAACTTAAACTGCTTAGTTCTAGGCATTATTGGTCAATTAATATAATACGTTATGACAACATCCAGCAATTTACAATTACATGAAGCACACAATACATTATTAATTAACAGTAAGAATATGTACAAGTAGTATTATAGTTAGGGAATATTTCCGAAATAATTACACTGCCTCCGGCAACTGCAGCCGGGCTATAAATGCTTAAAAAATTGCCTGTAGAAACACAGCTTTACTAAAATTTTCGGAAGTGTGCCAACCTTTCCAGACTCTAAAAGCATTTTGGTGATCACGTGTTTAATTACGCTATCTATCAAACATTCAGCCTGCAGCCACACAATGGGCCGCTAACAAAGACAGATCGGGCAAATTTTCAATCTCATTAAGTTTTCATTTGATTGCTTTCGGTCGGGCTCCGTGATTCCAGTGGCAACGAATCTGTAACCGGCTCTTGTTAGGGAAACATTTGACTTTGATGTTTGCGATGTGAGTACTGGAAGACCTTCAATGGGAAACCTTGTAGTGACTTAATTGGGAATGGAAAAAAATCTCTGAAAATTGCTTGTGCTTAAGTTAAATAGGATTGGAAGTTATTTATCTTATGAGGCTTCGTGATCAGATTTTCGGTACCTACTTAATTAAACAAACTTATCCACGCGTTCAGAAATAATTGCTACACCGCCTTATAATAGACTAGGTGTTCGTAGAAGCTATGAATACCGGCGGCACGGTAGCTCTTAAATATTCAATGGACATGACAATATTGATATTATGATTATTACAATATTTTATTCCCAGACAACTTGTATCACGAAAATCTATGAAAATCAACATTATCAACATGTTTTACCATTATATTATCTAATTACATTTATTATAACGCATGTTGGCAACAGCCTGCTTCAAATAAATAAAACCGTAATTTGTATCCTAAACATTCATTGTAGAGATTAAGTTAACTTTTTGATGGCCATCAATCCTGCCTGAGAAGGGAATTTAATAAGTAAATGCGTGAACGAAACGTCATCTTATCACATCAATCAGGGGACCGCGAGTGGCGCGAACCACGCTCCAAGCTTACTCCAGCTAATATTAAATTAAATTCAACCACTCACGTCGCCTCTGTGACTGACACATGGTTTCTGTATAAACTCATGCCAGAGCGTACCACTAACAGAATATACATAGATTAGTTTGGAAATATACAACAAAAATAAATATGATATATGAAATGGAAATGATGTAAGTAATACTAACTGAAAATCAAGGCGGGAGGCCTCTGTCCCCAGTGTAATGATGCAGACCAAAAGTTACAGAACCGATTGATAACTATTATTTGGTGATTTCGACAAAAGAAATGTAAAGCTATGGGCGAAACAGGTAGGTTTATACAGGGTAACATCGCGAAAACTGTTACCATGGATTCTGTTCATGATTCTGAACGCCTCTGAGTTGAAATTTTTCGTCAGTTATTAATAAAAATCTGCTGTTTCACAGAAAAGTGCAATACCTACGCAGTCAAAATGTATAGAACAGCTGATTTAAAAAAAAATAACCGACGAAAAATTTCAACGGAGGGGCTTCAGAATCATGTACTGAATCCATGGTAACAGTTTTCACGTCGATGTATCTCAAAACTCAAACTCAAACTCAAAGCATTTATTTCAATTAAACCATTTACAGGCACTTTTGAATTGTCAAGGAATCGGTCAGTCAGAAATAGGTATGAAGCTAGTTGCCCATTCCAAAGCGTAGTAGGTACCTATGGAGAAGAACGGGCAAGAAACTCCACGGACACTCTTTTAAATAAAAAATTGTTACAAAATATTGGTTACATCATTCATGTTGAAATTATACATGTGAGAACAATGTAGAAAGACGTGCACGTTAGAAGCGTCCGTAATAAAAAGATAAAACAAAGAACAATTCAAAAAATTAAAATAAAAATAAGCCCTGGCAGCTAAGAGATGACCAGTCCCAACTGACGGCGCCCGTTCACGAACATGACGCATGGATTAGCACCATTCAGCTCAACCATTTTGAAGGGAGCTAAATGATCCAACACACGCGCCACCATCAGCGAAATATTTGAGTGAGCATGACATACTCACAGCCGCCAGGGCAGATTCAAGTCAATGCAAGACATATTACCCGGTAAATGGTAACTCTTTAGTACATAGTACTCACACCTGTGCTATGCAATTATATAATACAATGGAGATTGAGTTTATACAATGCAAAGATAGTCTTACAATCTTCAGCAGCTCCAACAGTATTTGCAAATGTTAATCAATTAGTTGTGGAGCAGGACCAGCATTGAGCCAAGCATTTTTATCAGCGATGTAATCCCCCAACGTATAATATGCCTGCCTGCATAGTGTGCGTTTTATACAAGACTAGCTTTTGCCCGCGGCTTCGCCCGCGTGGATGTCGGAAAATATCCCACTGGAACGTGCTACCGGGATTCAGAGTATCCTATGTCCTAACCCAGGTCATGGCCTATCCTATGCCTTTCATCTAGAAATCCGTTCAGTCGTTACGTCATGAAAAGGTAACAGGCTGATATTAAATCTGTTTTAGGGTTCCGTACCTAAAAATTTAAACATTAAAACCCTTAAAGGATGACTTCATTGTCTGTCAAGACCCTTTTCTCAGGAACGCGTGGAGGCATCAATTTATATCAATAGATATTAAAAACTTAGATCTACGGTCTCTTGGAAGTGTAACGAAACTCAAACTTCCAAGTCAACGCAATAATGGGCACGCCACAACTGTGGCGATAAGTTCCCTCATTAAGGAGTGGTAGAGAGGCGCCACGGCGTCCTCACCTTCCACCTGACGCAGGTTCTCACCGGACACGGTTGTTTCGGGTTCCTGTTCAGGATAAGGCGGGAGAAAACAATGGTGACACCCGGGCGCAGCATACGGTTTAGGTCTGCCCGGCTTGGGCAGAGCAGCCGTGTCCTCGTGGAGGCGATCGGCGGTGGTGATCTCTCGCGTCCGGCCCTGGTCCAGACTATGGTAGAGAGCGAGACGGCATGGGAGGCCATCACCTCCTTCTGCGAAGCAGTAATGCTCACGAAAGAGGAGGCATCATAATAGCATAGTACCAGAAGGAGACACCCTGGGCATCGGGAATCGTAGGCCGATTCCCGGCCACCGTAGGCGCGGGCTTGCGGACGGTGAGCAATGGGTAGCTCACCGTCCGATAAGGACCAGGCCCGGGTCGACGGCGGGTTGTGTTCCACGCGCGCCTCAAAGAGATGTCAGCGGAACTGACGGGGTCCGATAGGGCCGATGCCTGCCGTTTGCGGGTTGCGGTTATTGTCCGAAAAGGTTACCGTGGCCCCAGGCAATATAGGCAACTGAAAGAACACGGGTGGGTTTTAGTCAGTAAGAGTCTGACACGCCTTCCCGCTCCACCCAGAGCGGGAGAAGTTATTTGATAATTTCCCAACCAAAAAAAAAGTTAACGAAATAAAAAATACGGCCATTTGTGCCGCATATTTTGACACTCGCAAATAAACCAGTCTATTTGGTACTTTCCGTTGGTCCAGCAGCATGAAGTTTGTCGAGAAGTAAGGTCAAGTAAAGAGGAAAATCCGAAAATTGGTAATTTATAGTTCTATAATGAACGGCAAAGTTAAGTTTTTTCTGCAATCTGGGGTTAAAAACTCATAGGCCGTGTCTTGGAGTAACAAACCTCAGTTGGCCCAATATAGTTTTTTGGTTCTAGTAATAAATGAGAAATAGGATAGACCGGCATCAAAAAAGATTTGTGAAAATTGGCCATTTTCTTGCTGACTGTACAATTTTTTTCAAAATCTGTGAATGCAGATCAAAATGTTTCAAAAAGTTAAGGACAGTCTCCTAAGACTGTTTTCTTGTAGCGACAACGGTTAAGGTACCTTATTGCTCCATCTCAAAATCCACCCTGTATATGCTATGATTGACTGCTTAGTTCCATAAAGGTATAGCGTGATGATAATTTTTTAAAAGGTTAAATCCGTAACTATCTGCAATATTCTAACCTTTTGGCTAGCCTTTTTACAATTTGCGGTAAACTCTAAAAGAATACAAACATAATGCTATATTGCTCATCCCCCATAGCAAATAGCGTGATAATAGTTTTTGAAAAATCTATTGTGAAGTTACGATTATTTGACTTATAGATTATTTTCAAGTTAATTAAGCCACACAGTAAAATTCTCCACTGTAAAAATTATACCCCGTTTCACCCCGTTAGGGGTAGATTTTCAAAAAACCCTGATATACGTTTTTATTTATTTTCAGTTTTAATTATAAATACTGAGTTTCGAGTTAATCAGACCGCTCGTTAAAATTCTTCCATACAAACTTTGACACCCCCCAATCCTCCTTTAGGGGGTATTTTAGAAAAACTAAAAATGGCAAACTTTATAATTTACATAGATAAGTATTCGTGCCAAGTTTCAAGTTTATTAACTCAAGGAATAAGATTTTTCATACAAACAAAATCCCCCCTTTTCACCCTCTTAAAGGTCGAATTTCCAAAAATCCGTTCTTAGCGGACGTCTACTAACTATAAACTACCTCCCTACCAAGTTTCATCTTCATACATCAAGCGGTTTTCGAGATTTCGTGATGAATGAGTGAGTGAGTGACCTTTCGCTTTTATATATTTAGATTTGAATTTCGTCTCATTCAGTTGAAGTATGTGGGGAGGAATTTTATTGTAACATTTTAAACAGTATCCCATAAAAGATGAATCTACTTTAGCCAGTCTGAAACCTGGTTGAACTAATAGGTCCCTATTTCTTGTACTATAATTATGTCTATCACCTCTTTTGCTAAAAAGATGTAAATTCTTTCTTACGTACATGATGTTTTCATAGATATATTGACAAGGTACCGTCATGATGTTAATATCCTTAAACAGCTTCCTTAGAGAATCGCGCCTGCGGAGATAATATATGGCTCTGATCGCTCTTTTCTGCAGAATAAAAATAGATTCGATGTCTGCAGCCCGTCCCCACAGTAAAATACCGTAAGACATGATACTATGAAAGTAGCTAAAATAGACTAGCCTCGCGGTATCTACATCAGTAAATTGACGGATTTTTCTGACAGCATATGCTGCTGAACTTAGCCGTCCTGCAAGAGATGTTAAATGAGGACCCCATTGCAGCCTTGAGTCGAGCGTGATCCCTAGGAAAACAGTTTTGTCGACAAATTCTAGTTTCTCTTGATTCAATACTATCTCACAATCACTACTTTTGACATTTGGTAAAGAAAATTTTATGCACATAGTTTTTTTTTTCATTTAATACTAAATTATTAGCAGTGAACCAATTTTGGACCTGCAGTAGGGCGTTATTTACGTCGTTAAAATTTGTAGCACGTCTATCTACCTTAAAAATTAAAGAAGTTTCGTCAGCAAATAACACCATTTGTGGTTGATTTTTTAATAAATGGAGTAGATCATTTATATACACTAAGAAGAGGAATGGACCCAATATCGAGCCTTGTGGCACACCTATTTTTACTTTTAAACCTAGTGAATTGATACCGTTTATTTGAACTTGCTGTTGTCTATCATTTAAATAAGATTTTACTAAATTGAGTGCAAGTTTTCCAAGTCCGTAATGCTCAAGTTTCAAGAGTAAGGTTTCGTGATCGACGCAATCAAATGCTTTGGAGAGGTCACAAAAGATCCCTATGGCGTCTTGAGCCTCTTCCCACGCGTTAAAAATGTGTCTTAATAGGGTTACACCGGCGTCGGTCGTACAACGTCCTTTGGTGAACCCATACTGTTGATCGTGAAGGATTTTATTTGTGTTAAAATGATTGAGCATTTGATTAAGCATTACCTTTTCAAACACCTTGCTGAATACCGGCAACACGGATACGGGTCTATAATTATTGGCGTCTTTACTGTCCCCGGATTTGAAAAGTGGTATTACCTTACTGTATTTCATTAAATCCGGGAAGACTCCTTGATCCACACACAAATTAAATATTAAAGCTAAGTAAGGCGCTATGGTCTCAATTATGGAGGTACAGACTTTAATGGACATCCCCCAAAGATCTTCGGTCAATTTGATCTTGATTTGTTTAAAAGCTTTTATTACTGTTATGGGGTTAATATGCTTAAAGTTAAATTCAATATGTATGCCACCCTGTATAGCGTTTCGTACTTTTTCAAAGAAATAAAGACGTATGCTATGTTTTTCCGTTTGAAATTAAATTAAATGAAATGAAATTGTTTATTATGTAAATAGGATATCGGAATCACTTTTACACATCATACAATTTTTTTTAAATTAAAAATAAGCTAGATGAGTTCGGCGTTTCTTATCTGACTACTCTGAGTAGAAAGGCCGAAACAAACTCAGAGGTCGCAGTCTTTTTTAAAGTCCAGACATAATCTTGGTTTAATTTTCATAAACAGATAAATCTCTGTCAACCACCGGTTATTATTATCATTATACACGGTATAATTTAATAAAACCAGCACATCCATTTAATAAATAATAACGCCATCAATATTGCAAGAGGAGGTTGAGTATATAAATGGCGACGTTGAGTCCACCCCGGCTGAATCAACTTAATTATGCGTGCAACCAATATGAACTGTAATCATACGAAATCACTTTAAAAACAGTTTAATTTTAATTTAACTACGGGTTGATATTTTAATGACTGTATTTATAATTTAAGCTTCAATCCACAGGTCTGGCAATGTATAATTATTTCAAGCCATTTTTATTTTTCCCCAATGATGGAATTATATACGTCACTCATCCACTTCTTTTGTGAATCACAGCGTTAAAACAGTTACAAAAATAAAAAAATCTTTGAAGAATTTTATAGGAATTTCTTGTTTCTATCTCGCTAAGATGGTAAAGACATTAATCAGTAACCAAGGAATTCGTCGCATTATCTCCTAAATTCTAAAGCAAAGATACAAAAAAAATCCTCGAAACTATGATATCTCCTTGAGTTGGCAAAAACAAGATAACTTTCTAATTTGAAAAAGGTAATACAGTACAGAGCAGTTTCCACGTACCTATGGGTACGTGTGATCGCTGTAATAAGCTCAAACCGAATATGATAGCGTACTTCACGCTGCGATAATATTCTGATATAGTAATATGACCCGCCAAACATGACCTTTCCAAGTACCCTTTCAATCGCAAGTTACGATATTAACATCCCAAATATTTCGGAATCTACTCGCAAACTGATTGTCACTTCTCCCAGATATATTGAGAACATTTTCGAAGAGGTTACCCTTTTTTGTGATAGCTCTCCCTCATCAGGGGCTTGACAGGCGAGGGATTCGAAACAATTCGGCGGCCAGAATTCGCTCATTACGTACAAGTGTGATAACGGAAGCAAACGTCGTGCCCTTCCAATTTATTGTTCTTTAACAGATGAGTACGAACGAGCTTTTATGTATTTGTATGCTGGAGTGTAAGATTCATGTAATGATGTTACATTTCCATAAGTAGGCAGTACATTACTGGTACTCGTAAAGACGTAATGTTAATGTTCTGTACGGAGTTACATTGTTTTGGATCACTTAAGTCAAGTCTCTCAAAAATATGTCTCTTCCAAGCTTGTTGTTTTGTTGTACACACATATATATACAAATACTCGAGCTCATTCTTTCGTACAATAACTGAAAGGGATGGAGTGAGTTAGGTTACGAAGACCATGGAATATAATTATTTACATCGTAATTCTGCTTATTATGTTAACACTCACGTCCTTACACAATGAGTAGCCGTTTTCAAAACATAATTAAAACTGGAAGTGTTTAAGGACATAAATTCGTTTTATTTAATTATACAAAACATCCCATTTAACATGGCCGTCGTGAGACCAAAGAAAAATAGCAAGTGTCCAGGGAGTTATCACGTTGAAGTTGTGAAAGTTAAATGAGGGATAAGACTTTCCACGGAGCTCGTATACCCGGTGTGATAACAACTGTCATCTGTCACTATGCGGGATAACTTTTACAGGAGTAAAAACCTATCTAACAACTTACTTACAAAAATAAAAATTTTGAAGTGAAAACTTCTTAAGGCGCGTTGGGCATTAATTATGAGATGGGAAAAACAATTGAACTCACGACACCGTTACCGACACCTCATTTTCGTAAACGCGATTGTGCTCTTTATTTATATTACGTTACGGATCCATGTTCTGTGCAAGTATTTTTGTTTTAAAGGTTTTGGCTTGTGCTCTTTATTTAGATAAGGTTACGGACATAAGGTTCTATACAAGTATTTTTCTTCCACCAAGGCGATCTTGCTCAAGTTTTCACTTCTGTCGGCACTCCCGGAGTGCCACTGTTTTTTTTAATATCTGGTTATAAGATTTGAGAATTCCTCCAAGGTCTTAAAGTAACTCTATTATTTGAAATTAATTTTAAGAAATGGTAGAAATTTGGTTCGGATACTTTTTTTTTTGGTTGGGAAATTATCAAATAACTTCTCCCAATACCTAACCTCTTACTCAACTTGTAAGATAATATCGTCTTCGTTGTCGTGATCCCGATATAACTAACCTAAAAAGAAAAGAAAATAATCAAAATGTGCTTACACCTCTGGCATATACATAGATTTCCCGGCGGTCGCTCCGAGTAAAACAAGAACCTCGACGTAACACGTGTCACGGTTGCCACGGAGAATTGTGCAACGAAATTCTGATAAGTGTGAATTATCCTTAGAACAGGGGAGTCTACAACAGCCGCTTTGGCAGAATCATAATAATATTATGATAATATTATGAATCAAACTGACAATTCATAATTATTATCTGCGTTCAATTCATATTACGCAATCCATCTGTTTGACAGTTTTGTTTAATAATGAAATAACATTTAAACTGTAGAAATAAAAATAAAAATCTCATTTGATTAATAAAAACTGTAAAGAAAAATTATCCGATAAAATTACGGTCTTAATTTTTTCATGCGGCAATGTAAATATTGCCGCATGAAACCAAATATAATCCTGATATGAATTGAATTTAATATGATTCAGCTAAAATATGTGTCACTATAGAGGAATTGCTGGAAATTCAGAAAATGAATTGCTTATTTTTAAACTTATATTTTCAATTGCTTTGATAATTTTTTGTACATTGTTCTCACATTTAGAAGGAACAAGAATAATGTTCCCAGGATTTTGTAAATCTATATTTAAAAGAGTATCCTTGGAGTTTCTTGCCCGTTCTTCTCCATAGAAATCTACGTTTTGAAATGGGCAACTAGCTTCAACTTTCTGACTAACTGACCGATTCTTTGACAATTCAAAAGTGCCTGTAAATGGTTAAATTGAAATAAATACTTTGAGTTTGAGTTTAAGTGGCCGTTTGAGACCCGCTGAACAAAAATCTTTCTTACTTTTAACTGACTTCAAAAAAAGGAGGAGGTTCTCAATTCGCCGGGATATTTTTTTTTTTAATGTATGTTTCCCGATTACTCGAAGACGGCTGGACCGATTTGAAAAATTCTTTTTTCGTTTGAAAGGATATACTTTCAAGTTGGTCCCATTGTCATTTGGTCACGATCTGATCATGGGATCTTGGAGAAATCGAGGGAACTCTTCAAATATTAAAGGCACATCTATAGCGATTTGGGTATTTTTGATGAGCAGTTGACATAAGGATATTGTAACTTAGATAAATTACAAATCAACCCACTAAAAAGTGAAAAAAAAACATTTTTACAAAAAATACAACCGACTTCCAAACTACAAAGTGAAAAATATAGTCGGTGTCTTTGGATCAGTATTTTAGTTTTTTGACACCGACTTCCGAAGTTAAAGTTATTTTTCACTTTGTAGTTTGGAAGTCGGTTGTATTTTTTTGTAAAAAAGTTTTTTTAACATACACGACCAACAAACACGATGTTAAACACACAGGTAATAATTCATTCACGTAAACATTCATGTAGGTACGGTATTAGGACCTACCTCGCTCGAACACAACATAATTTATGAAATCCTCTCCGCGAAGCATTCATGGAAAATAAACAAAGGTAGGAGATTCATTAATCCGGAGACAGCGATGCTCTATAATGTCTACACATTATATTAATAGACTCGTCTATTGTGCTATAACATTATTAAGGAAATTCCGTTTGAAGCCATCGACTCCATTACACCATTATGTATGAATACCTTTGAGTAACGTTATAGTTTGTGTGGCAGATCAGTGTACGATACAATATTTCCCTGTATTGGAATTTGCTGGATAATTTAATATTCTGCATAGGTTAAGCAACGAAAATGTTTGTAGCTTACAAGTGTACCCACAGACTATATGTCTGACTGTGGTAAACGGCATCGTCCTCTCGAGCTGATGATTAAATAAATAAATAATAAATAATTTATTTTGGACCAAACACTTGATAACATTTTATAAACCTGCCAAACTGCGTGACAGTTTGTCGGCAGGATTAGCGCTCGTCTTAAAACATTTGGTAAAAACATCAGTAGGTACAAATAGTATAAGGACGGTAAGAATGTTTTTGTTGATTAGAATTTATTAATTATTTATTGTCACATGTTGCGACTATTTCGTTCAAAAGTTCCGCTTTTAATTTATTTCCCAGTGCTCGCCTGCTAATCACACGACTATGTGTTCTCAGCCAGTCGATACTATTGAACAGTGTAGTGGTCAAATACTTATTGGTTCTTTTGCCGTAGTAATTTTTTACTGGTGCTCGCACGAATTTACGTTCTCTAACGCTTCTCGTATTGTAAGTGTTTTGCATGGCTTTATGGAAAAAATTGGAAAATAAATGCATTAAACTCAAATTCAACAGCCGTGATTTACTTATTTGTCATCGTGATACTCGGGCCACACCAACGGGAAACGCCATTAATTATCACGATGATGGACCTTAACCCGTCGGAATAAAGTCTATCATCGCGATAATTAACGGCGTTTCCCGTCGGTGTGGCCCCGGTATAACAAACGCTTAGCACGCTTAGGAAGTTAAAGACAGCGAGATATTTCAATATGCCGTTGAACCTCTAAGAAAAAATTCTTGTATCATTTTTTGTTTAGCCGCCGAGGGCCGACAAACTTTCCGGTCCTACCCTCCAAAATTCAAGTCACCGCTATTCGGAAGCAAGCCAATTGGCTTGGAAAAATAATCATTTTAAAACTTTTCTTTATTTAGATAACCTCGGTTATATTAACACGAAGTAGGCTTATGAAATTACTGAAAATTGTTTCGGCATCCTTTATTACGAAATTGTTTTGGCGTGAGACAATATAACCGGGTAAGAATATTATACAGATATTGTTTTCTTGTCATATTTTGCCTTTCGTTGCTCGTGGTTGTTTCTTGTCGATGAAACCATCCAAAATGAGGACGAAATGTTAATTAAAATGTAACAGTTTCACGACTTTATGTTCATGACGGTTTTATTTAAATTGTTGGCAGTTACTAGAATTTAAAGTTGACTTTAGTATGAAGGGTTAAGTTTAAACCATTCTGAATTATGTACCTCAGTATATTTTAATTACGTTTGTTTGCATTATCTACACATTCCAGGCATGTTTCAGGATTATCTTCGGCACAATGTTCAGTGAGGAATCCCACAGAACATATCAGACTTTCAATATGACATAACAGCATCCCTATCTGAATCTCCCATAAAACACAGTGTGTTTTTTATTACTTTCAACCAATCTGGGTCACAACCGTTTCATAGTGTAAACAAAGAGAGTTATGACATAACTGGCCATCGCAACCATCGCTATTATTGTCGACAAACAAGTAGTGGCGCAGCGCGGTAGTAATCCACGCCGAGCCCCGCTGATTGCTGAGTAGGTAAGTCATGCGCGCAGTGCTGGCGCACGATCAGGAACATAAAACTGCGAGCATTTATGTATTCCTGATAAAACTACCCTCGTTGTACCACCGACTAGCCCTTATTTTTATTACTCCTAAATTCATTTATCACGCTCTCAGCACGATTTTTAGAAAATGTTCAGCTTATATCCTACAAATACACAGAACAGATGCTCTTTTATCTGGGTTCTGTGTACAAAATGTATCCGATTTCCATGAAATATACAAAAACCTCGGTGTCAGATTTCCTAAACAAAACAGTGAATAAATATCGAAACCCGAATCAAAAACGAATGAGCATGTACACACATGAATATTGAATCAGCTACCTATTAATACCCAGAATTTGCGCGCTACATTCATTTAATTTGGACCGCGAATTGTTTGTACATTGTTCTTCACAAGCTGCACTCGGCAATCTGTTCTACGAATTCATTAATATTAATCTTTTCTGATGTTATTACTGGGATTTGTACAAGGAGTGTTCCGCGGCGAGTTATGCCGGAGCAATTCCGCAAAAAGCCCAGCTGAATAAGTGAAGGCGGGGAGTTGGGTGCAGTCGCTGGCTCGTGAAATATAGCCCCGCATTGCTCTGAGGTGGGCTATGGGCTGCTCGGAGCAGGTGTCCTGCACACAGATTAATCTGTCGACAAACAATAACCGCTGCTAATAACGCTTGCAACCTTCGTCGTCGCCATCCCGAAGCTATTCAATCAGAAATAATCGTATTTTCAATTGGAAACCGGTTCGACTGATGTTACAGTCAATTTGAAAGTTATTGTTTGGTTGTGTATTGAAAATCATTGTGTTCCTCTGTTTCCTGTACTCTAATAGGGATGATGCTGGGGTAAAAAAAAAGCAATTCTATTTAGTCCGTCAGCCAGATAATAAAAAAATATTAGACACGAATTTTTGCTTCATCATAATAATAAAAAAATGACTTGGATAAAACGCATTAAAGTTGGGGAGAGGGGGTCACTACGTCACAAGTAAGTATAAAATCTAAATACTCGTGACGTCATGGCATATTGTAACTCAATGTATCGCCGTAATCTTTTGATAAAGGAAAAAAAAGAAAAATATGTGTCCAATTTTTTTTACTCATCATCCTATTATCTATTGCGTAATACAACACAATCACAATCTGTTTCGATTTGAAACAGATTGCGAATCCATTGCTTCATAAGTTGAAAAAAAAATCTGCTCAACAACGTAAATAACGCAATGAATGTTGTTGAACTGTCAAAATTAAACAAATTATTCATAATTGTTTACGAAAATAAGTAACGGAATTAATATACTGGTGCACATTTAATAATGATGAAACTGCGCTCTTTTGTAATTCTAATTACAAAACAGTTTCGTGTAGAATTTTCTACAATGAACCTTTAAATATAAAACGTACCTTCTTCTGGTGTGGAAATTTCTGAGAAAAGTGGTTTTCACTACAATTTTCTTTCTAGTTTGTTGTAAAGAAAAACTATATTACTTTTCAGGATAGTTCTCGATGTCTGTTACGGTAGTTATTAAACTGACTTCAGGAGCCATTGTGAATAAGATGCTGGTAATAAAATAATAGTTAGTTAATGTTAATGTAAAGTTAATGTTTATGGAAATAAACATAGTTATAGACGTCAGAATAGTTACTTTAGTATCCTACCGGTTCCTGGTGATAGCTGGAATCAATTTACGATTCACACCAAAAGTTAGGTAGGTACGTTATCCTAAGCTTTAGTTGTTCCATAACACTATGTTGAAAAAAATTGCCTATTTCATAAAATATTAAAAATACAGACCAGGTATCACCCAGTTACTGGGTGATGGAGGTCAGATAGGCAGTCGCTCCATGTAAAATACTGGTATTCAGCTGCATCTGGTTAGACTGGAAGCCGACCCCAACATAGTTCGGAAAAGGCTAGGCAGGCAGATTAAAAATACAGATTATATTTAATTTTTAATTTATCTCAGATGATCCATATTTATGTTAGTACTACCTACTTAAAAATTACGTTAGTAAACAAAGATTAAAATATATGCCACAGTAACAATTATTATAACTAAAATAAATAACTACATAGAAATAGGTACATAAAATCAAATTGTAAAATAAATTAATAAGTTAATTGCATCTTTATATTCATTAAAATCTTAAAATATAATAAAATAATATAGGATAAAATAATTTATGTTCTTTAAATTCATTAAAATTAATGTCAATTAAAATCCAGAAATTTATTTTAAAATCATAAATATTATAAAAACCTTTTTACAAATAAAACAACCGACTTCCAAAAAACCACTACAAAGTGAAAAATAACTTAAATTTCGGAAGTCGGTGTCTTTGGTTTTGTATTTTCGTTATTTGCCACCGACTTCCGAAATTTAAGTTATTTTACACTTTGTAGTGGTTTTTTGGAAGTCGGTTGTTTTTTTTTGTAAAAAAGGTTTTATTTCTCGCTTTTTAGTGGGTCAATTTGTAATTTATCTAAGTTACATTAGCCTAATGCCAACTGCTCATCACCTTTTACAAAATATTGCTTTTCCCGATGCAGGGACGTTCATCGTTGAGGAGTTCTCCTGGTACTTCACCATCCGCTCCACTTCCCCATATGCATTGTGACGAGCATAAATTTCATTGCAACCATATTAAAGTAATCGAATCGCAACCCGTGAAATACTTATTATTGAGTAGTTCCGGTGGCTATTTGTGGTCTTCATCATCAGTTCCACTTAACTAAATGGTACTTTCCAAAAGCAACTGCACGAGTTCCTATAAAAAATACCCAAATCGCTTTAGGTTTGCCTATAATATTTGAAGAGTTCCCTCGATTTCTCTGAGATGCCATCATCAGATCCTAGCTTCCTTATCACGATACCACCCTTAAAATATCTTCTTTCCAACAAAAAAAGAATCATCAAAATCGGTTCATAAACGACGAAGTTATCCGCGAACAGACATAAAAAACTTTTTCCAAAAAGAAACTACCGACTTCCAAAAAAAACACTACAAAGTGAAAAATAACTTTAATTTCGGAAGTCGGTGTTTTGGGTTTTGTGTTTTCGTTTTTTGCCACCGACTTCCGAAATTAAAGTTATTTTTCACTTTGTAGTGTTTTTTTTGGAAGTCGGTAGTTTTTTTTTTTTTGTAAAAAGTTTTTATTTTTCACTTTTTAGTTGTGGTACCTACCCCACACACATTCGAATACCACTACCTACTACCAGTGTCAGGAACTTATCATATCATCTACATACTAAGTGGAAAAAAAAATACGTATTTTGTAGCTAACTCAAAAACTACCGAAGCAAAGTTAATAAAATTTATATGGGACCAATTTGGGAGCATACCTTTTCAAACAAAAAAAGAATTTTCAAAATTGGTCCACAAATGACGGATAAATCGGTGGACAAACAAAAAAAAAAAAAAAAAACATACGCGTCGAACATATAACCTCCTCCTTTTTGGAAGTCGGTTGAAATATATATACTCGTATTTACGGTCGAATTGAGCAACATCCTTTTTTTTAAGTCGGTTAAAAAATAATAAAAATAGAAGTCAGAATCAGTCAAATAGCAATTTCCAATTTCTATAAGTAACTAAACCATTAAAATCTTTGTAGGAAATGTTGAAAACGCGTACGTAAAAACAGTCAAAACAGATTGCAACTCATCATCATTAACAATATCATCGGAGAGACGAGCAGCGCTTTAGTTGAGAATGACTGTTCAACATCGAAAACCAGCATTTTATCAACGTTACTGCCGTGTCCTAATAAATAGTTTCAATTAAAATGTTCACAAAAATATAGAGCGAAGCAGCACAATGAAGAGCACATGTCTCTGCCACAACGAGGAGCCATATTGTTATTAGACATTAGATGAAGATGTCGTCTAGAATTATGGGTCAATTGCAGCGCAGCGCGGCTGCCAGCTGTTTGCGGCGGCGTCGCTCGCTCTTATTAACTTTGACCCATGTAATATATAAACCACAGTGGCAAAGCCGCGCAAACACCCTTAATTTAAAGGCTCGTGCCGTCGCTCGAGGTGCCACACTAATCCCGCATAATATAGTAGCTGAAACATTCCCCAGATTTATTAAGACGCAGATATATGCTAGTGACCTTGAGTGTTTAGCTTGCATGTTATGTACTGAGCTCACGCAATGCGTCGTACGTCCAGCCAGTAATTGGACTCGCCCATCAAGGAGCGCTGTCCCAAATTAGATGCATTATTAATTATTGATACATAAAACAAAATGTATTTTAATTAAACATGTACACTAAAAGATCAATAATTGAATTATCTTTAAAATGGGGAAGGTTTCAGAAAAATACGCTTGAAAATTTTTGCGTGATTCTCAGTTTTTTATCCGTGTTAAAGCTCGTGCAGACCAGCGCGACACGCGACGCGAAACAAAGGCACCGCCTGTTTAAAAGAGCCTTTAGACACAACTTTTAAAATTGATTTCACTATGTAATATAAACATAATCTAAAATATTAATATGTTAAGTTATTAAAAAACCGCTCTAATTTAACATATATTTTTTCTAAATCATTAACACTACTCGTTTAGACGTGATCTTCAGTATAAAATCATTAAAATTCGGTTATCATCGCCTTAACCAGCCCCTCATGTCGAGATAATGAATGAGTAGCCGCATCAAAACACAACGTGTTTTGTGTTCCTCTATAATAGCGAACTGTCTCGCCCTCGGCAGTCCGCACTACTCGACAGTGCGGCTGTCGCGTGGTGCGGTTTCCATAGAGCACGTTGAATAATTTCGAATCTGATAAATGTTCAGAAATTCCGTTTGGATAGAAATCGATACGTAGCGCATCGGGCACGGGTAACGAGTGTGACGAGCCCGGAACACTGGCTCGTTTATTTATGCTTCTCTTCAGCTACATTTATTTTACTCGGTCTTCTCAATTTATTTTGTTGCCAAGAGACCTTTTTGAATAGGCAATGTGGCGTATAAATTTCTCTCGCCCCTCGAGGACCGTAGGCTCCGGTGACTCTCCGTTAAAAGGTGCTACGAATTAATTTTACCTGACATCAAGGACGCGACGACGGAATACGTTAGCTCATAATGAGATAGCTCAGTAAACATGTTCGCCTCGGAACAAAGTAAGTGCCTGTTTAAATATGCATATTGTATGTTGTCTATCAACATACATATCGTACATAAAATCTTGAAGTTGCTGTGGGAAAATTTCTCATCTTTTCGAATAACCTTTTAGGGGATTGAATCAGCCTTGGGCTGAAATGAGTAAAAATATTCGTTGGAAATGAGATCTTGATTATGGTTTTTGATAAAATAAGCATAGCGTAGAATATGTTTTACAATGCATGTGCTCGAAAAGAGCAATTTCCAAGCAGCTAAACTATGCGGAAAGTGCCACTTTTTCGCACTAGTGACTTTTACTTTTCAGTTTTTTTTATTTTTATTTCCGTCATCAGCACGACGCAGAGTTTTTGTTATTTGAGAAAAGTTTTACTAATTAGATGATGATGGTCAAAGTCATGGCGATGGCGATGATGATGATGAATATTGTTTATATCATTTATATACGTCAGCCAAGATTTTAGAAGTTTACACATCATATTCGACTACTATAAGGCTCACTCTTTTTTTTATTTCCTCGCACAATGCATAGTAAAACGTTGTATGATACACGTGCGTAAGATGATTTCCGCACTTGTAGCATAAATAACTATTTGCAATGAATGTAAAGACATACATACACACCTACATACCTGTGCGTTTATACAAACATCTATACTAACCGTTCTATATCAACTATCGAATAACCGGTTTCCCTCTTGTAATATGTAGATAGGGAAACGGATAGTCTGAAATTGTTTCAGTATCGGCTGCTTTGCAGTTCCTATACACTATGTTCAGGAATAGCTGACGCG
The DNA here is from genome assembly GCA_949152395.1 of Agrochola litura. Lineage (NCBI taxonomy): Eukaryota > Metazoa > Arthropoda > Insecta > Lepidoptera > Noctuidae > Agrochola > Agrochola litura. The sequence goes on from OX424512.1 coordinate 7,027,754, forward strand.
AGTTCAACAGTTTCTTGCATACGTTTAGACGCAACAAAACTAACTTTACTCATTAAAACTGATACATTCAGTTACATCAAAGCTTTGAGTAGCCTCTGTTAATAAATTAAACAGGTTCTCTACGGAAATGTTACTTGCGTCTATAACTTTACTTGAATTCGAAGTGACGCAGAAATTTGTGCTATCCCAGCGCTCTCGTCCATTTTAGTCGATGTCTAGACTTTGTCGAAATAAAGCGATTTTCGCGCTTTATCCCTGAGGGACTCGGAGCTACATAGTTTGTATATATTTTCACTTTATTTAACTCTAGTAACTTCCACGTAACTGGGTGCTTTTACAAGCTAAATAATACATTTGCGTACATACCCTACATAAAGAGTCTCCTTTAGAGCGTTATAACACTGACAATTTGCCAGCGTATTAGTGTGCCAAACGGAACCGTATTACTAAGACTCTACTGTCCGTCTGTTTGTCTGTCAGCGGGCTGTATCTCATGAACCGTAATAGGTAGACAGTTGAAATTTTCACAGATTGTGTATTTCTTTTGCCGCTATAACAACAAAATAATAAAAATGAAATAAAGTTAATTATCAAAGGGGTCTCCATACAAGAAACGTGTTTTTTTTTTCGGCGTTTTTTGCTCGATCTTAATACTGTACGAAACCCTGCGTGTGCGACTCCGAGTCGCACTTGGTCGGTTTTACGTCAAATTTAATTTCGAAAGTTAGTCACTTGATCGATTTTCATTGAAACAATCTGGCAATGAATACTTTTATGTAAGACGCACTCAATTTTAATAATGTATCTTATAAAATTGATGATCGGTAGGTAATGGTCCACTTTATAAAGCTTAATTTACAAAGAACGTAATATCTAGTGAGTTGGAACATTCAAATGAAGCTAATGGAAACAAAGGGAGAGTTTTGGGCAGGCTTTTAAGAGTTTTATTGGAAAACCTATGTCTGGCTGACGCCAAGTCAACAAATTATTGAAATTCAAACACAATAGGCCTGTGTCCAAATTTTTTTTGTCCGGCGGGTACGTTAATAAAAAATATCGGACATTTATTTTTTCTTTTTTACGGTATCAAAAGGTTACGACGATACATTGAGTTAAAATGACGTCACGCCTTGCTAGATTTAATACTGAGTTGTGACGTAGCGAGCCCCCACTCCCCAACTTTAATGCGTGTTTTCTAAGTCATTTTTGATTAATATGATGAAGCAAAAAATAAGTGTCTAAAATTTTTTATTATCTGAAAGACGGACTAAATAGAATTTCTTTTTTTTTACCTAAGCAACTACTGTATTGGCTGAATATTTAGTACCTAGTATTTTGCAGAATTATTGGAAGCACTGCAGCGCCCCGCGGTTTCACCCGCATAAGCCGCATTCGATCCCGTGGGAATATCGGGATAAAAAGTATCATATGTGTTAATCCAGGTTATAAACTATCTGTATGCCAAAATTCATCTAAATCCGCTCAGTCGTTTTTGCGTGAACAAACATCCATCCATCCTCCCAAACTTTCGTATCTATTAGTAAGAAGTAAGATTTAGATACATCTTTCCCATTAAAAAAAATCTCATTACTCACATAACATAACACTTGAGTTTGGTAACACAAGATCACGACGTGCAGCTGCCGACTATTTCTGTCCTGTGCTCATGACTATACAGGGTGTACCAGAAAGGTGTGGTCAAATTTAAGGGTGTGCTACAGACCATCGAACTGAACAACTTTCTCTATGGGACCATTTGCATCGAGTAGGTGTTGAAGTTTTCTATGGGACAGTAATTGACAATTTTTTCGCGATTTCGATATTAGTCCCATTGAGAAAGATGTTCAGTTTGATGGTACTCACACCTTTCGGGTACGTTCTGTTTATCTAATTATTTCCTTTTTTTTTCTATAGTTTTCGGGTTAACTTATCTTTTAGTATGCACGTGTTGATCTCGGAATTGAAGAAGACAGATAACATTTACAAGCTCTTTTATATTTTAATGAATTAACCTAAGTTTAGACGGACAGTCGAGAATAAAGGGAACCTAAGTTTCGATCGAGTCTTTTCATCAAGGAGGGTACTAATCTGATCGGTCATTAATTTAGTGACTTCTGCGCGGTCGAGGTGCTAACGTCTTTGATTAAATTGAATCGCAGAACGTTTTATTTTTACTTAAATTAGCAGGTTAAAGTCCCATTAAGATGATGTAAGTTTCTTGCCTGTGGTATGCAATAAAATTGGAGCAACAATAATGATTTTTAGGCTGCGTTTCTACCAGAGATGTGCGAGGTAGCTGAGCGGTGCGAGGATGCGAAACGAAGCTGTGAAACGATGTGAGCGTTTCCACCAGAGATGTGCTAAGCCGCTGAGCGATGCGAGGATTCGTAGCGATGCTGTGAAACGGCGCGCAGATTGAGCGGTGCAAGGATGTGTAGCGGGCTCTTTTCAGATGCGATTTCTCGCTCGCGTCCATCCTTAGCATACATCCCTCGCACATATCCCTCGCACACATCTCTCACACCCATTCCTCGCTTGTTTTGTACGTACAAAAACCTCGCTCCTCTAAGCTGTTTCCACAGAAGCTGAACGAGGCTAGGTAAATGAAGCGATTCTATTGGTTCCAACACATCCCTCGCTATGCATCCTCTCACATCTCTGGTGGAAACGCAGCCTAATTGTTGCTTAGGTATGCCACAGATAATTAGAGACAAAAACTAAACCATATCGTGTAATGTCGTTGTGTTATCTAACATGTATGGTAGGTATTTATCTAAGATCTTAGTTATAACAGGCGCCCGAGGCGCGCGTCTTGTACGTTGCGTTTTGGGCATTCATTTTTTTTTAATGAATTTCTATGTAACGAATTATATCAACCGCTGCCATCTTAAGGCGCGCGTCGAACGCGCGTATGACGCGTGCACCTCCTGAGCGAACACTATAATATATCTTCGAAGTCGTTACCTTTTAAAAAAAAAATCTTGCCATTGACATCACCAATTAATACTGACATAAATAATTACAGAATTGACATTAATAATACAATTGAATCAACAATATCTTGGTTAAGATTTAATAATTTGCATGTAAATATAAGTAAAACAAAAATTGTTCAATTTAGGGCCTATATTAATTAAAATTCAAAATTCAAAAATCATTTATTCAAACTAGGCTGAGAATCAGCACTTTTCGAAAGTCAAAATTACATAAGACAGTCGCCCAAAAACGCCCACCCTTCACCACTTCCTAGTGCCTTTAGCTGGGAAGAAGAAGTGGCGCAACAAACTCCCCAGCAGCACAGCTGTCTGTTCAAGTTAGAGAATGATTCTATACAATAGTATACAAAATAACTTACATTATGCAACACAAAACATAATTCAAATAATAAATTATAGGCCATATGTCAGCTAGCACACGCCAATATACCAACCAAAAACATCGAGAACTATACTCAAGCATTATTTAAAAAATAAAAAGAAAAATAAAACTAAACGTAAACAGAACTAAATATCTAAATAAAAGCCTCCAGACATAAAGGGCGTGCCCGCTTACATAAAGCTGTAATTGGCAGTTATAAATGATAAACTAGGACCATCGAGATAAAATAAATGAACAGTTAATTACTAGTAACAATAACAAAACCATGATCAGCAAGACGACCAGTTACCACAAGCAGCACCCGTTCACGAGCATAACGCAATTATAATGAGCAACCTCTATTAGAGGTAGAATAAACTACTTTTCTGGGATTTGCGTTGGACGGCTACTTCTCCTGGAAACCACACGTAGAAAATGTATGCAACAAATTAAACAAATTCGTTTATGTTCTCTACACACTGCGAAATACGTCGTCGCAAAGTACGATGTTGACTGCGTATCACGGCTGCGTTGCATCGACTCTACCAATACGGCCGTATACTATGGGGTAACTCAACAAACGCAGATAAAGCCAGGGTACAAAAAAATGAATTTGAGCCATTTGTGGCATTCCACGATGGGAATCTTGTAAACCAATGTTTCTAAATTTAAAAGTCCTGACATTACCCAGTATGTATTTTTTAGAATGTACAAAGTTTGTCCTACGGCACTTTGAACAGTTTGAAAATGTTCAAGACCGTTGCCTTCGAAAAGTAAGAGATCCAGATAGAATAGTTCTGCCTAGGGCCCCAAAGACTTATCTATATAAAAAGAACTGTTAACATATGTGTGGACACTTATCTATAACAAAATACTCTCCTAAGACTTTGTATTATGAATTTATTACTTACTGACTATATTTATTTATTTATTTATTTCATTAACAATTTTTACATTGTATCGAAATGTAATTATTTATAAACTAACACAACATGAAGACATTTAAATTAAAAAATATTAAAAAGTACACAATAAATTATTCAAAATTACAAATCCATGGTTCTGAAGTTTGATCAATAATAAAATTCAATATTTAGGTACATTAACACCACGAAAATGTCAAGAAAAGAAAAAAAATATATATATACAATAACATTTCATTAAATTTGGGTACAATAACACCGATACAAATGTCAAAAAATTCTATATAATGTCAAATAATAATAAGACCAACACTATACCAATACTTATTGCAAATAAATGATTATGTTTATGATTATGATTGTCGTTTTCTATACATCAGTAATAAACTTAAAAGAAACACAGTCATACTGAGCAATGTTGAGGGTTCAAAAGTTACAGCAAAATGTGGACATCTTTTTGCGTTTGACGAGCGTCCAACGCGCCGAGAAAGCGCGTTCGTCGCGAACCCAAAACGCAGCGTACTGAGCGCGCGCCTCGGGCGCCTGTTTATAACTACTCTCTAAAAGTTATGAACATCAAATCACCTGACAGTGACAGCAAACGTTACCAACATGAAGTCAACATGTGTCACTATCTGCTCACCCTCTCACACAGAAACGCCAGCTAGCATCAACAACAGAAGACGCTCCCTAAAACCATACACAACACACATATTCATAAAATACGCCTCGTACATACAACTAACGGATACAAGTTATTAATTAACCAACTTAGGTTATTACTGTCTATGTGTAAAGATGCGGCCGAGCCGGGCTATGGCCGATAACCGCAATAAATTTTCGTAAGCACTCTAGATGGCTGTATTTCAATCAAACTGGCCGGAACTTCCGACTCCATTACATGTTCAAGTTTAAACTGTGTTATGGAAGCAGTGTTCCGGAACCAGGCTTCCTTCAGTGCGGCCATTGCAACATTAACTCATTGATAAAATAACATATGACACATATAGTCGCTCGGCATCCAATACCGCGAATGTGACATTTTTGACAAAAATCATTTTTAAATGCAGGATCACGTATTTGAACGTGTAGACTGAAATTAAAAAAAAAAAACAGATTTTCGTCAAAAATGTCACATTCGCGGTATTGGATGCCGAGCGACGATATCGAGTTGTATGGACCAACTACCAATACTTGTCAAAGGCCTTTTCTTCTTACCAAAGAAGATTTCAGCATTAATTAATCATTATTACGCTTAGACAAAATTCCAAACTTGGAAAAAGTTAGGTAGATAGGTACTTGTCAAATCGGAACCCAAATTATCGTGCTAACGACATTTAGATACCGCTCATTTAAATTAAATTTATTTCTTTATTATTTGTTATTATAGCGGCAATAGAAATACTCAATCTGTGAAAATTTCAACTGTCTATCTATTACGGTTCATGAGATACAGCCTGCTGACAGACAGACGGACGGACAGCGGAGGCTTAGCAATAGGGTTCCGTTTGGCACATTTCGGGTACGGAACACTAAAAATACATGACCAGCTTAAAAACTTCATTTTGATGAACGCACTCGAAATTGCAAATGTGAAAAGTTAAATCAAACGCAAAATAATTTGTAAACTATTTTACTATTTCTACTATTTCAACTAGCATTCCGGTTTTATTTAAAACGTGGTTGTTTTACATCGATGCTTGATAATGCGAATAGAATAGCCGTTTTACAATGTATCCATTTAAAAAGTGCGCTTCGTTCATTGCGCGTAATTTTCACGGCACAATGAGTTGAATGTTTTAATTCATTCTTTCGCTATTCTTACTCTGAAATACGGGCATTGCTGATTAATACTTTATTACGTTTTAAAACAACAGAGAACAGTATTGTGAAATACTAATTAAAAATTATTTTATTGTTTGTGCACGAGCCGTTCAGGAATGCCTTTTGCATTGGTAAAGTTACCTATTCAGCCATGTAGGTTAGCATGGATGGAGCCCATGGTGTGCCGGGCGCAAATAGGTAAGGACGCGGGGATCAAAGTGTCGGGGGTAAGTTGTTTCGGCACGAATAGCTGCGTTAAGAAAAGAGATAGCAGTATAAATGAGTCGCTAAACATTGTGCCATCGCGCTGTTTCGGCAACAATTTTAGTGCCGCTGTGAAGAAGTGTTATTTTGCATCGTTAGTTACTTAAGTATACTCGCCAATCTCGGCTTTTTGAATCATATAAATTAAATAAAGTGCCCACGAACGAAAGATTTCAAGTAAATCATAAAACAGTATTAAATATACCGTTACACTGATTCCATTATGTTATAGTTAGTTATATATGCTATGATAACGCAAACACGTACGCAAACAATATAATTTATGTATTCGAAACTAGTATCCACTCTAAATAGCTTTCCTAGTCCATAACAAGCAAACACTAAAGCTATTCCCCTAAGTTGTAACTTCCTTGATTACAAGTATGTAGAAGTAGAAGGCGACGGCTTCATAAATATCTCAGCATTCATCATGCTCAGTTTAAACTTGGTGTAACAATTTTAAATTGCGCGCGAACTCACACCCACCTCGCTTGAATAATTCAATGAGCGCGGTATCTGTAAACAAATCTAATCAGAACTCCTATCAAAATCACTTTATATGTATTCGCTGACGATAAAGTTATTCAGAAACTTCTTGTTACTTCGTAACAATGTTGCCACGTCATAACTAGGTGGTCGACCATTTAAACGTCGTGTACATTGTGTTCAGGAATAAATTAGGAAGGAAGGCAAATTATTTTAGGGACGTAAATTAATTCAGCAGTTTTAGCATTGAATATGCGTTTTCGATCGCTTCAGTAGGGTACCCGTTTTCAAGAAAACTGTGACCGGGCCTAGGCTCAGGGGGCTTTTTTTTTTTTTTTGGGTGGTAAATTATCAAATAACTTCTCCCGCTCTGGGTGGAGCGGGAGGGCGTGTCAGACTCTTACTGACTAAAACCCACCCGTGTTCCTTCGGTTGCCCTGTTGCCGGGGGCCGCGATGTCCCTATCGGTTTTCTTCGAACCCCCGGCAGGCATTGGCCCTAGCGGGCCCCGTCAATTCTGCTGACATCTCTTTGAGGCGCGCGTGGAACACAACGCGCCGTCGACCCGGACTTGGTCCTTACCGGACGGCGAGCTACCCATTGCTCACCGTCCGCAAGCCCGCGCCTAAGGCTCAGGGGGCTAGCGTCCTTAATTATTAAGATAGAGAAATGAAAATTATATCAAATGATGCGCTACTAAAAGGACTACAAAAATTCAATTATTTTTTTGCAATTTTTTAATTTTTTTATACGCTTATTGGACCGTTTCTTTTGAGACTTTTTTCAATGAATCTTAAACTACTCAAAAACGAAAAAGCATATAGAAAAAGTAAAAAATAAATCCTAAAGAATTTAACACATTCAGTGCCAGAAGCCATCCTGGAGGATTCACTCAAGTCATATACGGGATGCTGGGAGACCTCGCGGAGGGCTCATTTTAAATGTAAATTTTTCTTAGCGATTTCGCCATTACACATACATAAACTCACGCCTTCTTCCCATGGGGGTAGGCAGAAACTACAGAACGCCACCTGCTACGATCCTTACATACTCCTTTTGCCTCGTTTACGTTCATACACGCCACGCTGGCTGGTATTTCGCCATTAAACACTGTGAAAATAAAATTATAAAATTAGTTGTATATTTTAACAAGATTTCAAACCTAATGCCGACGACACTTCTCGAGGGTTAACTTTAGCGCAAACGTAACTAATGCCGGTGACCCTCCTGGAGTGACTCCAGGAGGGGTCACCGGCATTAGTTACGTTTGCAATATGTATGGCGGCATGATGTATAATAAATAAAAAAAAGATTATTGCAGAAACTTGTACAACTTTTTCAGTAAATCTTACATAGGGACCTCCTTTTAAGTAAATGATATACCTGTGCTAGGAGATCCCGCTCTCCAAGCATGAGCTCTAAGAAAAATGGATGGAGTCGAAAGTATTCAAGGGTTTCAAAGTTATACCATTCTGGTTTCGATTGGATTATAATAATAAGGACAGATGTTTACCCCTTTCGGAGACACCTTTTTAAATGAGGACCTCAGGGACCATGAGTTCTGTACGTAGCGTTGGAAGGCCTCCAATAAGATGGACCGATGACCTTGTGAAGGCCGTAGGAATCCGCTGGATGCGGAAAGCACAGAACCGGTCGAAGTGGCGGTGCTTGGGGGAGGCCTAGGTCTAGCAGTGGACGTCTTTCGGCTGAAATGATGATGATGAGTTCTGTGGATTTCTCTCTTTTCTTACTCCCGCAGTCACTCTTTCATTCTACTTAATCAACGTCTTCCGACGTAATTAAAAACGAGTGAAGAGAAAAATATATTATATACAAAACACGCAAACGAGAGATGTTCAAAATGAGAGTCATGTGTTTCAAATTAATAAACGCCTACTTTAAATAAGTGTTCCGGATGCCTACCGACAATTTAGCAAAAATTAATTTAACTACGAAATTAAATTCAAGTAGGTAAGCGTCTGCGGGAAGAACACTGGAAACGTTAGAAGTGAAAATACTGCTATTTTATATCTTCGTCAATATAACAGCTCGTGGCTAAGTAGTAACAGCCACATGGTTCGATCCATCAGGTTAAGCTACGCTTGTCGAGGTTGGTCTGTGGATGGGTGACCATCTTAACATACCGAGACTCCTCCGTGCCTCGGAAAGCACGTTAATCCGTTGGTCCCGGCTGTCATTCGTGGATCTTTGACAGTCGTTACGGGTCGTCAGAAGCCCGAAAGTCTGACAACCAGTCTTACCAAGGAGTATCGTATTATCCAGTTACTGGGTTGTTGAGGTCAGATAGGCAGTCGCTCCATGTAAAATACGGTATTCAGCTGCATCCGGTTAGACTGGAAGCCGACCCCAACGTAGTTGGGAAAAGGCTAGGCAGATAGATTGAGTCAATATAACAGAGTAAGTAGTATATGAAAGAATAATTATAAGTATAATAGAGACACTAAAGCTGCCTGTGCACTGGAGCGGAGCGAGGCAGTGGAGCGGAGAAATGTGCCAATATTAACCAATAGAATCTAAACTTCGCTTCAGAGCTCCGCTCCTATTGGTTAATATTGTCACATTTTCCGCTCCGCTGCCTCGCTCCGCTCCAGTGCACAGGCAGCCTAACGCCCGGTTTCGTGAACGAAAATTATCGACACGTCGAGACGTCAAGGCTCGTGTAGACCAGCGCGACACGCGACGCGATACAAAGGCACCGCTCGTCGCGCGACGAGCGGTGCCTTTGTGTAGCGTCGCGTGTCGCGCCTGTTTGAAAAAGCCTTCAATTGGGATTTGTGGAAGAAAAGTTCACAAATCCCCATTAATGGGGATTACCCTCAAAATTAAACGTCAAAAGTCAAGTGATGCGATTGGCTGTTGATAATTCAGTTAACCAATCACAACAAGTTACGTGCATGGGTCTAGAAACCGTAAGTTGAAACAAATATCACGCCAATATTATCCAGAGGGGTTTACAAAGATGAATAAATAGTGTATATACCTTTGGTCAGTTATATTTAAGTCTAATGTAATAATAGGGGTCGAGTCTATTGCCATCAGACGAGCCCATACCCAGGGCTACTACCTACTTAAAAGAATTTCCTAAAAGAAACCCAGTTACTCTGCCCGACCTGGGGATCAAACCCTCGACCCCATACTCAACTGCTACGCTTTTTCTGATCATAATTACACAATTATTATTTATTTTTAAATCACAATTATAACACCTTTACAGAAACATTCAAGGCGATGTTATAAGTCACAATGTCTAAACAAATCTAAAAAAAAAACTTTTTACAAAAAAAAACTACCGACTTCCAAAAAAAACACTACAAAGTGAAAAATAACTTTAATTTCGGAAGTCGGTGTCTTGGGTTTTGTGTTTTCGTTTTTTGCCACCGACTTCCGAAATTAAAGTTATTTTTCACTTTGTAGTGTTTTTTTTGGAAGTCGGTAGTTTTTTTTTTTTTGTAAAAAGTTTTTATTTTTCTCTTTTTAGTTGTGGTATAGATACTACAACTAAAAAGTGAAAAATAAAAACTTTTAAACTAACTAAACTTACTACTTTTTTTAAACTGGGGTAGGCCCCACACACATTCGAATACCACTACCTACTACCAGTGTCAGGAACTTATCAAATCATCTACATACTAAGTGGGAAAAAAAATACGTATTTTGTATCTAACTCAAAAACTACTCAAGCAAAGTTAATAAAATTTATATGGGACCAATTTGGGAGCATACCCTTTAAAACAAAAAAAGAACTTTCAAAATCGGTCCACAAATGACGGAGAAATCAGTGGACATACATAAAAAAAAAAAAAAAAACATACGCGTCGAACATATAACCTCCTCCTTTTTGGAAGTCGGTTAAAATATAAAAATAAGTATGACCTGTAAGCAAAATTCCAAAGAATTTTATACATACTTAGTAATATGACAATTATTTAAAACATGACAACTTTTATAATATCATACCTCTTTCAATCATTATTTGTGCCATTTGAATGAATTTCGGCAGGTTTTGCCCAAATATATCCTCAAAAAAACATGTCAAAATAATCTTCTTTATAACACTTCCTACATCATCACAACATCTTAAGTTTAAAACAACATTTTCGTATCCAGCAAGATGGAGGGTAAAAACAATATTGGAATGGAGATTTATTAATAATTCCGAGAAAGCATTCCGTGACTGACAGACCCTTGAATTTTGTATGTAATTTTACCTGCCGCTACACGCCACCAGATTTATCAAATATCGACTGTACGCCACTAAAATATAATGACGAAATGACAGATAAACAATCACAATCTGTCATTTTCTATATTCTTCCGTCAGTAAAACCCGTAGAAAACCCGTTTCTAAAACCCGTTTCTATGGTTGTTATGCTACGTGTACAGAAGAGATTGGCAGACGTGCTCGTAGATTTGCCGGTCTATTCTCAAAAAATCTCATCGTCAAAACTTAGATAAAGTAGTAATTATTTTATTATTGTTAGCTAACCAACAATACCTAATAAAATAATCATTACTTACTGTATGTACTCGATAGATCGAAGGACAATAATTATGTTTATCACTTAAGATATTTTATTTAGTTTATCATATTTAAGTGAACTATGTACGTTCTTTTGAGAAATAAACTTCTTTAAACCGAAAGTGAGTTTGAAGTAAACTGTCATACTAGGGATTGACACTATTGACAGCTAAGTCACATAGGTTTTCACGGTGAGTTGTTACAAAATAGATCGGCTGACGAACATCACCATTATGGTAATCACATCTGCCTGGTTACAATTCCTTTTGTTAGTCACCTTTCATTCATCCTCTCATATGACAGTCATCATCATCATCATCGGCCTATAAATGTTCCCACTGCTGAGACACAGGCCTCCTCTCTGTGAGAGGGAGTGGGCCGTAATCCACCACGCGGGACCAGTGCGGGTTGGTAGATGTCACATGTCTTCGAATTTTCGGTTCTAGGACATGCCGGTTTCCTCACGATGTTTTCCTTCACCGTTTTGAGAGCAGTGGTGATGAAATAACTTACACAAAGTAAAGCGCCTGTCTGGGTTCGAACCTACAACCTACAATTCGTAAGTCGCTGCCGTTACCACTGGGCCACCACTGCTCCATATGACAGTATGCTATACTAAAACAAGTATAAGAAAAAAATCATTTAATAAATCTCATCTAATATGTAATTTGAAACTAATCCATTTTCATTCCAAGCGAAGCCAACAACTTTTTATTTTTATTTTATTCAACAATCAATTACGTGTTTTCAAGTAGGTACTTAGGTATATTTATATTTAGGTACTTTATATTAGATATCTTTTATTACTAAGTGATTTCGTTTAGAAGATTTATGCTCAATTGGGTTCAAAGTTCTCAAGACATTGGAGGTCGAATTTATGAATAACGGTCGACTTGATAAAACCTAGACAAGTGTTAGTTTTGTATAAAGTAACACAACATAAACTCACCGACTTCTTCCCATGAAGGTAAGCAAAAAACTACAGATTCTGATTTAGATTCAGATTTGTTTATTTGCCAACAATATAGGTATAAGATGGTATATCACTGTTTCTTCTACATTCTACCTTACGACATGCAAAGTCATAAAAAAATACAATTTTCATTAGAACATGCAGTCGTAAAAACTAATGATACATTTTTTAATCTAAATGAATAATTAAGTCATTCTGAAATTATGTAAATTTATAAACTGTTTTATATTTCTATCATTTAAAAAGTCTTTTATACAATGATAACATTTTTCTAATAATAATGCAGTCAGCTTAGAATTAAATATTCGTTTAGGGTGATCTTTAAAATTGTGCAGAATTTTATTGCAAATTATTAAAATTATGGCAATGCGGCCTCATTGCCATAATATTTTTCCTAAGTAGTGCTGTTCTGTAATTGCCTATATGTAATAAATTTTTAAAGTGTGTTCTCATAAGACGTCCTAATCGTCATATCGACTAGTGACGGAAATAAATTTAAATTCATTTTATGAAAAATTGCAACTTCTAAAATACAGAACGCCACCTGCTACGATCCTTATATCTATTCTAATATTCTATCTATTGTAATAATTTCTCCTTTATAGTTAATTTCTCCGCAATATAAACTGGTGTGACTTTATCGTGTTTTGAACGTAAGTTAATTTTAGAGGCTGGTATCTAGGGCGACTGGGTGGCAGGCGGCAGGCGTCGTAATCAGCGACATTGATTTGATGCGGCAGACACGGCCCGAGCCGAGAACCCGCTCCACTAATCCACTTAACTAGCTTTTACACTGTAAATATTATTATAAATATAACACTTTATCTACCAAGAGAATATTTAAATTTCCTTTCACTTCTGGACCGCTGACTAAATTATTCTAACGTAAATAATTCGATCGATGGGGTAAAATGCACCCTCGCATGGCCTTGTAGAGAAAGCGGTCACCGTAAGACCAAGATAATTCTCGGTATAAAGATAGAAAACTGCGATAACCTTGCCTGGGCGTTCGTGTAATTATGAGATAATAATATTGAGTAAGGTCGTTTATTTTTGGTCGTTGGGACAAGATATAATTAGATAAATCTAAAATCAAACGAACAAGGGAGAAAAGATTCGTTTTATCTCACCTTCGGGCATGGACCTATTAATCTCTGCCTGTTTGACGCAGCCCAAACTTATCGGAGGAGTTGCCAACATTTATCAATGACGACACTTGATTACACTAAATTTTTAAGTGATCACAAAAGATATTTTACTTTGAAAACTCTCTGAAAGTGGTAGTTCGTGAAATTTATGCTTTTAAAACTGAAAGAGCACATGTTTGTAGTGGTACCTATTTCTGAGATGATTATTTTTTGACAAGGTTATTTAGAAGTAAGGTGTTACAGTCTAGAAACTAGAGTAAATGATAGGAATATCTTTTACTTACAGAACGAGAAACCCAAGTATTAATCAGCCTTCAGACTAAAATATGATTATCACTTTCCGGTCGGTCACGGCGGCTACTTCTGTCTGACTAGTTGCATTTGATGGGCTGTTGACGCGGTTAAAATATGATACCTCTTACGATCTCTCTGTCCCTTGTAGGTGACGGATCATAAGCCTCCTATTTAGGCGCTCACACAAAGTTAAGTGCCCTTTGTTTTGGTAAAACTTCCACTTACTGTGTTTCTGTTCCGTTTAGTTTCTGAATTCAGCAGAAACTTCGCGATAAACCAACGATTCAGTTACAACAAAGCCAAGCTCGAGCTATACTTCCTGCTTCACTTCGCTACACACGAAAATATTGAGATTTAAGTACTTATGAAAATAAGAATAAGAATCATTTATTTGCAGAAAATATATGTACTCGTAGGTGTTACCCAGTTGTAAAAGTTGGTCGTTTTATGTACACTCCGTATTGTGCAAAGTCAAAGTCAAAGTCAAATAATTTATTTCAATTAGGCACAAAAAGGCACTTTTGAACGTCAAAAACAAAAAATTGATTCTAGTCGCCCCTTCCAAAGGGTAGTTTTCGTATGGAGAAGAATGGGCAAGAAACTCCACCGTTACTCTTTTAAAATGTTTTACAATATTTTGTATACATTAATTATATAATTATATGTGAAAACGATGCACCTGGAATAAGATTACTATACCACAATAGGTAAAAATAAAAATGAAGCAATGATAGAAAAAATAATTATGTAATGGATACATGGTGTTCACATATTTACAAGCATTGTAAAAGTAGGTACCTATACGATATTCCTAAAAAAATTACAAGTGATACTAATTCGTCAGTGTGTGAGTTCAAGTAATCACAGAATGTAAAAAAAATGTTGTAATATTTAATTACACAATTAACCTGTGCCTGTTTAGGGCATACAATTTAATTTTACTAGAGACTATTGTTTACACGTAATAACAATAACAAACAGTTATATCGATTCGAGTATTACTGTGTCGATAGCCCTAAAAGCAACAGCCCTTTGGCCAAGGTTTTGGTCAAGAGTCTCGACCAAAACCTCATGAGGCCATCGTCGTCGTTGTGTGGCTGAACAAGGGGTCTGATACTAAAAGTGGTCCTTCTCGAAGCACGCATTGTGAGAAGGATCCTGTATGTCGAGTGTTAACCACCGGAAACTTGGCCCCTTTTCCCCGTGGCGATGGATCCCTATATTTTATGTTTTTGCAGGAACAGTAAAATATGTCATTAATACAGGGTGGCAATTTAGTCACCTACATCTGTCAAGGGGGTGATTCTACCTATCAAACTAAACAACTTTTGCAACAAAACCCATATTAATATCCTATTTGAAAATCTTTTCATACATGCATCGAAATAGTCTTTCTACTGTTACATAGGATAGAATCGGATATGACTTCCATAGCGAAAGTTGTCAGTATGACGGGTATAATCACCCCCCTGACGGATGCAAGTCACCCTGTATGATGCATAATGAAAGAGGAAAACAAATATAGGCATATAATTCAACCCCTGTCGTTTTGCATTTTCAAGTCAACAATTGTTAGCTCAAAGTTCACGCATTTATAATAAAATAAATAAAATTATTCCGTTGTACAGATACACCTTACATGAAATTAAAAATAAATTAAGAAAATGACTCGTATCCTTAACTTACGATGAAACAGAAAATATTATTGGCTATACAATCATAATTTTATCAAACCTACCTTGTAACAAAGCTTATGAAACATCCACACTTCACATACACACCTCCCTACACACACACTACACTCATATACACACTCCTAGATACACGACCACAATCATTCACTCCATCTGCTGTGTTAAAAGTCACTGTAAACAAACAGAAAAGTCACGGTTGTATTTCATAAATTGAAGCCGCAAAATCTCCAACTCCTAAGATATAGGTCTGCGTATCTAGTTTAGGAGCCCGGAAAGCTGACTATAATTTTAAACTTGGTAGTACAACCCTCTGTTTCCATATGCTATGTACTGTGTTATTGTATTTAATATGTACTAATAAACATAAACGTAACTTAAACTTAATTCAGGAATTTTCCAACCAGTCCATGACTGAAGTTGGTCCTTAAAGACCTATACATTTTCAACACACGTAAACTTTCATGTTTTCGTATATAAGAGGTCTGTTGAAGGAGTAATCCATCAAACGACGTGAAGTTTGTCCAACAGGGTCTATTGTGTGCCCGCCTTTAGTGATGGCTTCGACATTGCGTGGGGGCTATATCATTATATGGCCGGTATACAGGTGTATCAATATTCGTCACACTCCGTCTTCGAGGATAATCAGGTTGTACTCACCGATCCTCTTAAAATGTATTATAGATTTTGTCATATATTTTTCTCAAAATTAGTTGATGAAACTCACAAAAATCTTACAGGAATCTGTGCCGGTGAATTTTTGTAATAACCAAGTTTTGATCATCTGTTCTGTTCTTATGTGGATTCTTAATCACAAATCGAACGACCCTCTTAGCGTAAAAGACCCACCCACTGTGATATATTGGGAGTTCAATATTTTTGAGGGACTGTATTTAGGAAACAGTGGAGTAAAGTTGTGACTAGTACCCCAGAGATGGCAAATAGGGGAAGACAATATAAATGATGGGAAGATGAACTCTGAAGCTTTCAGCGGGTCAAAATTGGAGAAGAGTTGCGAGAAATAGAACTCAGTGGAAGTTGTTAGAGGAGGCCTTTGCCAAAAGGCACACTGAACTAAGAGACATTCTTTAAATTAAGAAAAAACACCACAACGCAAAGATGTTCAGAATAGAAAGGGCTTATTATTATTCAGCAAACATATCTATAATTCAAGTAGTACTTACAGTATTACCATCGTAATTAGTTCAGGTATTCTAATGTTTTTATCATCAACATTATGTCTGTACTTACTTACTAAACATTACTTAATTACGGTCTCATTACGATCATGCTAGATAACTTACAACTTTATTTTTATGTCTTCTCTTTTTTCGTGTAGTTAGTAACTAACCTGGGCCTTAAGTCTGTTATTACAAAAGTGTCAGAATGGTCTATCATTGATTTCATAATTGTTGATTTTGACAAGTTTGGTAATCTACTAATATAATGGAGTCATATGACTTTCCAATGGTCAGCCACTGACACTCCATTGAAAGAAATGGCACTTATTGGTAATCTCGTACATAATGACAAATGAATGACTGACTTAGGCGATATTATAACACAATTCTATTACGAGACCATTGACCGACCAATGATCGACCATTATGAATTTAGCAGACTACAAACTTTTAGCAAAATGACAATGGGATCGTGTTGGAATGACGAATTTATAAAAATGGCAGACTTGGGCCCCTGTCAGAGTTTTAAAGCCGCCCATGGGCCTCTGACTTGTCTTCACATGCGGTCGAGAAATATCTCTTAGGCATGCCGTGTTCCTCATGGTGTTTGTGTTTGTTTGTTGTTGTTTTTTTATGTGACATAAATTAATAATTTGTAGTAAGTTATAAAATGTAGCTAGTAAAGACGCCTTTCTTCGAAAAATACATAATATACAAGCTGGAGGTGTCTGGCTACAACCTAGACTCTTTCTTGACTAATTAAAGGCTGCAGGAAAAGATGAATGGTGGGGGAGACCTTTGCGCAGCATTGGGACAGCATAGGCTAAAATTTAGACTATGCGGTCATCGTCCGACATCGTCAGCTTGTATATTATGTAGTGTTCAAACTACATATTTATTTTATATAAAATGTAGCTAATAAAGACGCCTTTTCTTCGAACACTACATAATATACAAGCTGACGATGTCGGTCATAATTTGATATATGCTTAGCACTTTATGTATTCGTGGCGTTAGTACCCGTGGCGCGTCACAGATGGCGCTCTATCGCTTTCCAGGCCATTGCACACGTTAGAATTTATTATGAGCCCGATTCTATTCTAGTCGGGAAGAAAAATATCTTGCCAGCGATGAGTGATATTCAGGGATATTCAGGTAAACCTTATTTACTTCCTTGCTATAAAGACCAAATATAGACGAATAGATTCTAACTGTCTTCAGAAGATATTTTAAATAGCTTAGGTAGGTAAGTGAGGATCGCTGAGGTCAAAGGCATTCATAACTAACACGCAATAGTTTAGAATCCCCCATTTTTCAACATAAGTAATTTGTCCTGTCAGTCGTAATGTCCAGGCGATTTAGTTATCATTAAAAAGTTACAAATTACAAAATTAATTACTATCAATTTGTGGAAATTTTATTCGTTGGAAATTATAGGCAACTATTTGAGAGTTAAAGCTTTAAGTAATAATCACCTAATAAGCTTAGTTTCATAAGCACTAAAGTTTGACAAGGTTTGCGAAGCCTGGCCTACAAAAAACAAAACCTTAAATCTAATTAGCGATTTATTTTTCTGACTCCGAATTTGAAATGTAAAAGTTGGCCTCTATTGTGTTTAAGGCCGCGGCACGTTCGCTGGCGCCCCGCCAAATACCGGGCTGTAATGTGAGCGACACCAAACTTGTGCTAATTACCGAGGTGGCGACTCCACCACAATATGTTACAAGGCGATTCTTAAAGATTTATGATGGAAAAACAATATTTTTGTTCTAGACGTGTTTGTTGTGAGAAAGTTTGGTTTGCGCTTGGGTGTAAAAGTAATTTGGTCCTTGTGTCCAAACGCTAGAAATGGCTGGATAACTCTGATACAAAAGTGAAAATGTAATGCTGTACAAAGTAAGAAAACGATCGTTTATTGAAAATTCTGTAGTTAGACCAACGTTCTACTCAAGTATAAAAAATAAGAACAAAAAATAATCAAGACGCATTCTACGAAAACCTTCCATTTTATCGCAGAGCAAAATTACAATCTCTTTTTGTACGTAATGCATGCAGTCGCTAAGAAATATTGTAATGGTAACCGGAACCGACAAACAGTGAGACGCTCGCAGGCAATGGGCGGACGTCCTCGTGACGGGGAAGATTGGATGCGGAAGAGGAGAAGGCTGTGCTGCAATCAGGAAGACATAATGCTTGCTGGTGATGTGTTGGGGAGATAAGAGAATTATTGAGTTATGGCAGAGATTAAAAGTGTGATTTGTGAAAAAGAAATTCTATTTAGTCCGTCTTTCAGATAATAAAAAAATATTAGACACGTATTTTTGCTTTATCATATTAATCAAAAATAACTTAGAAAACACGCATTAAAGTTGGGGAGTGGGGGCTCGCTACGTCACAACGCAGTATTAAATCTAGCAAGGCGTGACGTCATGCCACATTTTAACTCAATGTATCGCCGTAATCTTTTGATTACGTCAAAAAAGAAAAAATACGTGTTCAATCTTTTTTAATAATCTACAAGACGGACAAAAAAAAATTTTGGACACAGGCGTATTGAATCGAAGTTTTGTTGAGTGACTACTGAAATAAAAATTTACCTTAATTTTGACAAAATAGCGTTTGATCGCCAGAATATTCTTGTAACTATTAAAATTCTAAAGGAACTTCACAGACGGTACAGTCACGAGCAAAAATATGCATAAACTTAGCAAAATTTTCAAAATGATTTTCTCGTGGAATAACGATTGCAACTTGACATAAGCGCTATGAAGTGTGGGACTGTGTGTTCCAAAATACTACATTCCTAACAACATACAATTACAATCAATACAATAGGAGAAAATAACTCTAAAAGTTGATAATTGTATACAAAGTGTTCGTGACTGTACACATACACGTATGATGGATCAATTTCTAAAATGGGATGGTTCAAATCCAGTCAAGGTACATATGTAATCAATAACTCCAGTCATAGAACTACTATATAAATCTAGACCGTGTTACCGCAGCGCAAGATTGACCTGTAATCCAATTTCAACATGGCTGCATCAGAGCTATTTCCAACCTAAATTCTTCAACCTCTTAGATTTTAATAGATATTGGAAACTAGCGACCCGATCCGTGACTTTTTACGTCTAAAAACTTTTTACGTCTACGAACTTTAAGGGTTAAAGTATATGAGTTTCACCAGTTATGAATTTTGTTTGAATAGTGTGAGGTTTGAACAGATTAAGGACAATGCCAGATTGAGGTTTTATACAACACACATGTAAATGAGCTCGAATTCATCACTCAATATTTTTAAACATTTCTAAAGAAAACATGATCATAGCAAAGTGCGTGCTACGGCGTAGCTGATGCGTGCTACGCCGTAGCTCGGTGCGTAGCGTAGCGAGATCGCCACTGGCGCCGCCCGAGTTTCCGCAAATAGTTGCAGTTTCCTGAATACTGTAAAGAACACATTATAGTGCTAACAAGTTGTCGTTAAACTCAACACAAGTCACTAGGTTTCTTGAAATACTTTTCGTCTTAATTTTACCCCAACACGACGTCGAATTCAATGGCTGTTAAATTTTTTATATAACACAAAGAAGAACGCTACAGTAAATCAACAATTATACAATTTACAATACTCACGGGAAACTCATTTCAATAAGTACAAACAAGTACAATATCGATACAAAATACAATTACCAATGCATTTGGGATATAAGCAATCAGGCTTTCCATCGAGTGCACACAAACCAATTAATTAGCTAGCTAGCTAGGGCCCGTGACAACGAGATAACATATGATTACTGTTCAAGTATGTTAATGTATGTTTGTTGCCTTACATTATTGGAGCTGCTAGTCTTGACATGTGTGTGTAGGCTCTGCCTATATCATTTATGACATGTTTGTGATATTAAGCTGTATGGAACTTCATCATTATCATTTAAATATCATGTTATGCAAGACTTGCAGTGACTTGACGAGCAAATCTAAAACAAGCATTAAAAAAACAGTGGCACTCCGACAGAAGTGAAAACTTTAAAAAAATCGGCACCGCGGTAATCAACGCGTTGATGTCTTTTACTCCACGGTGTCGGTAACAAGTCGCGAAATCAATGGTTTAGTCCCATCTCAAAAATGCCCAACGCGCCTAAAGAAGTTTACACTTCAAAAATCGCTCAAATGTCTCAATTGGTATAGACTGCCTCGTTGGTCTAGTGGTCGCAAGCTCAACTGATTCGTGCCCGGTTGATGGCAATAGGCTCGCCCTCTATTATTTGGAACTTAAACATAACTGGCGAAATGTGGGTTTACCTCTACCTGACCCTTCCGGGAAAAGGCGTGATATTATGTATGATATGTTTTCAGCAATATTTGTATGTATGGTCTACAGGATTTTTTTTGTGCCTAGCCTTTTCCCAACTATAATTAATTTTATCCAATCAATCAAGCAACAAGACTCATAGTGTTAGTAACTTACAAAATACGTTACTAAATCATTAACACAGAAACAATTTGTGACTTCACTGCTGCAAGGTGACAGGCCCAGCCGATACCTTGCAGCAGTGGTTCACAAACGCACAATCTAGCCTGCTTGCTGTCGTAGATAGGATGCTGTTGGTGCTGCCCCGCACCCTACTAACCAGGGATGCGCACCGCTTCCGCATCACAGTGTAGAAGCAGTCAACGTGTGCTTCAACTATGTTGGAGTCGGCTTTTACATGGAGCGACTGCGTATCTGACCTCCACAACAAGATTTTTCCTGCTTCCAAGCATCGAATATTAATACTGTTTTGTCTACAGAATCAATTTTTAGTTACAAAATTATGCAGAGAGGAATCATTGGAAAAATAGTTCGCTCTAAATATGTCATATCATCACAATAGAGTGCCAGAACTAGAGCGCGGTTCTGAACCTAGGTGACAGCTGACAGACTGAATGCCTAAATGGAAGCTTGCTGTTGGATTTTTAACTTTCCGCGCTGAGCCGAGCGTTTAAAAGCCAATGCCAATAGTTTATCATTTATAACTTCCAATTTCAACTTTATGTAAACGGGCACGCCCTTTATGCCTGGAAGCTTTTATTTAGATATTTAGTTCTGTTTATGTTTAGTTTTTAATAATGTTTTGTGTTGCATAATAATTTTGCATACTATTGTATAGAATCATTTTATTTTTCTAACTTGAACAGACAGCTGTGCTGCTGGGGAGTTTGTTGTGCCACTTCTTCTTCCCAGCTAAAGGCACTAGGAAGTGGTGAAGGGTGGGCGTTTTTGGGGGACTGTCTTATGTAATTTTGACGTTCGAAAAGTGCTGATTCTCAGCCTAATTTGAATAAATGACTTTTGAATTTTGAATGAAAATCCGCGCTTTTAGGCATTCCTTTAGTGTCGCCTTGTAAAAACATGGTATGACCCTTCGAAGATATTGTGCAATGTTTATGAAGAGAATGTTTCTTCGAATTCAGCTGAGTTGCGATAGTCTTTTGTTTTACTATAGAATGTGTCTGATGCTGATGTATCAACGCCGTCGCGCGTCGGTACAATTGCAAATATCGAATAAACGAGCAATTCTTGTACATATATAATCTGAATCTCGGAAACGGCTCCAACGATTTTCATGAAATTTTGTATGCAGGGGGTTTCGGGGGCGACAAATCGATCTAGCTAGGTTTCATTTTTAGAAAACGTCGTTCAAAAGGAAAAACCGATCTAGGTTCGGTCATCCAGATATCACAAAATAATAACTAAAAGAGTAACTATGCTTCTTCTTCTTCTCCACATGAAACTACCTTTTGGAACAATTCTATTTTCTTGTAAATTTTTATGTTCAAAAAAAGCGGCCAAGTGCGAGTCAGACTCGCCCATGAAGGGTTCCGTAGCAGCAAGTAACATAGTATAAAAGTTCTCGTAGTTCGTTGTAACTTTGATCGATGTTTTAATAATAGTGTATTTTTGGTTTACGATTTATGACGTATTAAAAAAAACTACTTACTAGATCTCGTTCAAACCAATTTTCGGTGGAAGTTTACACGGTAATGTACGTATATTTTTTAGTTTTATCATTCTCAGAAGTTACATCACACACACATTTTACCACTTTGGAAGTGTCTCTCGCGCAAACTATTCAGTTTAGAAAAAAATAATATTAAAAACCTATATATATCATTTTTGAAGACCTATCCATAGATATCCCAGACGTATGGGTTTGATGAAAAAGAAATGTTGAGTTTCAGTTCTAAGTATGGGGAACCCCCAAAATTTATTGCTTTTTTTTCTATTTTTATGTGAAATTCTTAATGCGGTTCACAGAATACATCTACTTACCAAGTTTCAACAGAAAAACATACGGACGGACAGACAGACATGACTAATCCATAAGGGTTCCGTTTTTTGCCATTTGGCTACGGAACCCTAAAAAGCTCTTTAATAGCTTACTTGAAATGTAAGATTTCAATTAAATTCACAATTATCAGTAGCTCTTAAAACGTTTGTGTTTCATACGGCCTATGATTCGCAGCATAGATGTATTATTAAAACAAGCGTTATATCTGATTCGCAGTGTAAAAGACAATCAGTCATGTACCTATCAAACGTGCAATTATTGTTGCTAACACTTTCATTAAAACCTCATTTATAATACACAGTAGCTTACCAAATCAATCTGCCTAGCCTATTCCCAACTATGTTGGGGTCAGCTTCCAGTCTAACCGGATGTAGCTGAATATATTGAGATGAGTATTTTACATGGAGCGACTGCCTATCTGACCTCCACAACCCAGTAACTGGGTAATACGATACTCCATAGTAGCTAGACATAGCTTATCCATACTAATATTATAAATTTGAAAGTAACTCTGTCTGTATGTTATCTTCTCACGCCTAGACCACTAAACGGATTTCGATAAAATTTGGCAAGGAGATAAATTGCATCCTGGGGAAGGATATGGGATACTTTTTATCTTGGTAGCAAGTCCCCGTGGGATAATTTCCGACATCCACGTGGGCAAAGTCGCGGGCAGAAGCTATATAGTCCTTCATAATCTTGGCTACATATTGACATGTTGGGAGTCTATCGCCCGTAACAATAAGAATGTAAACAATAGCTGCTGAGACTACAATAGAACGTCACATGGCCGACTTAGTTATTGAATAAAGCGATTATCCCAATATTGCTTCTGTTTGCTATTACTAGCTTTTGTCCATGCCTTTGTCGACGTTTAGCTAGACTAGCTTCTCCCCGTGACTTCGTAAGATTACAAGATACTAAAATAACAGCCACATTTTTATAAAACTCCCTTGGCCCCCGGCCCCTGACTTACTATGTCGCATCGCATCGCCCGCTTCAGCTTTATTATATTATTACTAGCTTCCGCCAGCTGCTTCGCCCGCGTGTTATCGTAATGAATTATAGCCTATGTTACTCAGTGATAGTATAGCATTCTACTGGTGAAAGAATTTTTAAAATCGGTCCAGTGGTTTTTGAGTTTAGTCATTATCTTTATATTTTCTCTTTATAATGTTAGTAATAGATATTAGTAAAGATTTAACCTCTCAGGATTAAGTTATCATTTATGATATTAAATAAGTTAACAATTGACCTTTTTATTGAAACTTCTGGTTAGATGTGGTAGAATATTTATGTAATAGTAAAGTCTTTAGTTCTTGAATCCTTGCCAAACTAGTGAACGGTTTATGGCCTATCGTTCAGTGGACCTCGGGGGTCATTGAAGCAGGATTCAGTGTTTTATTATTGTTTTGGTTTATTCTTTCCTTATGACCCGCCGAACTTCTGTACAGTCAACCGCACATCAATGGGAACAATTTAACATTGACAGCGCCTTTATGGCGTTACAATATTTCTTCTGGTTAATCATATTTGTCAGTCGGCGATAAAGCAGCAGTTTTGACTGCCACATACCTAGCATCACCACTCGTAAAGGCTTGTGCAGACCTGCGCGACTTGTCGCGCGACACAAAGACACCGCTCGTCGCGCGACGAGCGGTGCCTTTGACTCGCGTCGCGTGTCGCGCTGGTTTGCACGAGCCTTAAGGCTTGTGCAGACCAGCGCGACATGCGACGCGACACAAAGGCACCGCGCGTCGCGCGACGAGCGGTGCCTTTGTGTCGCGTCGCGTGTCGCGCTGGTCTGAACGAGCCTTTAAGGCTATATTTTTAACCGACTTCCAAAATGAGGAGGTTCTCAATTCGTCTGTATGTTTTTTTTTTTTCGTATGTTTGTTACGCGATTACTCCGCCAATTATGAATAGATTTTGATGATTCTTTTTTTGTTTGGTAGATCATACTTCAGAGGTGGTCCCATATAAATTTTATTAACTTTGCTTGGGTAGTTGTTGAGTTAGCTTCAATTATACGTATTTTTCCCACTTAGTATGTAGATGATATGATAACTTCTTGTCACTGTTATTTACATAGCAGGTAGTGGTATTCGAATTTGTGTGGGGTAGGTACCACAACTAAAAAGTGAAAAATAAAAACTTTTTACAAATAAAAACAAACGACTTCAAAAAAAAAACACTACGAAGTGAAAAATAACTTTAATTTCGGAAGTCGGTGACAAAGAACGAAAATTCAAAACCAAAGACACCGACTTCCGAAATTAAAGTTATTTTTCACTTCGTAGTGTTTTTTTTTTTTTAAGTCGGTTGTTTTTTTTTTTGTAAAAAGTTTTATATGAAGAAGATGACAACTAAGCAACAATAACAAAAAAAAAACTGGCACTCCGGGAGTGCCGACAGAAGTGAAAACTTGAACAAGATCGCCTTGGTGGAAGAAAAATACTTGTATAGAACATTGGTCCGTAACCTTATCTAAATAAAGAGCACAATCGCGTTTATAAAAAAATATACTACCAAAATCTTTAAAGTAAAAATACTTGCATAGAACATTGATCCGTAACGTAATATAAATAAAGAGCACAATCGCGTTTACAAAAATGAGGTGTCGGTAACGGTGTCACTAGTTCAATTGTTTTTTCCCATCTCAAAAATGCCCAACGCGCCTAAAGAAGTTTTCACTTCAATAAATTAACAACAACAACGACCAATTAGGCAACTAAATTAGGAGAAAATTTTCAGGACAAATTTTCCTGTATTATACACTGCTGAGCTCGATACTCAGCCACTCTCATCCATCTATTTCTACCTACCTTGCTAAGATCATCGCTTCTCTCTTCCACGCAATTCATCAATTAGATCTCAGAAGTTTTCCACTAGTTTCTCTCCCCGTATTACAGAAACGAAGACTCATCTAATTACCTAATTAAGATATTCTGAGTTCAGATTCTCATCTCAATTAGTATAAAATGTCAGTAACTGTGTCTCTAATACCGATTACTTTAACGATATAATTCTCTAAAGTCATTTTTCTTTTTCGTGTGGTTAGTGACTAACCTGGTGTCAGAGTTTTTATGCCACCCATGGGCCTCTGACCTGGCTTCACAAGCCGTCGAGAAATATCTCTCAGGCATGCCGGTTTCCTCACGATGTTTTCCTTCACCGTTCTTGAAGCAAGTGATAATTATACAAGCACATGAATCTGAAAAGTCAGAGGTGCGTGACTTAGGTTCGAACTCGAGAGAACTTGGCAGTCTGACGGTCACACAACTAGGCTTTCACTGCTACATTAAAATGTACCTTTTAATCCTAATTATGATCAACTACGGGATAATACCCATTAAAAATATCTCGACCTAATACTAATTATAAGCTCTCACCTCTTCCAATTATAAATTAGACTCTGCGTTCTATTTTCGAGGCTCCTGTAAGTACAATCATAATATTGGTAAAGTTTTCATTTCATTAATGATCAAAGTTGGTTGTGCTACTAAAATAAGTATCTATTATTAAGTCTGAGATTGAGTGCTCAGTTTTTCGCCACACACTTATCATTTAAGCCACTGTCCCTAATTCTTTCCTCTTTTTCAACCCATGCCTAAATCGCCAATGCATCATTACACACGAAGATACGTCGTATGTTCATCATAATTACATTATTTATGTGTACCATTTGGCTCACTCGACGGTGCACTGCCCGACCGGCCTTCCTTCCTGTAGCTACTTGTGTGCCAAAGGATTTGGGTTAGAATAATGCATAAGTCATAGATATTATCTGCGCATTCCTCATCCGGAGTCTTTTGGCGGAACGAAAATGTGGTTGCAGCGTTTAAGTGTATCTTATTATTTGTCTTAGCAACTACAATAACCTAGAAATTGAGAATTTTACCTGGTTAACCTGGTTAACCACACAATTCGATCAGGCGAATTTTTCAAACTTATAAAGCAATCGATTAGCAATTTCCTTCAAAGTCTGTGCGTTTGTGATTAAAAGTGCGTTACGCGATTGGAGTGAGTATAGATATATTCCTGTAACATGAAATTAAGAGGACTTTCAAATACAGAAACGAACTCGGCAAAAGCAATTATATTCACAAAACAGTCCCGTGTGATGTGAACATATAATATACTTCATTCCACTTCTGTAAACATTATAATTTGTTAGTTATATACCTACCGCTCTGTGTAGTTTATAATAGCTATTCACTACCTAAATAACTACTGTAATTAACAACACGTTCATTAAATGGATAACTATGGATAGTTTGTAGTATTTGTATATCCATACTTCCGTCAGCCATTCAAATTGTATATACAAACATCGACGCCTTAGAGTGAAACCTCGTAAGTGTAAAAGAAGTAACTTTTCAGGAGGAAGAAAAATCTGCGTGATGTAAAGTTTTTTGTACGGCGTCTTTTATGTTTTTTTTATTAATTAATAAGCAAATTTTTTCGCTTTTATATCCAGAACTGCGAACATAAAAGACGCCGTACAAAAATTCACATTCTTTTACACTTACGAGGTTTTCACTTTAAGGCGTCGATATGTACAGACGCCAGCACTTCAAGCTACTACAATCTGTCAAATTTACTTAATAGATTTTCAACTTTATCGCTGAAGTGTAAGGTTCAAAGTTGATTGGGAAATTTTGACAGTTTCGGGTAGCTTGATGTGCTGGCGTCTGTACTTATCCTATTATAAATGTGAAAGTGTCTATGTGTCATATGTCTGTTAGTGACGTCTACATGGCGCTGAACCAATTTTGACATAGAGATACGCTAAACTAAGCCAAAGAACCTAAGCATACATTAAAAAAAACAATCCCTTGAAACTGTGAACGTGTCAGACTGCCAAGTCATAGGTCTCGAGTTCGAACCTGAGGCACGCACTTCTGACTTTTACAACTTGCTTCAAAAACGGTGAAGGAAAACCTCGTGAGGAAACCGGCATGCCTAAGAGATATTTCTCGACGGTGCGGTATGTGAAGCCAAGTCAGAGGCCCATGGGCGGCCTAAAAACTCTGACACCAGGTTAGTCACTAACCACACGAAAAATAAAGAAGGGTGTGAAATGGTGTGCAGACAAAGTATCGTTTAAATATATCGTCAAGCCTTATCCCCAATAATTTTAGGGTTAACTGGTACCTAGTCTAGATTTAGCAGAATATTTGTATTTTAATATGACGTGGACGAGACTACCATCCGACATTCGCAACCCAGTTAGTGAAGAATACCGATATAATAGGTCGAAACTGTCAGAGTTTTGAATTTCTGAATACCCATTTGGTACAGAAATTGATAGGACCACTGTTACCGACCGACAGACGGTTTGGCCAAAGTGGCTCGATGTATTGGGGTAATAAGTACGGTCACCTGTCCAGTCATTGACAGAGGATCGTTCGATCAGTACAGTTGCCATTTAACCGTTAAGGCGAAAGCATTAGGGTAGCCCAAGCTTTTTTTTTCTTGTTTTTTTTTGCGAATGTCAACTCTGTATCAGGTTGTACCGTAATAAAATAATTAGATGCGGCCGTAACAAATATGTATTTACAGAATAATAATTATTGAAATCCTCAATACAGCTCTAAATAGGGTAGTTGCCTAGGTAAAAAAAAGAAATTCTATTTAGTCCGTCTTTCAGATAATAAAAAAATATTAGACACGTATTTTTTGCTTTATCATATTAATAAAAAATCACGCATTAAAATTGGGGAGGGCTCGCTACGTCACAACGCGATATTAAATCTAGCAAGGCGTGACGTTATGCCACATTTTAACTCAATGTATCGCCGTAATCTTTTGATTACGGCAAAAAAGAAAAAATATCTGTTCAATATTTTTTAATAGTTTACAAGAGGGACAAAAAAATTTTTGGACACAGGCCTATTACAAGATGGTTTGAAATTTATCAATTTCTTGAAAACATAACAATTGCTTGCAACCAATTTGAACTTAGATAGTTGTTTTGAACTTAGTAGCGAAATTTGATTTTCCCGAGCCCACCTAGCGCATCCCCCTTAACTCCGTCGGTTAAAGGTTCAGGTAGGTACTGCTACAAAGGTCAATATCCAAATATAGATAGAAAATACGAGCAAACCGAAATATATGCACATTATAGGTACTGTTAAGGTAGAAGTGTTTATCCTGTAGGTATTTCTGGCTCCAGTAAATATAAATAATATATTTATTTCGTGTTTCAACTTTAATTTTTTATATGCTATATGGATTCAGGCAATCCTGAACAATTACATTTTCTGTTTTCTATAAACAAGAAAAAAAGAAAAACATTTATTTGGACGCAGTTCGTGAAACAAAAAACAAATAACATAGTGAAAATAATGTTTTAACAACAATAGTGTGTGCCTCAGGGCTGCGCCAAAAAGTAAAAAAATATATATACACCGTGACTATCCGACATAAAAACTTTTTTACAAAAATGAAAACAACCGACTTCCAAAAAAAACACTACAAAGTATAAAATAACTTAAATTTCGGAAGTCAGTGTCTTTGGTTTTGTATTTTCGTTATTTGCTTTCAAAAAAAGAATTTTGCGAATTCGTCTATATATGATTGAGTTATGCCCGAACATAAATAAAAAATAAAAAAAAACAACCGAATTGATAACCTCCTCCTTTTAGAAGTCGGTTAAGAAAATACGTATACTTTAAAAGCAATTAAAAAATTGTTACAATATATAATTTTTTTTTATGAATGTTTAGTAGTCATTGGATATATGAAGTGGACTGCTTTTGTACGACAACTAAAATGTTGCGTTTCAGTCTCAAAATAAATAAGTAGGCAGCCGAAGTTGTGCAGACCAGGTACCTAAGTACAGCGAGTCGACAACAGAACCGGAACGAGTTCAACGAATGATAGCACAAAGTTTTAACTGAGCTTCACCTCAGATTATACGGTTAATTTGATCGCACGTTTAATCCCCCTCGTAATAAGTTCAGACACAAGGAATAATTTTCATTTATACGTTTAATTACCATGCCAGTTAATTGTAACTTTATGTGGGGACTTCCGTATAGATGGGAGCCCCCACGGGTGCTGTAATCTCTTATGATATTTACTGAGTGGGGATTACAGGGGAATGGCATCCGTCCGTAGTCATCAATAATAATAGAATTGAATATTTTAGCGTTATTCACTTTAGGAACTTTGCGGTTCGGAGTAGGTATCACTAACAAGAGTTTAGTTACATAAACCGTAAAGTCAATATTTTAACATTTAGCACTGAGTCTTCTATAATTAGCTATTTCTTCGCCCACGAAAGGAGGAAGAGCTTGTGGCTAAGTCGCACGGGTTGATCCATCAGGTTGAGCTACGTTTGCCGAGGTTGGTCCGTAGATGGGTGACCATCTTTACATACCGAGACTCCTCCGTGCCTCAGAAAGCACGTTAAGCCGTTGATCCCGGCTGTCATTCGTGAACCTTTGACAGTCGTTACGATTCGTAAGAAACCCGAAATTCTGACACCTCTTTTTGTTTATATAGATAGATAAATAACTAAATGATTTAACACTTTTATTGCCGGGAGCTCTCCTGGAGGGCTCATTTTAAATATAGGTTTATCTTAGCAAATACGGCATTATAAACTGTGAAAATAAAATCGTATGTATATTTTAACAAGATTTATTAATATATGCGTTGGTTTTAAAATCCAAGCATTTTTATTTTTAGTTCACGGTTACAAATATTCACTAAAAATTTAAAAGGTTGGAAACTACGTATAGCGACAAGACCCCCCCTGAAATCACTATTTTACTTTGTTTTATAACACGGTTATAAACCTAATGCCGTTGACCGTCCGCGAAGGTAACTTTAGCGCAAACGAAATGCTGGTAACCCTCCCGGAGGGTTTACTTCCAATGTGTATGGCAGCATGGCATATGAGTTCTATGAAAAGTGGGTGGAGTGTAAAGTGTTAAGAGAGCCAGATCGTAGCTTATTTATGTATAGGTTTGTGTGTGTGTGTGTGTTCTACCTGCACTTCTAGTTTTATCACTTGTTGTACAGCTCAGACCATACACAGAAGTCTTGAAGACAAATTAAAGAAGTTTCTCTTGATACAAGACAGCGAACATGTCACTACGTGCACTATACCATCTTTAAACTTAATACGCGGAGCGTGGCGTACGTGGCACGACGGTACGCCACTAACATCTCACTACGAATAAAATACGAACGATACTACGCGATAATAAAACCTATTTCCACACGTAACATAGTTTTCGTGTTGTAAGTAACTTATCGATGCCGATTCGATATTCTATCGCGAATAAAACCTAGGACTTAAAGTGCCTTTGGCTGATTCCTATTATAATTTACGGACCGTTTTTGGTTAAAATTAAAACTCTTGTATTTTTACTAATAATGAAGCAAAGACCTCATAGCTTTGTATAGTAGACCCTCCCATATGGACTCAATGGACTGCCATATTACAGGTAAAATTAGCTTACGAATCTATTAATATTTAATAGTTTGGCAATAAAACATGCTACCATTTTGTAAAAAAAACGATTTCTTTTTTTGTATAAAGGCTTATGCAGACCAGCGCGACACGCGACGCGACACAAAGACACCGCTTGTCGCGCGAGGAGCGGTGCCTTTGTGTCGCGTCGCGTGTTGCGCTGGTCTGCACAAGCCTTAAAGGTACCGTGAGAACATTCGTATGGAATGAATCAAAATAGTAATTTACTAGAGAGATTATTCTCGATTGGTAAACTGGTTCTAGGATTCGGAGAATATGGAAGATCGTGATGCTGTAACGTTAAGTTTACCTCCGCGGAGGTTATACAGAAAAACAAATATGTCATTCAATAGGGTAATTATGAACTTACAGAGTTGTAAGATTATTATGATTTTTAGGGTTCCGTAGTAAACAAGGAGTCCTTATAGTTTCGTCATGTCCGTCTGTCTGTCTGTCCGCGGTCTAGCTCCGAGACCCTTAGTATTAGAAAGCTGTAATTTGGCATAGGTATACATATTAATTACGCCGACAAAGTGGTAAAACAAAATTATGAAAAACATTTTTTTAGGGTACCTCTCCTACACGTAAAGGGGTGATGTTTTTTTTTTTAACACTTGGTTTGGGGTATCATTGGAAAGGTCCTTCAAAAACATTGTGAGTTTGCGAAAACCATTGGATTCAGGGATCCGTTTGCGAAATATTAAGCTTTAAAGTGCTAATTTTTGTTAGAGTCAAGTGTTCACCCCCCCTGCCGGCTAAATGGTTGGTTTTGGAAGTGTTAAAAAAATCACAGCAGTAGTTTATATAACGAAATTAAAATAAAAACTATCACAGCTAAGTAGGCTTTACAAGTTAACGAGTAATAATCGACCAACTTAACTTTGCAGTTGCAAAAACATGTTTTTCCATACATTTCGTATGGGAGAACATATTTTTCAACTACAAAGTTAAGTTTGTTTTTGGGATAAATTCATCCCAACTACGGAACCCTTCATTGTGCGTGGTCCGATACGCACTTGGCCGGTTTTTCATTGTAATTCTATAAATAAATATTTGATACGGCCGCAATTCATATCTAAATCAACATACAACAGTTGTATGTTGACTTAGATATGAATTGCGGCCGTATCAAATATTTATTATAGGATACT
Organism: Agrochola litura; assembly: GCA_949152395.1. NCBI lineage: Eukaryota > Metazoa > Arthropoda > Insecta > Lepidoptera > Noctuidae > Agrochola > Agrochola litura. The sequence continues at coordinate 7,060,409 of OX424512.1, forward strand.
GACCAGCAAATTGCAAAAAACGTTGGAAAATTTGAGCTACCCTGACTCTTTCGCCTTAATGCCAAAGACTGTTATTAAATGATGGAACAGCTTTCCTAGAAAACCGAAGCTTAAGACCACGGGTTTAATCATGAACTCAAATAAAAAGGAATAAACACGGACATAACATGCAAATATTTTTAAATGAGGACTGTCAAAGGAAGACGGATGTTGACATTTCCTTGATTCCCGCGAACTCACATTTCCTCGTGTCAGTACCAAATCCATGGATTTCCGAATATAAAATTGTTTTATAATTGTTTTTTTTTTTTTCATTCTTGTACACAGCTTAACATGAATTACTAGGTAGTAGGTACCTATTATTGTTTAATCCATCAAAATATGAATTACCTTTTAGTTCGTCACTAAATTAAATGCCAACAAATTAATAAAATTGAGCATCGCTGACGTACCTATGAAACTCTATTAAAATATCAAATTGTGTCCGTGTCTGCTATGCTAGGTAAATTGCAGTGCAGTCCTGTGGTTTAATTTCGTGTGTGCCGGGGGCTATAGACGCCAGACAGATGCGCATATTTGTTCTCGATGTTGGAATTATAATGGGAATGTCGCTCGTACCATAACTAGGTTGGTAACGACTGGAATTTGCCCAGGAAATGTAGTTTGAGTTGGTTTGAGTTTTATAATGTTGACTAGCAACCAGTCCCGGAACCACTGCACTTTATAACCCGCTGCTTTTTTACACTAGCTTTTTTTTGGTAGACGAGACCCTTTTTAGTGTATATTTGAAAACCCCTAAATGCGCTAAACCGGCGCTGAGGAAAAAATCGCTAAGAAACTTTTAGCGATTTTTAAGTGGGAGTATTAGAATGAGGTCAATGACCTCTTGAAGGTCAATGTCAACACCCCAACAGTCAAGGTAGAAGCAAAATATGCAAAAAAATGTAAATTGAATTTTCTGTAACATTTGGATTTTTTTATTAAAAAATCTCAAAATTTTGCGAAAGTGTTTTATATGAACACATCTATACGCTATAAAATTGTGAATATTTGCACGCGGGGGGAGGATTATAAAGTGTAATGGAGCCCCGTCCCTACTTCGCACGATTTTACGACTTAACAAAACATTCTTTATTATTTGCAAGTTTTTTTTACACCTAAACCTTCCGGAATGCATTCTCTAAATGATGGTACAAGCTGCATCAATATCCGTTTTGTAGTTTAGAAGAACAACGCGGTCATACAGACAGACACGAAAATCGACTTTAATTTATGATATATATTTATATATACCTATATGTGTATATAGAAGCATAATAATGATGAGGCAGAGACCTGCCTGGGTAGGTTTGTACAAGATTTTCACGTAACAAGCGCTTGTGTTGTCGAAGACTGAAGATGTTTCATAGTTACGGTGAGGTAGAATTCAGCATAATATTAAGTTATAAAGAGCTCCTTATTTTCATTTAAGACGAAAGCGTCAGGGTAGCCCGCGAAATTCAAATTTTCTTACGTTTTTTGCAATTTGCAGGTCAGTAACAGGTTGTACGTTGATTTAGATATTATTTGCGGCCATGTCAAATGTTTATTTATAGAATTATAATCATAAAAATCATCAATACAACTCTCTCAGTTCATGTAATCCTATTGAATGACTATTTCATGAAATCATGACATTTGAGGATTATGCTAGCTTATGCCAAGTTGATGAGGAGGGTTTCACGAAAGTGGAAAGGAAGAAGAAGAAGCCTTGTTCTCGTAACCTGTGCGGCACCGCACCGAGCGGACCCAATATGCTGCTGCGCCCTGCTGTGCCTACGACGCAGCTGTATCTTTCGCGTCTGCATCACTCCACTACAACTGAGGAAGTCGTGCAGTATTTAAAAGTGAAGACCAACTGGACTCTGAGGGTTGAAAGGTTGGAATCGCGCCACAACATCAACTTTAAGTCATTCGTGGTACGAGTTCCAACCCACCATCTACAGATTTGCCTGAAAGAGGACTTTTGGCCGAAAGGTGTCGTATATCGACGTTTCCGAGGACGGTTACGCGACACCACGCAGCGATACACGACGCCGTCAACATTACGTGTATAGTTATAGTTGTATAAGGTTTTTAATATGTATTAGTTTATTATTGTATAAGATTATTTTGTGTATTCTATTTATGGGCCTTAGTTGCCTGATAATAAAGTGATTATTATTTTTTTCGTCTTTCACATTTCTCGGGACCCAGGGGTCCCGGACCTTTGGAAGGCTTACGAGGGGCCGAAGCCAACTCGCAGAGGCCCCTTAGACGTTTTTAATGAAATGAGGTACCAACCGACGATTATCCCTGTTCGCACTATGCAAGTGCAGCCAAGGACAACCCCCGGTTGGTGTAGGACTATTGTAAGATATGGAAACAAAGATATCGGACTATGGGTTTGGGTTGCTAAAGTGGACTGGTCACCTGGAACTATGGAAGGACTATGGCCCCTGCCTGATCTATGTTTTATATGCACACGGATAAAGTGGCAGGGGGTGACTTGCACACTCAATAATGGGCCCCCGAAAACGGTCGCTAGCACATAGTGTCGTAGCGACAAGGGGGCAACATGTCCTGAGGTGCTTATGAGGAGTGGAGAGGTATTCCACGGCTATCAGGACAATCCCGGAAGTACGGTCAAGATCCCTACCAGCATCTTACTGGAATACTTCCTTCCTCCGAGCATGTTTGCTCTTGCGAATCTCCACTCAAGCCAGCCAATAAAGGCAAGAATGAGGTGGGAGCTCTATTCCTCGTCAGTGTTCACTCTAGCCGGCCAATAAAGGCAAGCCAGAGGTGAGGAACAAGACTTCTCCCGGAAGATAGGGTCCGTGGGGGTCGCTACTGCCCAACAGCTCGCCACATGCTGTACTGCGGGTTTTTGTATCTCTCTTGGTCTGGCTCCTCACCCTAGACCTGTTTCGGCAAAGTAAACTTTACCGGCACAGACCCAGAGTTCGGAGCGCGCAAGCCCCACCACGACGTCAACGTAGAGATACGGCGGTGGGGTGATTATTATTATTATTATGGAGTTGTATTGCTGATTCTCAGAATTATAATTCTGTAAAGCCATAGTTGTTACGGTCGCGAATCATATTTTAATCAACATACAATCTAACACTGACCTGCAAATTGATAAAACGAAAGAAAATTTGAATTTCGCGGGCTACCTTAGTGCATCCTCTTAACAAAAGTATTATTTCAAATCTTACTAAAGACTTGAATGGAAATCACGATAAGCCGGTGGTCCCGGCTGTCATTCGTAGATCTTTGACAGTCGTCAGAAGCCCGAAAGTCTGACAACCAGTCTTACCAAAGGGTATCGTATTACCCAGTCACTGGGTTGTGAAGGTCAGATAGGCAGTCGCTCCATGTAAATTACTGGTATTCAGCTGCATCCGATAGACTGGAAGCCGACCCCTACATAGTTGGGAAAAGGCAACGTAGATTGATTTGAACTAGAGAATGAAAAGATATGAAAAATCATCACGACCAATATGATTTTTTTTTTAACTATGTGACAGATAATTTAAAGTGTGGACTTCCGCGATTTATTTAATGTTGTCATAAGTGTATTGTAGGTACATTTCGATGGTACCTGCAGTACCTGATTAACCACGTAGCAAGAGTTATACCACTGCCGCTACAGGTCCCGCGCAAAAGGGAGCCCCGCGTGTCTAAACCCCACCTCCGCCTGAGAGTATTTTTTTTAAAAGTGAAACTTATTAAGAATATTGAATTTACTTGATATCACAGAAACGTGATACGTTACACCATTTTCGACAAAGACAATCCATGTCAGACAATCGGTAATACAATATTTAACATATGTCACTAAAGAATATAAACCTAGCTAATAATGTAGACTATAAGGAAATGTAAAGCACTATTTTTAGCAAAAATAAACATTCATAAACATTCATTCATTCATTATTATTTTGCAACTGCAACTTACTGGTAACTAGGTTAGTTGTCGGTAAGTTCTTCTATGATAATGTCGGGTGCAAAATGTTCAAGTGGTTCGGTTCAATTTTTTTAAATAATTGACAGTAGACGTGGTGGAAGAACTTTTACCATTATTTGGTATTATAAATAAAAAAAATGACATTAAATGGGAAACTGATTCTGGACAGTAAGAGTTATGCAATAGTTCAAGAAAATAAACACAGCAATCAAAGCATGCCAAATTTTGAAGACAGTAAGATTCAAATAATAATAATAAACTTTATTGAAACAAAAAAAAAAACTCAATTTACAGAAACTCTGTGTTCGATAACAACTGCATTAGTATAATACTTTGTCGACGCCCACCTGCAAAAAGTCCGAGACAAAATCAAAACTAAAACAAATCAAATTAAAAATATAAATAAGAAATAAAAAATATACCTACATAAGTGAGTGCAAGAGAGAAGTTAGTACAAATTATATTTATAAGACTGAAATATTATGAATACAGGTGATTTGACAGGTGATTAACATATTTCTAAAAGTGGTTGGCAAATAAACATTGTGTTGTTTTTTTTTTAACCTCTTTACGCTTATGAACCCATAGCAGATCAAGGGCCCCTCGATACAACTTGCTACGGGCCCCGCGCTTCCTTAATTCGGCACTGAGTACCTGTATTTTTTTTAAAATGAACGAATTGTTGTCCAAACTTAAGAACAGGACGCTGATGTCCATTCATTTCAATATTGAAAAAGAAAATGAAAAAAAAAAATTACAAGAGAACCACATTATTGTGTGCACTGAATAGATAAAAACAAGATAAGAATTACACGAAGCCGAATATATAACTACAACAAAGGAAATATTTTCTTTCTTTTCCTTGTTTTCCTGAAGAATGTTTCCTTACAATAGCCCTGTGACAGGTGCCAGTCGAGACGCAACGATCAGATAACACGTTATTACGAATTCACGATACACCCTATTTCATTTACTCGCTTTTTTTGGTCACGGTGGCACACAGTACTTAGTAGTACCTACCTAATAAAATAGTAAAAACAGTTTTCAAAATAATTGTTCTTACCCAAAATAACTAAAAACAAATAAACTTGACACCTGTATTTCCCGAAGGGTTAGGCAGAGGTGTTTTGGGGTTGGGTTTAGAAACGTGCCGCCTCGCTAGAAAGAATGTGAGGTTATTTAGGGGTTCGAACCTAACCTGTTCGAGTCGGGATGCCCCAAGTCCCGAGCTCGCTTCGCTCGCTCTTGCATCCGTAAATAAGTAGATTTTTTTGAAAATTACCTGAAAAAGAATAACTTTTATTTAAAACAAAAATCATCTCCGTCAAAAAAAAATTGTTGCTGAGGGTTCAGGAGACCCTCTAGAACCCCCGAATAACCTCACATTCTTTCTGGCGAGGCGGCACGTTTCTAAACTTTAACCGTGTTTTGTTCACCCACATTTACCCAAAATAACAGTCGTAACAAAAAATACTTGTATAATGTTCTATAGGTACAAATAGACAACCTTTGTATTTACATACAGAAAAAACTTTTTACATAAAAAAACAACCGAATTCCAAAAAACACTACAAAGTGAAAAACAACTTTAATTTCGAAAGTCGGTGTCTTTAGTTTTGAATTTTCGTTTTTTGTCACCGACTTCCGAAAGTTATTTTTCACTTTGTAGTGTTTTTTGGAAGTCGGTTGTTTTTTTTTTTGTTAAAAGTTTTTATTTTTCACTTTTTAGTTGTGGTACCTACCCCGCACAAATTCGAAAACCACTACCTGCTATGTAAATAACAGTGACAGGAACTTATTATATCATCCACATACTAAGTGGGAAAAAGTACGTATTATTGAAGCTAACTCAAAAACTATAGAAGCAAAAATAATAAAATTTATATGGGACCACCTCGAGAGCATACCCTTTCAAACAAAAAAAGAATTTTCAAAATCGGTCCACAATTGACGGAGAAATCGGTGGACATACATAAAAAAAAAAACTAACAAACATACGCGACGAACATATAACCTCCTCCTTTTTGGAAGTCGGTTAAAAATGATTCTCACTGAGAGAATTTAAGAAAACGAGACAAAATGAACGGAAAACTAAAATCCCACAGGATCAAACGCCTTCAATCTTACAAAAAGCTTTATAATGGTGACAAGATGACGGCGCAAGAAATATTGTTTGAATCACGTTTGCGTACTACTACATATACATCGTATTTTTTAAATATCAACTCTAGGTGCACTCATTTCTTATCCTATCCTAAACTATTAAATAAGCAATATTTATATATATATATTTGTAATCACGTTCTCAAAAACGGCTCTAGCGATTACGATGAAAGTTGCAATATAGGGGTTTACAGGGGCGAAAAATCGATCTAGCTAGGTCTCATATCTGGGAAATTTCGTTATACATGGAATTTGTATGAACTATCCGCTACTATTAAATGAGCATTCTCTATTTTCACCAGAGCAGAGCTCTGTCGACCAGGGACTTAAAATGGATTACCTATTTAGGACAGATTCTGGTTTGGGCAGATTCTTGTTACAGCAAATTCTTGATAAGACAGATATTTTACAATCATCTCCAGAAGTATTATGTAAGGATTATATACAAAAGTGTGCATGGATTGGAAAATTATTTGTTGCGGTAATAAGATCCTACACACGACCTGTAGTGCTATTCTGTAACCATCTCACCGTGTTATCTTAGGTGAAGTGAGCGTGGAGTGATCTGTCAGTTGCTAGGGATTGACACTATTGGCAGCTCACTTCACCTAAGTTATCACGGTGAGATTTTTACAGAATAGCACTACTGATCTGATGCCTGATATGGTCAGATCAGGAGCGATACCATGTGGTCTCTATAGTCTTAAATCATCTGATAAATCATCGTTGGCTGGCGGACGCGGTTAGTCTTGTCTTGTCAGATCAGATCAAAATCAAGTCGTGTGGACTTATCCGACCTGATTTCGCCACTGACATAGCACAATTACAGTGATTTGCCAAATAAAATTTACAAAAATACTAGGAGATCGGGTTTTGAAGGAGGTTATAAGCAGTGATCGGAGTAGGTAGATTGATTTGGGTTCAACGAACTGGCACGTATATATTAGTATGTATATGCCTCCGGGATTCCGGGATTTTGATTTTTTTTTTTAAGGAATTTCAAATTTTGTAATGTGTAGAATAAAGAATACATCAATATGAATAAGAAATGTTTAACCCTTTTGCTGTCTTTTTAATAGTATATAGGTGATCGGACTCCAAGAAAAGGATACAAGGACCAACAGATGTGCCGGACGGGCGTGATCGTGGGACACGAAGATCATGTAGGTTATAAGGCTATCCCAGTCCAAGCGGGCGGCGCTGACGTCCTGCATCTAGGGTTCCAGATATCTTCAATACTCACCGAGTGGCTACGTTTTAGACTCTTGGAGGAAAACGGGTTTTTGACGGCGGAATAACAACACCATTCCACTGATATGTCTTCCTAAATGCTCAGGAAGCGACTTTCGGGACTCTTCAAGACTACTGCTTGACGTATTAGATCGTTCTTAGTTACTACTGATCGTTCTTAGTGACCTATACTATAAAAACAATATAATGATATAATATATTTTAAATGTTTATCTATCGCATCATATAAATTTCTAATGTTTAAAAATCCTTACTTTAACAATATTTGATTCAATCCCGTAAGTACCAAAATGAAATCCCGGAAAAAAGGCTTATCCATGTTATTATTTCTATGACTATTCATGATGCGAGTACGTAAAATCAATCTACCTACTCCGATCACTGGTAATAATAATAAGTAATGGTTTAAAAAGATCAGCCCTGGACGCGAAATCTGATGTTACGGATGTTATAGTTAGGCAATTGAAATCATAAATTAACTTTAGATATACCATTACATAAATTGTATGGTTTATGTTGGTCATGTTACTTCTGCCGTACTTATAAAAAATCTGGCAAAAAAAGAATTGCCGTAAGATTGTCGTAAGATTTAATTTTGACATTTTATATTATTATCTTTATTTCCATTCATTATTTATATGTATACTCAATTGTTAATATTTTGCTTGTTTTTTCTGTCTTAAGTTATTTTGTGTTTCGTTGTAATTATTTTATTTTAATTTTTAGATTATTCTTTATTATAACACGTCACACACATAACATCACGCCTTGTTTCCCCGAAGGGTTGGGCAGAGGTGTCCCTGTAGCAGGTACACCCACATTTCGCCAGTTATGTTTAAGTCCCATGTAATAGGGGGCGAGCCTATTGCCATCAACCGGGCACAAATCCAGACTCCGAGCTGCTACTGAGAAATTTCAGATAGAAAAACCCAATAACACTTTGCTCGACTCGGGAATCGAACCCAGGACCTCATGCTCAGCAGTAGCGCTTGCGACCACTAGACCAACGAGGTCGGGGCTTTATTATAAATAACAAATTATTATGTAAAAGTGTGTACTACCTTTAAGGTAGATTTTTGAGGAGCGAATTCGAATTATTAAGATCTCATGTAAAATGTACCAAAAATCACACGAATAAATGAATTTGAATTTGAAGAATCTGCCCAAACCGAATAATCGCGAACCCGAACCTGTTTTATTTCGATACTAGGTATTAAAAGATTGAAACACGACCGTTCATACAAACTGGCCGTCCTGTTTTATTCAGAAAGCTTTTAACTTAATACGTATTAAACGGTTTTATTCACAACTAAACGTTTGAACTTTATCAAAGAAAAACTAGTAGGAAATTGAAATTCATGTCGACTGAAAGGTTGCAAAATCCAAAAAGACGTTGCAGAATTAACCGTTTGACTTCGACTTTGCAAAAGCATTCTCTTTATTCATTTAATTCTGCCCTTTAGGGCTCAATTTATATTGCCGCGGAACGGAATGGAAGCGATTTTTTTTGTACAAAGCATAGTGAGCTTTATGTCAATAGTTTAACGTGCAAACTAGATATGTGCCAATTAACTTGTCGCGCGTTTTCTGGAGAATTCTCGCGCAATCTCGATAATAGGCCTGTGTCCATTTTTTTTTTTTGTCTTTCTTGTTGCTTATTAAAAAATATTGAACACGTAGGTATTTTTTCTTTTTGACGTAATCAAAAGCGGCGATACATTGAGTTAAAATGTGGCATGACGTCACGCCTTGCTAGATTTAATACGACGTTGTGACGTAGCGAGCCCCCACTCCCCAACTTTAATGCGTGTTTTCTAAGTTATTTTTGATTAATATGATAAAGCAAAAAATATGTGTCTAATATTTTTTTATTATCTGATAGACGGACTAAATAGAATTTCTTTTTTTCACCTAGGCAACTACCGAATTCGCGCAGTTACAAGCTCGTATCTAGTTTGTACGTTACTCAATTAACATAAAGTTCATTTTGTTATGTTCAATATCGTTACAAAAACTCGCTTTCATTCCGTTCCGTGGTAATGTAAATTGAGCCTTACATCATTCGAGCGGCGCTTATTCAAGTTGTACAAGCGAATAAAATAACACCTTTACATTTGATACCGTCGTGAAGTTCGTTTGAGTAAAATTCAAAGTTAATACGAGCTGTATTTCTGAAATAAAGACGCTAGTCGTGATCAAAGTTCAATAAAATTGTGTCTGATTTACTAGCTGACCCGACAGCCTTTGTCCTATCCAAATTCAAATAATTTATTCAAAATTCGAATGGAAAATGCATAAAATGCCTCAAAGATGATGAGGATATTGACAGGGAGCAGAGGGCGCTGTGTGTGAGAGTTAACCATAGACATATTCTATTTCAATGGAGCTAACATGATTGCCCGCAGATTCAGGCGTGCCTCTAAGGAGGTTAGGCGCACTATAATTAGTGCTTACTGCACGTCTTTTTACTCTTGCAGTCTGTGGGCTCATTATACTCAGAAATCATACGGCGCCCTTCGCGTCCAATACAATAACGCATTCAGGGTGCTGATGGGGTTGCCTCGATACTGCAGCGCATCAGGGATGTTTGCAGAAGCACGCGTTGACTGCTTCTACACTGTGATGCGAAAGCGGTGCGCATCCCTGGTTAGTAGGGTGTGGGGCAGCACCAACAGCATCCTGTCTATGGTAGCAAGCAGGCTAGATTGTGCGTTTGTGAACCACTGCTGCAAGGTATCGGCTGGGCCTGTGACCTTGCAGCAGTGATGTCACAAATTGTTTCTGTGTTAATTGTTTCTGTATTAATGTTTTGTCACAAATTGTTTCTGTGTTAATGTTTTACTAACGTATTTTGTAAGTTACTAACACTTGTTACTTGATTTATTGAATAAAATAAATTAATTAATAAATTATCCCGGCAACTTTTAAAATTTTTCTTTCCGTAAGCACCTGATTCGGCCATTACGAACATTAAAAAAAAAAAACAAGTCGATCTAGCCGTTCTCAAGTTATGCGCCAACGAACAGCATTTAATTTTCTGGGCTCCGTACCTCGAAAGGAAAAAACGGAACTCTTATAGAATCACTCGTGTGTCTGTCAGTCTGTCACAGTCAATTTGCTCCGAATCTAATTAAAAAAAAACACTTTCAAATACATTTAAGAAAATAGATGAAAATTTACCATTCCCCCTTATCTCCGAAACTACTGCGTCTAAAATTTTGAAAAAAAATACAGAAAACAGTTCTGTTCTATACTTATAGATTACAAGAAAACCTATGAAAAGTGAGGTAATTTACAGCCAAATGATATTTTAAAATATAAAATGTTAAATAACTCGAAAATAGTTGACATTTGCATAGGAGTCTTATGGGGTCATTCGTTGTAAATTACCTCTCCTACATCCCCTTAATGAATTGCCGACATACTATAAACACACAACATACAACAACAACACACACAGAACACAACACAACTAATATACTATATTTTCTAATTACGAAAGTAAAAGTAACATATCTTGTTGATGTTATCTGATATTTACAAAATTATAATAATTGGCTTTGATTCGTCTTGTTACGAAAGTAGCATAATCATAATTGGTTTTATTTCCGTAATTTAAAACCCTAATTCGTTTGCATCCCATGGTACACTTGGGACCGATAATTGCATCGATATCGTAAGCCGTCCCAATGGAAGGATTATACTGATAAGTAAGATTAACACTTTCGACTCCACCCATTTTTCATAGAGCTCATACGCTATGCCATACATATTGCAAGTTGACTCCAGGAGGGTCACCGGCATTACGTTTGCGCTAAAGTTAACCCTCGAGAAGTGTCACCGGCATTAGGTTTGAAATCTTGTTAAAATATACAATAGAATTTTATTTTCACAGTTTATCATTCTGAATCCGCTAAGAAAAACCTACATTTAATCAAATGAGTCCTCCGCGAGGGCTACCGGTATCCCATATGCGACTTGAGTGAACCTTCCAGGAGGGCTCCCGGCTCTGAACGTGTTAAGATTGACTAATCCCGTAACACTGGAGTAGCAGTGAGTAATTCAATCAGTGGAGGAGATCTCCTATTTATTTAAAAATTGGTCGAGTAGCAACCATTTGATAATCCTCATAAAAGAAAATAAAAGGGCTCCTAGAGTAGGTACCACGTATACTCAACATGCAACTGAAGAGAGCAGTTATATATGTATATATTTTTTTATGTTAGCCTGCACTAAGCAAAGGCCTCCCCCAAATACTTCCAAGCATCCTTTTCCAGGGCCACCTCCATCCAACCCTTGCGGTATGCGTCTAGAGGCCGGCCCAGGAGCCTCGGTGCCGCCATCCATCCTTAAGCACCCACCGTGTGGAGACTGTTGCCCAACGGTCACGATGCATGCGGCTGACATGATAATTAGTGATTACAATAATCTATGACTGAAGCTTTAAAATAAATACTTAATTACTGAACTTTCCTTGAACTTAGGGTGATAATTCTTACGCAGTTTTTACAAATACTACCTTGTATCTGCAATACTATCTAAGCGAATACAAAGTATAAAATTATTCAAGTAGATAATTTAAAATTGGTTTAACATTATTGCTTGTTCCATTAATATTACTGTGATGCCAATTCCAGCCCACAACCGTGATAACATTATTATCCAATCCATTTTACGCTTTGCTCTCAATTCAACGCGGATTAAATTGATAATTATAACCCTGTTACAAAATTAAATACATTTTGTTCATTTTTTAATGTGAAATACGGCGCAAACCCATTATGGTATTCATAAATGATCCAATTCATATCAGCCTTAATGGTTTTGCGCTTCAATACCCATTAAACTGATTGAAAATAAATACAGCGATATGAGAGAGATGTGAAAAAAACCGGCCAATGAAGGGTTTCGTAGTTGGGATGAATTTATCCCCAGAACAAACTTAACATTGTACTTGAAAAACATGTTTTCCCATACATTCCAACTGCAAACATAAGTTTGTACGCACAATATTGAGAGATTTACCATGTTAAGTATTTAAAGACCATAGAGTTCTTATAGGTTTTTCTGTAGTATTTTAGGCTCATTCGTTTCTGAGATAAGGGGGTGATGAATGGTAAATTTTCATAAATTTGCTTAAATATATTTAAAAGCGTAAATTTTTAAATTATTAAAAAAATATTTGAGATCTTCGCAACAAGCCCTTTCATTTTATATGTCACGGTACAGTTAGCAAAACATCTTTTTTTTTATTTGCCCCCCAAAAGTGACCCCCGTATTCAGAATTCATTTATTTATGTTACACGTCCGTGTTTGGGTCACAGAAATACATATGTGTACCAATATTCAACTTAGTCGGTCAATTAGATTCGGAGCAAATTGACTGTGACAGACGGACAGACAGAGACACATGAGTGATCCTATAAGGGTTCCGTTTTTCCTTTTGAGGTACGGAACCCTAAAAATTATTAAACATAAGTACTGTGAGGGCTTATATAACCTACCGCCAGGATTATCAATAAAATGAAAGACGTGTGTTGTATTACAATTGCGTAATTATTCCTGACAAAGAATCTACTCATTTCTACATGATGACGCGCTCTCTCTGATCTCCAAATTGATCCACTATTTTCTAAAATTCGAAGGGCGAATATCACCAATGAGACTGAACGCGATCAGCACATCTAAACCGCGATCAAGAGCTATCAGTGTCATTGTCACTGAACGTGGTTAACACGTTCAGCGCCGGGAGCCCTCCTGGAGGGTACACCTAGTTGCATAGGGGATGCCGGGAGCCCTCATTTTAAATGAAGGTTGTAGTGAATTATTTCATTATAAACCGTGAAAATAAAATCTGATTTATATTTTAACAAGATTTATTAGTGCATGCGTTGGTTTTAAAATCCAACCTTTTTTTTGTTCACGGTTACAAAATATTCACAAAAAATTTAAAAGGTTGGAAACTACGTATAGCAACAAAACCCTCTGAAAACACAATTTTACTTCGTTTTAAAATGTTTTATAACACGGTTTTAAACCTAATGCCGTTAACGTAATGCCGGTAACCCTCCCGGAGGGTTCACTTCCAATATGTATGGCGGCATGGCGTATGAGTTCTATGAAAAGTGTGTGGAGGCGAAAGTGTTAAGATGTGACTGTGCTGGTCGCGTTCAGTTTCATTAGTCAAATTTCATAGAATCAATTTAACCTAAATTTGAAATAGAGTTTATATAATCATACGTGCCTTCAACTTTTACTAGCTTCAGCCAGCAGCTTCGCCCGCGTGATATCTTTATAAGTTATTCCATACAAATTGACGTAAGTGAACACGATCGAGTAAGGCTGTTTGTCCACCGTCAACGGGACATAAACGAGAAACAAGATTATTCGAACCGAACGCACCGCCCGGTGACAGCGATCGTTTGTACACCGCCACTGAACTGAGCGATTCCGTATGTTATGATAGACAAAACAAAAGCCGGGCGAACGGCGCCGCGCCACCGCGCGCCGGTGCGACGACACACAGTGGAAAAAAAAACTTTTTTTGTTAAAAAATCTGCATACACCACAATTTTAACAAAAAAAGTCATTTTTTTCCCACTGTGCGACAGTGTGTGATAAGATCAAACGTGTTTTGTATTGCCAACACATAGGCCCGTCACAATCTCTGGTCGAGTTCTAGCGGTCGCGCCGAACTATTCGAAAATTCGGGGGTCGGGATCTCTACGGTCGGGTGACGGACGTGCGGTGGATATGCGGCCATAAGCCGGCATTCGCACGGCCGTAATAAAATCGCGATTTTTTTTCGTGCACTGGATTTTCAACGACCTGCTTAGCGCCGAGAGTTGAAAATCCAACAGTGTGTCTTTTTAACGCGCTGGGACGAGAGTGCGTCCCTCGCTTTGGATTCTCAACGCTCGGCTTAACACCGAGAGTTTAAAATCCAGTGCGTGATAAAATCCCGCCGCGATTTTATTACGTACGTGCGCAAGTCGGTTTAATGTATAGTATCGCTACTTCGACGTCATCATCTCGTTCTCGTTAACGTCCCGTTGACGTCCCGTTGACGGTGGCGGTGGACAAACGAAATAAGTATAGAATCTCGCACAAGGCCTCTGGCCTAGTGTATAAAATGTCGTGTTCTTAAGCAAAGCAAAATAGGTACATCAGGGTCCTGTTCAATCGTCATTAGTTTCGTATTACGATGTAAAACCCCTGTGCTATCTGTGCACGTGGCTCTTAATTTAACTACCCAACTGATATTGTTAACGTATTCGTAGTAGTGGCTACTTGCATAATATTTATATTATTTTGGAATAAAACCAACTGGTAGTCTTTAAAATAATTTTCTCGTGTACCTTTATAAAAATAAATAAAATAAAATTCATTTAATTCAGACTATTTTTGTCCATATTTTGTTAGTACCTACCTATTTACATTCTCTTAAAAAAAACATGTTAGTAATGACGAGATCAATTAATACATTTAGGTAACATAATGTAATACCTACTCGAAATAAATAATTGAGAGTAAATTAAAATAATTGAAAATGAATTAAAACAAAATTGAAAAATACAATTGAAAAAAAAAATTAAATGAAACAATTTAAAAAAAATTACGCTAAAATTAAATAATTCAAAATAAAATCATCATCTGTCTAGCCTTTTCCCAACTATGTTGGGGTCGGCTTCCAGTCTAACCGAATGCAGCTGAATACCAGTATTTTACATGGAGCGACTGCCTATCTGACCTCCACAACCTAGTTACTAGGTAACACGATACCCTTTGGTAAGACTGGTTGTTAGACTTTTTGGGCTTCTAACTACCCGTAACGACTGTCAAAGATCTACAAATGACAGCCGGGACCAACGGTTTAACGTGCTTTCCGAGGCACGGAGGGGTCTTGGTATGTAAAGATGGTCACCCATCCACAGACCAACCGCGGCAAGCGTAGCTTAACCTGATCGATCGACCCGTGCAGCTGTTGTTACTTAGCCAAAAATTCATCTGGCAACATGCAGCCTGATCAGGTCGACGGCGCGTTGTCGGGTCGACGGCGCGTTGTGTTCCACGCGCGCCTCAAAGAGATGTCAGCAGAATTGACGGGGTCCGCTAGGGCCAATGCCTGCCGGGGGTTCGAAGAAAACCGATACGGAAATCGTGGCCCCCGGCAACATGGCATAGGAAGGAACACGGGTGGGTTTTAGTCAGTAAGAGTCTGTCACGCCCTCCCGCTCCACCCAGAGCGGGAGAAGTTATTTGATAATTTCACACCCAAAAAAAAAAAAAAAAAAACATGCAGCCTGATGAACCTTCCCACAGCTGGCGATACTGGTTGGTCTGCAATCATCTTTAGGATTCCGTTGCCACTCCCTCGAATTCGACGAATTAGTGAGGCTGACTTTTTGCGCATTATAGCGTAAAAGTCATCCACCCTCGCGTCGGCAAAACATGCCCGAGGCACTGCAAAATCTCGGCAGTCGCACCAGAAATCTACCTGTTATAATATCAAGCAGTAGAAAATACTAGTCGAATACTGACGAGCCATTCATTCCAAGGGCTCTTGGTTGAGTAATAACAGCCGCACAGGTCGATCGAAGGTCTTATACAGGTCAGATTGATTGACTGACGAGCCATTCATCTTACAGAAAAGGAAATTGCATTAACATCACGTTTGCTAACTGCGTGTTGGTGATCGTAAAATTAAGGTTTGGTCCCGACGTTTTTCTTAGCTAGAGTCTTCAATTAAACTGGATAAAAATTAAAAGTACCCACATTTCCAGAACACGCCTATTATACAGGATGGCAGGGACATCGACGCGAAAACTGTTACCATGGATTCAGTACATGATTCTGAACTGATTTTTTTTTTAAATGTGCTGTTTCATAGAAAAGTGCAATACGCGGTCAAAATGTATGGGACAGCTGATTTCTTTATTATTATTTATTTAAAAGTTTATGTACATACATATATACATACAAGAAGAAAGGAACAGAAAAATATGTACAAAGGTGATGCTTATTTCTAAAGAAATCTCGTCCAGCATACCTGCGATAGGAAAGTAGTTAAAGAGATGTAGATAACGTGTGTAAGAGTAAAAGAAAAAACAGAATACATAAATAAAAACGTAACTATTCACTAATTTAAATCTAAACATACAATATGAGAATATACATAAATACATACTTCTAAAATACATATCACTAAAATAGATATAAATACTTAATTACAATTTAGTATTAAATAATAAATACATAATATGCAACTATGACGAAGTGAAAAAATAAAAACCGATGAAAAATTTCAGATCAGAATCATGTACTGAATCCTTGGTAACAGTTTTCGCGTCGATGTCCCTGCCACCCTGTATTGTGAACGGCTTGCGGACGGTGAGCAATGGGTAGCTCGCCGTCCGATAAGGACCAGGCCCGGGTCGACGGCGCGTTGTGTTCCACGCGCGCCTCAAAGAGATGTCAGCAGAATTGACGGGGTCCGCTAGGGCCGATGCGTGCCGGGGCTGCGAATATGGGCCGAAAGGGACATCGTGGCCCCTGGTAACAGGGCAACCGAAGGAACACGTGTGGGTTTTAGTCAGTAAGAGTCTGACACGCCCTCCCGCTCCACCCAGAGCGGGAGAAGATATTTGATAATTTCCCAAGCAAAGAAAAAAAGGTAACAGCTCCATATTACTGCAACATTCTCTGTCAATTTTCATTGATTTTTGGGAACCTGATATTCATACACGAAGAGCCTAAGAGCTGTACAGCCACTTGTAGTGCACAGATGGTAATATCAACATTGTCTCGTTTCCCTCGCGAGGATCTCGTGGCTAAGTACTAACAGCCGCACGGGTCGATCCATCAGATTAAGCTACGCTTGCCGAGGTTGGTCCGTGGCTGGGTGACCATTTCTACATACCGAGACTCCACCGTGCCTCGGAAAGCACGTTAAGCCGTTGGTCCCGGCTGTCATTCGTGGGTCTTTGACAGTCGTTACGGGTCGTCAGAAGCCCGAAAGTCTGACAGCCAGTCTTACCAAGGGTATCGTTTTACCTAGTTACTGGGTTGTGGAGGTCAAATAGGCAGTCGCTCCATGTAAAATACTGGTATTCAGCTGCATCCGGTTAGACTGGAAGCCGACCCTAACATAGCTGGGAAAAGGCTAGGCAGATTGATTTTGTCTCGTTTCTCTCGCCTATTACAAGCAATAGAAATAGATATAGGTATACCACTTAGTTCTCATACAAGCCATACACGTTCAAAATTCAAATAGGATTCCATACATATTTAAATACCAATGTGAGTCGTGCCTAACACTACATGCATCCTCTGATTGTGCGCTGTGCCCGCGACAAGGTCGCGCGTACCGGACGTGCGCCGGTTGCCGGCTGCATGCGTCCTGCACTTATGGCTTCCGAGCCGGATGTCTCTCCTTTGTCACGTCAAGCCGGCAGCCGTACTGCACTTGTTTACTGGCTGCACATGCTATGCCTGAGAGGTATACGGAACTGCTTGTCTCTTGTTTGTTTTCGCTATTGGTGATTGCATTTTTTATGGCACTGAGTTCATTGTGGCTTATAAGTCTGGTCGCAATCAAGATACCTACTAATCAGAAAGTCGGCAAAAGAAATCAAACAGCTATTAACGATCCGCTCAAGGTATCACTACAGAAAAAGCAGGAAATAAATACATTCTAGTTTTTAATCGACTTCAAAAAGTAGAAGGTTCTCAATTCGACTGTTTTTTTTAAGTGAAAACTTCTTTAGGCGCGGTGGGTATTTTTGAGATGGGACTAACGGCCGATTCCTATAAATTACGGATCGTTATCGGTTAAAATTGAGACTCTTGTATCTATACCAATAATGAAGCAAAGTCTACTATGCAAAGTTATGAGGATAACTTTGCATAGTAGACCCCTCCCTTATGGAAGTAGCTATCACAGGTAAAATTTTCTTACTTATCTATTTATGTGTCCAGTTTGGCAATAAAAACTATTACCAATGATAAGCAAAACGATTCGTTATTGTTTATAGGAACCTAGTATAAACCATTGATTTCGCGACACCATGACGACACCTCATTTTTAACCGACTTCCAACAGGAGGAGGTTCTCAATTCGTCTGTATGTTTTTTTTTTTTTTTTTTTGTTTTTTTTGTATGTTTGTTACGCGATTACTCCGCCAATTATGAATAGATTTTGATGATTCTTTTTTTGTTAGGTAGATCATACTTCAGAGGTGGTCCCATATAAATTTTATTAACTTTGCTTCGGTAGTTTTTGAGTTAGCTTCAATTATACGTATTTTTTTCCCACTTAGTATGTAGATGATATGATAATTTCTTGTCACTGTTATTTACATAGCAGGTAGTGGTATTCGAGTTTGTGTGGGGTAGGTACCACAACTAAAAAGTGAACAATAAAAACTTTTTACAAAAAAAAAAACAACCGACTTCAAAAAAAAAAACACTACAAAGTGAAAAATAACTTTAATTTCGGAAGTCGGTGACAAAGAACGAAAATTCAAAACCAAAGACACCGACTTCCGAAATTAAAGTTATTTTTCACTTTGTAGTGTTTTTTTTTTTGAAGTCGGTTGTTTTTTTTTTTGTAAAAAGTTTTTTTGTAAACGCGATTGTGCTCTTTATTTATATTACGTTACGGATCAATGTTCTATGCAAGTATATTTACTTTAAAGGTTTCGGAAGTATTATTTTTTATAAACGCGATTGTGCTCTTTATTTAAATAAGGTTACGGACCAATGTTCTACCTATACGAGTATTTTCTTCCACCAAGGTGATCTAGTACAAGTTTTCACTTCTGTCGGCACCACTTTTTTTTTGTATGTTTGTTACGCGATTACTCCGCCAATTATGAATTGATTTTGATGATTTTTTTTTCGTTTGATAGGTGGTCCCATATAAATTTTATTAACTTTGTTTAGGTAGTTTTTGAGTTAGCTTCTACGTATTTTCCCACTTAGTCTATGTGGATGATGTTATACTATGTTCCTGACTTTATTTACATAGCAGATAGTGGTATTCCAATTTGTGTGGGGTAGGTACCAGGACTAAAAAGTGAAAAATAAAATCTTTTTACAAAAAAAACCGACTTCCAAAAAAATCAATATAGAGTGAAAAATTACTTTAATTTCGAAAGTCGGTGCTAAATAACAAAAATACTAAACCAAAGACTTCCGAAATTTAAGTAATTTTTCACTTAATAGTGTTTTTTTGGAAGTCGGTTGTTTTATTTTTTGTAAAAAAGTTTTTATAGACGAAGTATACAAACATAAACCATTTTATACATCCATGTAGGTAGATAAGATCTTTCTTTTTGTAAATCTATGTCATCTTATAAAGAACACGTACTTAATCTTGTAGAGATTAAACGCTTTCTATTTAAAGCCTCCCATCCCGCCTTAAAGACAAGGTAAATATTTAAAGTGAGAAATCAAAACCAGATTTTAACTCGATATTTTTTTACAGTCCTATTTAGATTTTTTATATGTAGGTTTTCTAGTAAACAAGTTAGAGGTATTTACAAAACTAATCGGTAACAACAGCGTTTCAGAACACATTTATAATCCACTCCTGAAAAGCCCTTCTTATTATTTTCTATTATATTTCTCCATACGACATTCCATCCTACTAATATGCAGTAGCCGGGAGTGACAGCACAACATGTGTGATTTATTCGCCCATGGGCACTCGAAAAAAACGCCACAATACACAAATCAGGACGACATTCAAGTGGTCACCACACATTGCGGTGACACAGGACGGATATGGGCCGTTTTTATCCGCAAAATGTTTGGCTATGATTGGACAACCTATACTTCCCTTTACGTACTTGCCTGAAAGGGTGGAAGTGAGTACATTATTCACTGCTCCGAGCAGCTGTCTCTAATTTTGTTTCCTTGTCTTCAAATGGCTACGCTGAATAATGAATGCTGAGACTTTGCAAATAACAAGGGTACTGTTCCGGTATTAATAGTTCTTTTAGTGGGGAATCCCTGAGCCACAGACTGTTACTATATTAACGTTACTTTTTTACTACACTCTGGAGTCGGCGGTACTTTTAAACTACGTATACAAAAGTTTCGAAAGCGTGGAGGTTCTTAAGTTGAAGTAAACTTTTGTACGGCACAAAGGTGTCGTAGAACTTCCAGAAGAAGATGACAAGATAAATTGGATTTGTCATATTCCAACTCTTTCAAGTCAACTGAAAAGTAGAAGGAAAATTAATAGGTAAATAAAAAACTTTTTACAAAAAAAAACAACCGACTTCCAAAAAAAAAAACACTACAAAGTGAAAAATAACTTTAATTTCGGAAGTCGGTGTCTTGGGTTTTGTGTTTTTGTTTTTTGCCACCGACTTCCGAAATTAAAGTTATTTTTCACTTTGTAGTGTTTTTTTTTTGGAAGTCGGTTGTTTTTTTTTGTAAAAAGTTTTTATTTTTCACTTTTTAGTTGTGGTACCTACCCCACACCCATTCGAATACCACTACCTGCTACCAGTGACAGGAACTTATCATATCATCTACATACTAGGTGGGTTGGAAGACGGTTAAAAAGAACACAGGTGGGCGTTTCGAAATATAACACGTTGAACTCAAACTCAAAGCATTTATTTCAATTAAACCATTTACAGACACTTTTGAACTGTCAAGGAGCCGGTCAGTCAGAAATATGAAGCTAGATGCCCAAAAAAAAGAAAAATACCCTCAAATAAAAAAAACATAAAAATTATGAAAATCCTCTTCGGCCAAAAGTCTGTGTCCAAAAACGATTCTCTTAAATTGCTATTAAGTTTTTATGGAGATTTATAATTGTAACCAATTCCGCCTATTTCCTGACGTTGTGGGTAAATTTTAGTCTGTAACCCACGTAAGGTTTAAAAAAAAATGTTTACAAATACATAGCTAGCACTCCACCGTCGGACGGGGTACAATTGGAGCGGAATGCATTACGAATGCATCCATGCAAATTCCAATTAATTCTTGTTCATTTCATTTCGCCTGCGAATCGTACTGACATTAAAATAATATATTCTCTCGTCTCACAAAGGAACGCTAGTGCATGGATCTGGTAATGTGCGTTTCGTGCCAAATCCAATGGCGTTTGTTGTAATTAATATATTATTGTGTTTAGGCTTCATGCGAGCACAATTTATGTTATGTACTTATGTACGAACAAATAATTATTATGCTTCTCAGTTATGATTAAATTGCGTATAGATTATTGGAATGGGTGTTTTTAAATATCACATATTACGTACCTTATTGGCATGGGTCCGTGTTTTTAGATTCCACATTTGCAAGTAAATAACTTGAAAACTAAAAATAAAAAATAAATATATGTCGGATCCGGTCATTAGTACGGACACGAAACGAATCGCAAGCGCGCCACTGGCGACATCAAGAGTGATCTACCTACACCAAAAAAGGCGCGCTTCTATAGAGTCGTGATGATTTAAGGCCACGGCGAGGAGGGCCGATTCAGCCTCTGGTCGCATTGGCGAGAAGACGTCACGGAACTGTTCTCGATTCGTGGTGGTCAGTTATTGTGTTAGTTGTAATTTTGTGATCATTTTGTTAATTGGTGATTTTAATAAACGCCGTCGCACCCAGTGTGTGTATAATTTAGCTAGTGTGATTCATTTGATAGTAAATTAAAATATGATCTGAACTACAAACGGTTTTTCTATTGCGCACTAAGCAACACTACCCACACTACGCCCACAGTAGTTAAAATATAACTGATAATAACGAAAGTCACATACCCGTCTCCGACATAATATAATATAACATTGGTCTAATGGCAAAAATTGAATTAGAAGCAGAAAAGAAATGGATACGCAATACGCTACAAAGTTTGGTTTAACAACTTCCAAATTAAATTAGAAGAACAAACACATTGTCCAATACTGTGTTTAGAACAATGTATCGAAGTGTGTGACCACAAACTCCTACATCAAAACAATTAATTTAAGCAACAACATGGCGCTCGTAAATCACTCTATAAGCTCGTTATTAAATTGAGCATATCCTCATTATCCCTCGAGGTGCGACATTGTCTGTCAACAACGCTGGTCCACCCACTACTTGAGAATTAAGTTGTACTCAACCCGAGGTACTTTCAGCACGAATTATTTGCAAAGCCAAAGGTTTTAGCGTAACAAGAGATTCTATTTGATGTGTCAGTCCGACTGTCCATTAAACCCTTTTGGTATAATTCGTGTGTCGTCACTGACAAATATAAGGTAGGTACCTACCTGTCTCAATTCGGCCCATGTCACAGATGAATACGGATGGTTCACTCCGCAAAATAATTTAAATAAAAAGCGACTCTTGCACTACACAATAAAGTGCAATTCAGGTCACACAGCGGTAATTACCTACAGTTATATTCACCTAGAAGTTGCCTCTCTTTCTATCGCGTAACTCTTATGTCTTCTGTCTACGTTAAACTCACTGAATTGGCCCGACAAGACGGGCCCGCCGCATACTTGTAGCTTCATACCGAAAATGCGGAGTGGACCATCTATATTCAACTGTGCCCATGTTATGATTTTACTTATATTGTTTTGCACCTCACTTTATGTATCACATAATTAAACTTTGTACAAGAACATAGAGCAAATCACTGTCCATTCCAAGGTTGCCTGGAAGAGATCGCAGAAAGCTATAAAGATAAGGCCACCTATTGTATATTTTGCAGTGTTTGTTTTTTTTCAGTAGTTATGCAGTGTTTGTTTGTTTGAAGTCTATTTAGATAGGATCAGTGATGTGCCGGATCGTTAAAAAATGTAATCCGCAGATACGGATACGGATACGAATCTCAACTTTCTTCAGCTTCAGCAGGAATTATTTATGATCGTCATCGTAACAGACTTTTGGGGGACAAAGCTACTAAGTTATTATTTTTAAGTGCTTGAAAATAACATTTTTTTAAGGCTCCGTGCACGAAATCGACTTTTATTTTTTTTTTGATTTTTAAAAGTCGAGTTCTTTGTCTTGTACATAGCGGAAAGAGATTTTTCACATAACTTAAGGACTCGTGGAAAATCACTAAAATTCGCAACAAGTTTTCCAAAAAATTACGTGAGACTGACGTTTGATCGTTTCGTTAGAAGAAACTACGTATGATTTTGAAAATTATAAATTTCATCAACATCATTATAATTATGGTCTACTTGTACAAAGGGGAACCACTTTTTTCAACTTCCATACAAAATAAAGCAGAAAAAGTTTTGAAATAACATAATTTTGTAAAAACTTCAAGATAGATTAGATAAGATTAGTATTTTCTTATAATACTTACAAACACTTGTAAGAAATTTTAAAAATTACTTATTAATTTTAAATTAACCTTTTAATAGAATCAAAATTTTATTTTATAAATAAACAATTACTTCATTTCGTAAATCAAAAGCGAAATAAACCATATTTTCGAGAGCGCAATAGTGATGCAACTATTAACAGGTGCTGTGACTTACACGAATGGTTTAGCACCACGAAAACTGTACTTTTATACTTACACAGACTTAATGTTTCAATTATTTTAAGCTTTCTTACAATTAGATAAGGTATTGACGAAAAATGGTTTTTTTCGTGCACGGAGTCTTAAATAAAACTGGAATGCTAGCTGAAATTAAAATAGTTTACAAATTATTTTGCGTTTGATTTAACTTTTTACATTTGCAGTTTCGTGCGTTCATCAAAATGAAGAAGGAATGAAGTTTTTAAGCTGGTCATGTATTTTTAGTGTTCCGTACCCGAAATGTGCCAAACGAAACCCTATTGCTAAGCCTCCGCTGTCCGTCCGTTTGTCTGTCATCGGGCTGTATCTCATGAACCGTATTAGGTAGACAGTTGTAATTTTCCACAGATTGAGTATTTCTATTGCCGCTACAATACTTTGATAATTATTTCAATTAGCATAGCACAAAGATTAGAGGTTTGATCTCACTACAAAGATAGTTTTATTACTGCCTTATAACTACTTTACTAGTACTCTACTTTAATTATAATAAATATGATTTAATTTTTATTAAATAAAACTAGTTTGGGTTGAAGTTAATAGTATTTCATTGCTACCTATCTGTATGTCGGAGACGGGTATGTGACTTTCGTTATTATCAGCGATATTTTAACTACTGTGGGCGTAGTGTGGGTAGTGTTGGTTAATGCGCAATAGAAAAACAGTTTACAGTTCAGATCACATTATAATTTACTATCAAATGAATCACACTAGCTAAATTATACACACACTGGGTGCGACGGCGTTTATTAAAATTACCAATTAACACAATGATCACAAAATTACAACTATAATAAAACTATCCTATCTCTAAAATAACTAACCGAGTATAATTATTTAACCTCAAATGGATACTAATCCCCAATTGAATCTTAAAGTCGTTACCCCAATATCATAATCTAAAACTGTTTAATAAAACTACATATTTACAGTATTTCAGGGATAAGGAAGTAATATGAAACACCAAGATATTTGTCAGTCATTTATATTTCTTTGCCAACATCAAATTCAATATTCTACACCATACCATCACATCTCCTATTCCCCACATAATATCACAATTCATTTCACCATCAAATCAGTATTCTTATATTTACCATAAAACTAATAGGTTACCTTAATTTACAGTAGATCTCCAACCAATTCTATGCCAATCTGTATTTTTACCGACACCGCCACTAAGCACGTCCTACCGTCACGAGCGCCCAACCCAGAAGGACACATCGAATCTTTCGGTGCTGCCAGTATAATAAATTGAAACCTAACACAACTAACACAATAACAGCACCACGAATCGAGAACAGTTCCGTGACATCTTAATTCCAATGCGACCAGAGGCTGAATGCCCTCCTCGCCGTGGCCTTCAAACATCACGACTCTGTAGAAGCGCGCCTTTTTTGTTGTAGGTAGTTCACTCTTGATGTCGCCAATGGCGCGCTTGCGATTCGTTTCGTGTCCGTACTAATGACCGGATCCAACATATACGTAATGAAATTTATTAATATAAAAGATCCGTTCCAGATCCACCAAAAAGTAACGGATACGGAAACAGATATTTTTCTCCCTCGGATATCCGCGGATACGGATACGGATATGGATATCCGGCACATCACTGGATAGGATATACCTACATAATTATTCAACAACACACATAACATAACATCACGCCTTGTTTCCCCGAAGGGTTGGGCAGAGGTGTCCCTGTAGCAGGTACACCCACATTTCGCCAGTTATGTTAAAGTCCCATGTAATAGGGGGCGAGCCTATTGCCATCAACCGGACACAAATCCAGACTCCGAGCTGCTACTGAGAAATTTCAGTTAGAAAAACCCAATAACACTTTGCCCGACCCGGGAATCGAACCCAGGACCTCATGCTCAGCAGTAGCGCTTGCGACCATTAGACCAACGAGGCAGTAACCAACAAATAGTCATAATAAGCCCATCTATAGTTCAGTTCCCTCGTTATATAAACACTAGAACTAGTCTAACCCATAAACCAAGATACTGTAACACGTAGGCTATTACGTATCACAGAATGGTAACATTAGATAGTCGAGGATCTGTCCTATCTCGCCATACAATTGATTTAATATGCACCCTTTGAAGCCAAGGGTCGGCAAGTTTCAAACAACTCTCGGTCCTAACACGACATTTATCACTGTTACTGGGACACTGCAAAGTGTGAATATACCTATAGAAATGATAATATATTATCTTAAAATATGCTGCTATATTACCATTTAAAAGCCATACATTTTAAAGGCCACGTGTCTGCAGTTTTTGCAAATAAAAACCGCGAAGAATAAAACCACCTTGGGTATGTAAATCAAGGCAGAGTGAGCAAGACATTCGTATGCAATTCACGATTTACATAGATAGGTACAATTATAACGATGTTGCGACGGTCACTTATATTTACATCAGCTTGACAACAGGGTCAGAAGGGGACTGAGTGGGCCACTGCAGTTATGGGCCACGGCGACCGGCCGTAAGTTCATGGCCAGCATAATCTACGCCGTCTGCACGCATTGGAGTGGCTGCGGGAACTCTGGAATCGGAAATCTCGGCACACTTCGCTTGACACTCCACCGCTATAAAATTCACACCATTAACGGCGAAAGGGGCGGCTAAGCCTCCCCTAAAAGGTATCGAGAGGTACCCTTCAAATTTTGATGAATGTTTCAGAACATTTCGTTGGGGTTTACAAAAATATGATTTTCGTTTCCGAAAATTATTTTACCTATTTAAGATTTTTTCACCAACTTGCACATGAACAAAAACCGTTGAGGCGCCAAAATAAAATAATAAAACTTCAAAAAAACAGGTCAGTCAAAAAACCATACATTTAAAAATTCATCATAAAATTTCCTAAATAAAGTTCCAAGATAAAATAAAATGTAACGGGTACATTTTACAGAGTTTTCTTGTGAATTTTTTCAAACGAAATCCTTCGAGTGAAACTTTTACAGAAAGATTTATTTCAAGGGTCGCCAAGCGGGTGTTCCATCTTCATTTGATGGCGGCGACGCGTCACCGGTGGGTGTCGGGTTACAGACGCGCGATAAATGACACTATTTGTACAGATTTGCGTCCACGCTTACCACTGACAAATAACTAAGTCAGAGTAAATTCGCGTCCATTTTAAAATCATTTACATAACAACTACAATAATTTGGTTCAGCAACGGAAAAATGTAGCTCTTGTATTGCGATGATGTTACAAAACTACACATACCGAATACCAACTCGCATCTAAATTCGTCGCAGCTGAGAACAAAGTGTACATAACAAGGAACATACACATAGCCCACACACATATTTTATTCACCAATATTTAGAAAAGAGAACACACGAAGCGATGACTCTTGAATGTACCCCGGAGCGGACCAAACGTGTCGTAGCTATATAAAAAATTCAGCAGAATGTTCGTTATGATGAGCGGTGCCGCCGTCGCATTGCAGGCTGCACCGATGACCTACATCCACACAAAGCCGGCCGAACTGCTCTCAAGATTAACTTACACAATACGTGAATGTTTAACACCCCAGCCGCAGGTAATGCATACCCGCGCAGCTGATCCCACTTCGACGTGTACATGTACATTTTATTATGTAAAACATGATCAATATATGGTAGGATTAATTTTATACGTACTTATTTAATACTACTATCCTACTTAATATTATAAATGCGAAAGTTTGTGAGGATGGATGGATGTTTGTTACTCTTTCACGCAAAATCTACTGAACGGATTTTAATTAAATTTGGCACACATATAGTTTATAATCTGGATTAACATATAGGATACTTTTTATCCCGATATTCCCACGGGATCGAGACTTATGCGGGTGAAACCGAACCGAACCTTTAATTTAATATTGAACAAAAAAAATAAGAACTAAAGAAAAAAAAAAGGATTGTGTGGTTTTATGAAACCACGGTAAAAGTGAAACTTTTAAGCGAACTATAGGCGCCGCCATATTGGCCTTGGCTGCTCTGACGAGCGCCTTTCACTTAATCCCTACTCCGCGGCCGACCGTCACGCGACATGCAACACACAGACGAAAAAGTTTGAGACGATGTAATAAAAGTTTCACTTTAAAAGTCATAAAAACAGTAGTTTAGTATCTAGACACACCTTGAATTTCCGACTGTGAGATAGTAAAATGTCAGATTGATTTAAAACCACTTTTAAAACTCCATCAGTACATTTACATTTTGTGCTTTTATTCCTGTGTTCACCGAGCCGAACTGAGAATCACCTGTCTATATCGAAAGGTCTGTTCTGGAAATAGGTAGAGAGTAGTGACATCAGGACAGGTAGACACTTCGACAGGCAGTGACTCGATAAGCCCGAACGTTCAGTATTCACAATTTTACTATGGAAAACTAAAAGGCAGGCACACATCATCAGTGTAAAAAAGCATTCAATCCTCTATAAAACGTTGGCAAAGATGTGTGCACCATAACACCATCAAAATGCGGTTGAATGAAACCGAGATAAGGCTGCAGCATCCGAGAACTCGCTTTCACCCCTCTCACTTCGAAGATATTATTTTACTGGGGGATAAAGGACAAAGCCTATTCAGCTTTCGTTGAAATCTATACAACTTGAAAGTTACTTTTTAATAACGTAATATTAGAAGACTTTATTGAAAAGTTAACAGAATTATAATAACGAAACTATAGAAACTTTGAACTTGTTTTGTTCAATTAGTGGAGGTTTCATTAAGAAGGTCGTGGCTAAGTACTAACAGACGCACGGGTCGATCCATCACGTTAAGCTACGCTTGCCGGGGTTGGCCAAGGATGGGTGACCATTTCTACAAACCGAGACTCCTCCGTGCCTCGGAAAACACGTCATTCGTGGATCTTTGACAGTCGTTACGAGTCGTCAGAAGCCCGAAAGTCTGACAACCAGTCTTACCAAGGGGTATCGTATTACCTAGTTATTGGGTTGTGGAGGTCAGATAGGCAGTCGCTCCATGGAAAATACTAATATTCAGCTGCATCCGGTTAGACTGGAAGCCAACATAGTTGGAAAAAGGCTAGGCAAATTCGAGTGGAAGTTTCTTAAAAAATAATTGTAAGCTAAACTTACAACCGTCTTATAAGCGATTACAAGCAATAGATTTTCAATCAAAAATATTAATTTAAAGAGAGATAAGTATTGACTTTACCTATATATAAAATTCAATTAATGCAAACATGTTCTGCTTTTTCCTGAAAAACTTACAGAATTGTAATAAACACTCTCCCTTTAGGTAAGTAATCTATTTCCTTGAGTGTTTATTCATGCTTCAATTTATTGTCCCCGCTCGATCGTATTTTCTAAAGAGCGACCTTATTTTCGAAGAAGCTACTTTATGTCGAGGAAAACAACCGAGAAAATGGCTATGTCTTACAATAATATACGGGCTTCTCACAGTTCGATAAAATATAGGTTTTGTTGCTACAGCGTCGGCAATCATAATCGCTGAAATACTGAAGTTTCTACAACAAACAAGTGCTAATGTTAGAAAGTTTCTACCCAGAGCAAAATATTTTCAGGATATTTTTTCATGGTACAAATAACTTAGGAAGACTCTACGGAATTTCTCTTCAATTTACTAAGTATAAGTTCGACGTCAAATTAAAATATCGGACTTGTTCAAGAACAAATATTTTTGTTTTCATAGTCCGACGAGTTACTACGATAGCTGACACACGTATTCGAAGGTAAAACTAACAATTAATGGAACTATTAATAAGTTAACGTAAGGATTTTTACACGTGAGTGAAAAACTAAATTATCAATACATAAAAATTATGAGGAAAACAAAAACCAACGTTAAACATTCCATAATAGTAGTTTATGAAACTGTTGCATAATGAAGGGTATTAGGCAAGGTTTTTAGTAGTATCACACGAATGTTTTAATACCTAGTTATGTGCAGTTTCATACACTACTTTATCTACTCTCATACATTGAGATTGAACCTAATACTAAATAACTAATACAGTACAACAAAACAAATGAATGTCGTCTGCACCAGCACATCACCGCACAAATGCGCTACAGCGGGTGCTGCTGTCCCCCGTTTAAACGTTCCAATGCAAAAGTTGATGGAAACTCCTCGGTGATATTAACTTCTTGGAATAGCCCTGTATCGTAATAGAAAAAAAATTGTTTTATAGCATTATTTTGTTAGAGAAAAATTTTTATATGATTCTATTTTTAACCGACTTCCAAAAAGGAGGAGGTTATATGTTCGACGCGTATGTTTGTTTTTTTTTTTTTTTTTTATGTATTTCCACCGATTTCTCCGTCATTTGTGGACCGATTTTGAAAATTCTTTTTTTGTTTGAAAGGGTAGGCTCCCAAATTGGTTCCATATAAATTTTATTAACTTTGCTTGGGTAGTTTTTGAGTTAGCTTTAAAATACGTATTTTTTTCCCACTTAGTATGTTGATGATATGATAAGTTCTTGACACTGGTAGCAGGTAGT
Organism: Agrochola litura; assembly: GCA_949152395.1. Taxonomy (NCBI): domain Eukaryota; kingdom Metazoa; phylum Arthropoda; class Insecta; order Lepidoptera; family Noctuidae; genus Agrochola; species Agrochola litura. Next base: position 7,090,847 of record OX424512.1, read on the forward strand.
GGTATTCGAATGTGTGTGGGGTAGGTACCACAACTAAAAAGTGAAAAATAAAAACTTTTTACAAAAAAAAAAACAACCGACTTCCAAAAAAAACACTACAAAGTGAAAAATTACTTTAATTTCGGAAGTCGGTGGCAAAAAACGAAAACACAAAACCCAAGACACCGACTTCCGAAATTAAAGTTATTTTTCACTTTGTAGTGTTTTTTTTGGAAGTCGGTTGTTTTTTTAAATTTCGGTATTGTGTTCATAAAGTATGTCAATATAAACTCGCTTTGAATTTTATAATTCGAATATTACGCTATGAGAGTAGATAAACAATATTACGAGTACGTTAAGAATGAAAATAACAGTGATAGTAGCAGTTTAAATTAATACACACGACAAAACCATCACATCAAAAGTACATTAAGCTTCATTATGTCCCGTGACACGCTACCAAATGTTATCATCTACATCGCATACGTTCTCCATGTTTGATTGCTACGATTACGTGTGACGTGTATGTACAGACCTTTACGTAGTGGCGTAAGCCTGTGAGAAGCCGCTACGAACTTGGAATAGTCGGCGCGTAGACGTTGCACACCCATACACGACTTCGCTCTTTCTGTGTCATATAAATTTTTATTTCACAAATATTAACACTCTTTTATAAGGTATTTTTTTCGATCGTATTTTTTTCGTATTTACAAAAAAAATATAGATAATAGAACATGAAAGTTTTGAATTCAGATGCCGCCAACAGACACAAAGTTCCGCTTCTCAAGGATTGTCGCGAGTGCCATGGTTCTCATCTCGCTGTGTGGTGAGTACTACTCATAGAGATTATTTCGCAAACTTTCGCATTTCTAATAAAGTGAAAACTTTCGCAATAAACGTTGAGTGTTGTTGTTCTGAATCGAGCTATTACGTTTGTATTTGTCGGTAACGTGATGTGCGCTAGTGTTGAACGTTTTACAGATATTTCTCCAGTCTAGATGCTTTCACGAAAATGATCCTTAAACTTTTTGTGGTGCCATTATAGTAATTGCATTATTTCTTTAAACTTTCCTCGACCCGTTTACTAACAACCCTTGTAATCGTAAACCAAAATGTACGCATTTTGGTTTACGATTACGTTACGTTTATTAACATAACTTAGGTATTAGGTACTGTGATTTTCTCCAGTTAGCCCAACAAAGCCATTGTATTTTTTTTTTTATGCTGAGATAGGAGCCTCTTGGCCTCGTACAGGACTTTCTGCTTTTATTTTAATTTTACTTTTTTTTATTGTTCCGTTTTTTTAAATTCTTATATATGCTTTAATGAGTGTGTTTTAGTTTAATTTGTGATTTTCGGTGCGAGTCTCAATAAATACTTTTTCTTTCTTGATTTCTTTCTTGCTTTCTTTCTTGCTTTCTTTCTTTATACACAAATATTATAAAGAAAAAAGATTTATATTTTTGTTTGAAATTAATAAACTCAAAAACCACTGGACCGATTTTAAAAATTCTTTCACCAGTCGAATACTATATTATCACTGAGTAATATATATAGGCTATAATTTATAAAGATACCACGCGAGCGAAGCCACTGGCGGAGGCTAGTTAACAATCATTTGTATCTGAATTTACAGATAACATTGATTTTACGAAATTGCACGACTCATAATGCGAAGCATTAGAGAGTGCTTCGCGATCGAAAAATTTGTTTTGCCTCCTTGTTACACTCCTGTTAGTACACATAACCTACTTAATTTATATACCATTGTATAGATAATTTAATGGAGATTAATACTGTACTTTTCAAAAATTTATTTAATGCAGCAGAACCGAAAAAATCATCAAAATAGTTTTAAAAAAAATCCCGTCAATTAATGTATGAAACTTGAAAACATTGAGTAAATTTTTTTTTATGGATTATTTTTAGCCATATGACGAACCGTAGTGAAAATGGCTCTTTTATGCAAAGTAGTTTAATTATAATTAATAAAAAACGAATTAATATCTACATATACAAAATTCTCATGTCACAGTGTTAGTTGCCATACTCCTCCGAAACGGCTTGATCGCTTTTTATGAAATTTTATATGTATATTTGAATCGGTCGTAATCTATTTTTCATACCCCTAAGTGATAAGGGTGGTCCACCCCAAACATTTATATGACAAAACAACGTTTGCCGGGTCAGCTAGTAATATCTATTTCAAACTTCGACCGTCTTCCGTTGCCTAGCAACCAACAAAGTAAACCATAGTCTTTGACAGTAATAAAGATAGCGAGGTGAGAAATTTTACCCATATTGGAAATAAATTACATCATAACTTATCTTGTCTTAAAAAAGCAGTCAAAACATATCTACTTCATGAAAAGTCGTTCACATATTTTTTTCTGTTTTTGAATGAGACTTTTGGAATGGGCAACTAGCTTCTTTCTGACTAACTAACCGACTCTTTGACAATTCAAAAGTGCCTGTAGATGGTTTAATTGAAATAAATGCTTTAAGTTTAAGCGTTATGAGACGTGCACTTTTGGATTTTGCAAATATTTATTTAATTACATTAGTTAAAGGTAATAATTTAAATCAGATAGCCATTACAAATCTTCAATGGTTTATAGACATTTCTTCAATAAGAAATTTTTCATATTGATTATTCAAATAAAGAACACGTCGTTGTAAATTTAGAATACTTTTTATAAAAGTATCATGAAAGGCTGAGGTGTCGCTGTTTTGACGTGTATAGTTCATAAGATATTCAGCGACCGCCGCGTCCTCCACGACATATGGATGGCTCCCATGAACGTTAATGTAGGTAGGTATTTTACGACAAATTGCATTTACCTTTAATACAAAGAAATAAACGGTTTAGTTCTTGAAATCAATAATTTCTTGCAAATCAAATAAACTTTGCTTGTTTCACTCAACAACAAGCATTTATTTCAATTAAATCATTTACAGGCACTTTTGAATTGTCAAAGAGTCGATCAGTTAGTCAGAAAGTTGAAGCTAGTTAGTAGTAGGTACTTATCTTCCTATCTATCTAGAAAGAAAAATATTTTATTTGGGACACGCACAGGAAATATAAAACAGTAATAAAAAATTTAAAATTAACAAAAACCGGCCAAGTGCGTGTCGGACCACGCATAATGAAGGGTTCCGTAGTCGGGATGAATTTATCTCAAGAATAAACTTAACATTGTTGTTGAAAAACATGTTCTCTGATACATTCCAACTACAAATGTAAGTGTTTCCAGTTAGCCCCCGAAAAGTGACCCCCATATTCAAAATTCATTTATTTACGTTACACGTATGTGTTTGGGTCACAGAAATTCATAATATCGCTGTCCCCGGCGAATAAAATGGTAATCGTAAAAACCAAATTTTACAGGAAAAATAAAAAAAATCTTAAAATCTTGTAACTTCTGAAATAACCGTAGGAAATTAATGAAAAATACTGACAGAGTGTAATCGGACCTCTTAATATCGAATATGCAATAACCTTAAAACTATCGTAGTAGCACATTACCATTTTATTCGCCGGGGACAGCGATATGTGTACCAAATTTACAAATAAGCTAAGTAAGCCCACGTGCGCACGGACGTAATAAAATCGCGGCGATTTTTTTTCATGCACTGCATTCTCAACGCTCGACTAACCCCGAGAGTTGAAAATCCATTGCGTGATAAAATCCCGCCACGATTTCATTACGTCCGTGCTAACGTCGGCTTACTTAGTAATACGCGTTAATATTTAAAATTTGGTAACATCTGTAAAAAGTGACATTCATAGATTGAAGAAAACTAACTCGAACTTGTCTCTTTTTTCGGTTTCCGCAAATACCTACATACGTAGGTTAATGAACACAAGCTTTTAATAAATGACTCCCGAAATTAATGACTTCTATTCGTCATAACTCAACTATTGACCTAGGCTTCAATTTGTGACCTAATTGTGTCTGATAACAAGATTAAGTTGTCAACGCCACCCCCTAAATAGTTCCTAAAAATGACTGTCACTTAAAAAACTATTTCAGACAGCTACATTTGATGGAAATTAATATAAAAAAATGACGAATGACGTGACCTTTTCAAAATATTTACTCAAATGATTCTACTTTGTAAGTAATTGAGAAAACCTATACTAAGTAGTATTCGTGTAAATAAATACTTAATTGAGAACTGAACCTACTTTTAGAGTTCAAAAGCAACCCATTTGGAGAGACGCGCCATGATAGTGCAAGGGCACCTATAATACTGTCTAGGCACAGTTAAAGAAAATTAAGCCCACGGTCGCACGAACGTAAAAATATCGCGGCAGGATTTTATCGCGCACTGGATTTTCAATCCTCGGTGTTGAGCGTTGAGAATCCAACAGAGTGCATCCCAGAGCGTCGAAAAGACACACTGTTTGATTTACAACTCTCGGCGTTAAGCAGAGCATTGACAATGCAGTGTGCGAAAAAAAATCGCCGCGAGGAAAAATCGCCCGTGCCTACCTGGGCTTGTTAAGCTAATTGACACCCTACGTCAATTTTCCGTGTTAAAGCCAATTCATACAACTGTCAAAGAATGACAGTTGTGATATGAATACAGGGTCATATAAGATTAGCTAGCAAAACTCGACAGACGTGATGGCTAAACATATTTTTTTCTTTTTTGGGTTCAACGACCGCTGGTAATAGTAGTTTACTTGAAGTATCAGTTGAGAAAATCTTTTTTTTTTTGTTTTATCATGTTAGATATCGATACTCATCATGCCTGTGTAGTTTTGCTAGCTAATTTAATTTGACCCTGTACAGTTACGGGCAATTTAAGTTGGTAGTCAAATTGCTTAACAACCCCGACTCGACGTTACCTACATCTCTACTGCAGGTAAGTGCGCGTGCGGCATGAAAAGATTCGCAAATTTATCCGAAATTAACCCAAACCACAGATGAATGCAGAAGGGACACTCCGCATTTTAGGTATAAAGCTACAAGTAGGTACAGCGGGCTCGACTTGTCGAATTCTGTGAGCGTAACGTAGTCAGAAGATAATAAGAATTACGCGATAGAAAGAGAGGCAACTTCTAGGTGTATGTAACTGTCGGTAATTAGCGTTGTGCGACCTGTATTGGTCGTACCTTTATTGTATCGTAGTAAGAGTCGCTTTTTAGGGTTCCGTGGTAAACAAGGAACCCTTATAGTTTCGCCATGTCCGTCTGTCTGTCTGTCCGCGGCTTAGCTCAGAGACTCTTAGTACTAGAAAGGTGTAATTTGGCATGGGTATACATATTAATCACGCCGACAAAGTGGTAAAATAAAATCAAGAAAATATTTTTTTTTATTGAATTTGAAATTAATGTTTTTTTTCTCATCTGTCCCATAGTGTCGGTGTCAAAAATATTGGGTGTTTTTTAATACCATTTTTGGATTCAGGAATCCGTTTTCGAAATATTAATAAAGTGCAAATTTTTGTTAGTCACGTGTGTCCCCCCCCCCCTCCCACCAGCTAAATGGTTGGTTTTGGATATGTGAAAAAATTCACAGCACGTATATAACGAAATTAAAAGGAAAACTATCACAGCTAAGTAGGCTCTACAAGTTAACGAGTAATAATCGACCAACTTAAATTTGCGGCTGCAAAAACAAACAAAATCATTCAATTAATAATAAAACCAGCCAAGTGCGTGTCGGACTACGCACAATGTAGGGTTCCGTAGTTGGGTTGTTTTCAACTACAAAGTTAAGTTTGTTCTTGGGATAAATTCATCCCAACTACGGAACCCTATATTGTGCGTGGTCCGAAACACACTTAGCCAGTATACCATTTTTTGATTCAGGAATCCGTTTTCGAAATATTAAGCTATAAAGCGCAAATTTTTGTTAGAGTCGCCAAATTTTTATTATTATTTAAATGATTTTGCGGAATGCGGAGTGTTCCATCGGTACTAATCTGTGTCCAACCAGTATGTCAGTTAGTCAGTTCCTCAGAACTACTAGTTATTATAATGCACTGCATGATCTGAGCCATACACTCATAGCTACAGACAACAAACATTTACTGTGGCATACACGAAGAGTAAATCAACGCTGAAGCTGCACAGTGTGAATTAATGATTATGTGCCATCCACCGGTCAGTGCCAACTGAATTATATAGTAACGTGTTATTGGGCCAGTACGGAGCAGGCCATATACATCGTACACGTGGACAACACACTGCGGTAACCTAATTTTCTATATTGATGTATGTTGTCCTAGTTTTGGGTAATAGGTACATTAATCAGTAAGTGTCCAACGTTTTGTTATTGAACAATTTGGGGAATGTTATGTTAGTACCATGTAGTAGGTTCAGTCAGCGAAAAGAGTCAATAAAAACTCAGTTTTTTTTTTTTTTAGGATATATATCTACATGTTGTGTTTGTTAGTTTATAATGAATACATTTCGATACAATGTAAAAATTGTTAACGAAATAAATAAGAATACAAATTGAATAAAATTATTTAATTAAAATTGGAATAGAAGTAAAACATAACATAACATCACACCTTGTTTTCCCGAAGGTAGTATTATCCGTGCCGAAGGGTTGGACAGACGTGTACCTGTAGGACACCCACATTGAGCCAGTTATGGTTAAGTCCCATGTAATAGGGGGCGAGCCTATTGCCATCAATCAGGCACAAATCCAGACTCCGGGTTGCTACTGAGAAATTCCAAATGGAAAAAAACAATAACACTTTGCCCGACCTGGTAATCGAACCCAGGACCTCATGCTCAGCAGTAGCGCTTGAGACCACTGGACCAACGAGGCAGCGTGAAGCAAAATTGAAAGTAATATTTCTATGCTCTTAGTGTAATAATATGAAATGCTAAAATATAACGTTTGAATAATTTTGCATCAATCTTGATGTGAAGTAGCAGTGTTAAATCCACTTTGTATATGTCGCGGACCGTACCTATCTAGTACCTACTATCTACCTATATATTGATGTTCTGTCAAGGTAGAATTTGGTCAAGGTTTGAGGAGCTTCGTGGCTAAGTAATATCAGGCGCACGGGTCGATCCATCAGGTTAAGGCGACACTAACCGACTTTTAGTTAATTTATACTGCAGATCACGTCTAAACGAGTAGCGTTAATTATATGAAAAAAATATATGTAATGCTCACTTAAATGTCTCGCTGATGGTGGCGAGTGTGTTGGATCACTCGGTTCCCTACAAAATGGCTAAGCTGGATGGTACTGATCCACGCGTCATGTTCGTGAACGGGCGCCGTCAGTTGAGACTGGTCATCTCTTATCTGCCAGGGCTTATTTTTAATCTTAGGTACCAAGACCCCTCCGTGCCTCGAAAAGTACGTTATGCCGTTGGTCCCGGCTGACAATAGTGGATCTTTGACAGTCGTTACGGGTCGTCAGAAGCCGAAAGTCTGACAACCAGTCTTACCAAAGGGTATCGTGTTACCCAGTTCCTGGGTTGTGGAGGTCAGATAGGCAGTTGCTCCAAGTAATATACTGATATTCAGCTGCATCCGGTTAGACTGGAAGCCGACCCCAACATAGTTGGGAAAAGGCTAGGCAAAATGGGTTTTTTTTTGGTCAGGATAGAATAGAAAGGCAGAAATTAGAAACAGATTAGTCTAGATTTTTCTTTTATTTTTGTTTTATACTTACAAAACACAAAATGAAGGATAACTGCAATTTTAACTATTTATTTGATGAGGACTATGAAAAGCTCTGATCAAAATGAAAAAAACCGGCCAAGTGCGTGTCGGACTACGCACAATGAAGGGTTCCGTAGTTAAGAATGTTGAGATGAATTTATTTATCCCAAGAACAAACTTAACATTGTAGTTGAAAAACATGTTCTCCCATACATTCCAAATGCAAATCGTCGCTCGGCATCCAATACCGCGAATGTGACACTTTTACATTTTTTTTTTAATTGCAGGATCATTTATTTGAACGTGTAGAATGAAATAAAACAAAAATCTGATTTTCCTAAAAAAAATCACATTCGCGGTATTAATATAATAATAATCTAAATCTAATACTTTTAAACGAGCAATTCTTGTATATATGTATATTTAATCTGAATCTCGGAAACGGCTCCAAGAATTTTTATTAAATTTAGTATGCAGGGGGTTTCGGGAGCGATAAATCGATCTAGCTAGGTTTCATTTTTAGAAAACGTTGTTCAAAAAAATATGGTCATCCAGATATTTTTCTTTATTCAAGTAACAAGGTGTTAGTAAACTTATGAACTATGTTAACTTATTTTACCAGGTCACTTAGAAAGTTTTGCGACTAACAGTTTTTGTCTATACGATACTGGCTGGTTTTGATGTCAATTAAAACTATGACTGTTTATTACAAAAAAACGTAACATTCCAAATTCGAAATTCCCTCCACATTTTTTACGAGCAAAATCAAAATACTCTGTCTTACTGAAAACTGGATTTACAACGAGAACATTTTCACGCGATGATTTTGTACGATTTCAAATGTTGACTAAAACCAGAAGAATCGTTTGAAAAACTTCGAATGGTGTTCATAGAAAAAAGCCCTTCTAAAGCGACTGTTTTCCGCTGGTTCAACGAATTTATGGGTGGTCGAGTAATTTTGGCGGACAAAGAAAGAAGTGGCCGCCCTATGACGGTTGTTACATAACAAAACGTGCTGGCTGTGAAAAATTTAATTCAAGAGAATAGGCGAATTACATATGAAGAGGTTCAGCATATACTGCCGATTGGATCGGGAAGTGTGCATGAAATTCTACACAGGCATCTTCAGTTATGGAAGATAGTTTCACGCTAGTACCGTAAAATCTAACACAGGCTCAGAAGGAGGTTCGAGTAGAATGGTGCCGAGACATGATAGCAAAATTTGTAGCAGGCTCGTCTCGGCGCGTTTAAGATATCATTGCGGGTGATGAATCTTGGATTTATCAATATGATCCAGAAATGAAGCATCAGTCGACCGTGTGGCTGTTTCAAAATGAACCAACGCCTACCAAAGTGAAGCGAGCCAGAAGTGCCGGCAAAATTTTGATCGCAAGTTTTTTTTTTTGCCCGGTTATCTGGTGTCAGTACCCTGACGAGATCAAAGGAGTATCAATCCTGAATGGTTTGTATATGTTTGCCAGAAGTTTTTACTACTGCAAGCAGCAAGCGACCGAACACTGGCCTCCGTGGGCTGCTGCTTCACCACGACAACGCGCTGGCTCACTCGGCGCTCAAAACAAGGGACTTTCTGGACAGCACACCGGTCAAATTTATAGGTCATCCTCCTTACAGTCCCGATTTGGCTCCGTGCGACTTTTTCTTGTTCCTCAAAATAAAAAATAAACTCAAAGGAAAACAGTTTTCATCACCTGAAGATGCACTGGCTGCATTTGAGAAGGAGATTGGAGAGGTGTCTGATGCGGACTGGAAAATGTGTTATGAAAACTGTGTATAGACGCCAATGGAGAGTTCTTTGAAAAGATATAATAAAAATAATTATAACCCGTAGTATATTTTTTTCTAGTATCACAAAACTTTCTGAGTGCCCCACGTAATCTAGTTTAAATTTATCTCACCCGCATTCCAACCTGTATGGCCTGGAAAAAGCTCCAGCCCATCGTACACTATTGATCTGGATACCATACCACTACTTAAAGATGTTTATAAGCTCCGTTGGCAACCTATCCTTCTCCATCTTTCTCCACAATACATCATAAGCAACCAGATCAGAAGCCTTGAATAAATCGAGGAAGCTAGCATAAATCGGCGTCCCACGCTGTGTATAGTAAGTATGTGATAGTATGTTTAAGACACAACACTGCACTTTCTGTTGACAAACCATGCCGAAACCCGAATTGGTTGTCATTAACATTTACAGTTTTATTTATTTGTGTATTAAATAGACGGTCAAACACTTTTGATATTATAGTAGCTAGAGAGATGGGCCTATTGGATGCCGAGCGACGAAATGTAAGTTTGTACGCACAATATTGAGGGATTTACCATGTTATTTTAAGACAATAGACTTCTTATAGGTTTTCCTGTAATCTATGAGTAAAGAGCCATATTGTGTATTTTTTTCAAGATTTTTGGTCCAGTAGTTTCGGAGATAAGGGGGGGGGAATGGTCAATTTTCACTGAATTTATTAAATATCTTTAAAAGTATTTATTATAAAATTATATAAAAAATATATTTGAGATCCTCGCAACAAGCCCTTTCATTTTATATGTCACACGGTACTGTTAGCAAAACTTTTTTTTTTAATTTTCTTGTTTGCGCCCCAATAGTGACCCCTATATTCAAAATTAATTTATTTACGTTAATCATTCGTGTTTGGGTTACAGAAATACATATGTGTACCAAATTTCAACTTAATCGGTCCATTAGATTCGGAGTAAATTGGCTGTGACAGACGGACAGACAGACAGACAGACAGACAGACCGACAGACAGACAGACAGACACACGAGTGATCCTATAAGGGTTCCGTTTTTTCCTCTTGAGGTACGGAACCCTAAAAATATGAAAATCACACCCGGGAGTGCACAAGCGACCTACTTTAGAAAATTAAAAAGGGAGGACACAATTAAATGTTAATTAACAAACTTCGCACTCGGCGAGAACCAAGTTAAAAGTGTACTTAGGATAGGCATGGTACTTAGGTAGGTAGTGGTCCTACCGAAGTGGAAGACTGATTTCGGATTTTTACATTTCTGCTCTTTTTAACCGACTTCCAAAAGGAGGAGTTTGTATGTTTGTTACGCGATTACTCCGCCAATTATGAATAGATTTTGATGATTCTTTTTTTGTTTGGTAGATCATACTTCAGAGGTAGTCCCATATAAATTTTATTAACTTTGCTTGGGTAGTTTTTGAGTTAGCTTTAATTATACGTATTTTTTCCCACTTAGTATGTAGATGATATGATAACTTCTTGTCACTGTTATTTACATAGCACGTAGTGGTATTCGAATTTGTGTGGGGTAGATACCACAACTAAAAAGTGAAAAATAAAAACTTTTTACAACAAAAAAAACAACAGACTTCAAAAAAAAAACACTACAAAGTGAAAAATAACTTTAATTTCGGAAGTCGGTGACAAAGAACGAAAATTCAAAACCAAAGACACCGACGAGTGTTTTTTTTTTTGAAGTCGGTTGTTTTTTTTGACAGCTGAGCAGCGGGGTAATTGCGTACTAGCAATGGCTTTAATTTTGACAGTTCAACAACATACATTGCGTTATTTACATTGTTGAGCAGATAAACTTTTCGAACATAAGAAGGAATGTATTAGCAATATCCTTCAAAATAGTTCAGATTGTGATTCAAAGTGCGCTACGCAATTAGGGTGCGGGTCGTGGGTTCGATCCTTATGTAGGTCGGTAAAGTGTGTTTTACCTACCGAAAAAACTTTTCAATTGCAGCCTGGATTTGTATTCTCCGTACTATGTGGGACTTTGAAAACTTCAATAACTCTTGGCCCTGGGTATCAGGAATAAAATTGAACGGACTCCGCGTGTATTTTGCGGTTGCGATTAAGTACTGTAGCAAAGACCCAGCCTCGGACCAAACACAAAAAGCGGCGATAATTTGTGTCAATTTTGGTAAAATATACTTACTTATAGAGGTACATCGAAAGCGGGTCGAAACATAACCACTTTTTTTGTGAAGTCGGTTAAAAATAAGTGTTTATCGACTCATTTGGTGACCGTACAACCTTATAAAGTTGTAACCTATTTTATTTTATGCTTGTGGTGCAAGTCAAGTCATTGCTTATGAGCTTTGAACTGTTTTATCTTATGTTAAAAGCATACTTATTTTGGTTTTGTAAATGAGCTTTGTAAAATTTTGTGTACAATTGAATTAAATTCTATCTATCTATTCTATGTAAAGTGCCATTAAAATTTACCTGCACACATACCTACCAATCCTGCATTCGCAATTTAGTTTCCAAACATGTAAACGAGCATGTGTTTTTGGAAAAATAACTTTAAAACCCACATATAAACTTCAAATTGCGCTAAAACTTCAAAAAAAAAACTGACTTTTTCAATAGAACTAGTCATTCTAAAGTCAACTTAATGCACACTATTTTAAAGTTGATATTTGTTTATGTGGAAATAACATCAAATTGGAAATATGGATTTGAATATGGAATACCCTTCTCTTTTGTTGTCTGTACTTCTCTGAATGTTCCAGCTCCCTCGGGGGCAGAGACCCGGCGCTGCTACTGGTGCGGGCCGCTGGCGGAACAAGTGCACCGCAGCCAGCGCGCGCCGCCGTGCAGCGCACCGCACACGGAGGTCACAGACTGCGACCCTGGCTTTCCGTACTGCGCCGTCGTGGCCACGGCACCGCGTTAGTATGAGTCTTGATTTTGAAATCATCATCATCGTTCAGCCGAAAGACACTAGGCCTCTCCCAACCAACGCCACAAGGACCGGGCCTGTGCGTCCCGCATCGTGAGTCCACCTTGTAGAAAACCTACCCAAAATATGGAAATACTCCATTTTTAAGTGTAAAAACTTTTTACAAAAAAAAAACAACCGACTTCCAAAAAATACACTACATAGTGAAAAATAACTACCTACCTACTTAATTTCAGAAGTTGGTCTTTGGTTTTGAATATTCTTTGGCACCGACTTCCGAAATTAAAGTATTTTTTCACTTTGTAGTGTTTTTTGGAAGTCGGTTGTTTTTTTTTTTTTTTTTAAGTTTTTGCCAGATGTATGAACGTAAACGAGGCAAAAGGAGTATGTAAGGATCGTAGCAGGTGGCGTTCTGTAGTTTCTGCCTACCCCCATGGGAAGAAGGCGTGAGTTTATGTACCTATGTATGTTAAAAGTTTTTATTTTTCACTTTTTTGTTGTGGTACTACCTACCACAAATTCAAATACTGAACACTACCTGCTATGTAAATAACAATGACAAGAACTTATTATAACATCATTACATCATCCAAGACCTCCTCCTTTGAAGTCGGTTAAAAATATGTTGCGAGGAGTTTGTCTAAAATTGGCACGGTAATAACAAGGTTTGACCCAAGCCTGTCCTAAAATTGGTTTCATGTAATGTTTTACCAGTAGGTAAAGATTGATCATATTCATCCCAATCACAGCTTAGATTAAAAAATATCAAAAATATGTATAAATTTTTGTAAAAAACACTAATAGATCCTTTTTAATATCCCACAGCCTACGTAGAATCAAGATACTGCGTCAAGCTGTACCAAGATGAATGTTATTCGCTGTACTGCAACTCAACTAGAACATGGCGCATGACTTGCCCATGCCGAGGAGATCTCTGCAACGGACCCAGCACAGAGCACGAACTTGACGCCTTCGCAGGACTAGCCAAACTAGTGGCTAGGACACAACATTCTCGAAACAGAAGAGACCTCATTACTAAAACTGGCTTTATAAGCATGAACACTAACAGAAAAAATCGAATAGACAACACCACTGTCGAAGAAAATAAAAACATTATAAATAATTTAACAGATAACAATGAAGGCAATGAAGCTGATGTTAAAGAAAATGACATTCAAATGACCGATGTCAATACTACTGTGGATGCCGATGTTAAAGACATGGAGAGTAAGAGTGATACTACAGCAGCTAGTGTGCCCCCTGATGTTAAAAGCGATGAAGCACAAATGATTGAGACCACTACTCTAGTAGACGTTAAACTTAAAAACAGTGAAGCTACAACAGATAGTCCTAGTGATATTACGGAAGAAGTTATTAAAACCACCGATAGTCATATGAATGAAACTAGCATTCAAATAGATATTCCAAGTGTTAATATTGAAAGTAGCGATCTCAAAACTGATATTATATTATTGAGTAGCGAAACAACCAAGGTCTTAAATGACACAAAACTACCGGAAATTTCAAGCCCCAATGTAAATATCCCAGACGTTCCGACCACTCCAGAAATTATAACACAGACTGCAATGGAATCAAAGGCTATGGCAGAAACGACAACCGAAGCTACTAAAACTGCTTCAACTGAAGTAAAAATGAATGAAAATAAAATAAAACCCAGTGAACCTACAGTAGGACCACCAGCTACAGTAGGAGCTCTTCAACACGACACAACTGCCGCTAAATCTACTCCTAATGTAATCGCGACGACTACATCAAAACCACAAAATAGTACCGCTGTGCGAATCTATGCACACATTTTCACACGCTTCACAGTAGCCATAGGTGTTGTTTTAAATTACGTTTAAGATTTAAATTAATTATAATTTTTATGTAATACTTTTCGAATTATTCATTGTCAAAAGTTGATCTCTGTAAGTGAAGCTTTAATTGTTAGAAATTAAATGTAGAATAGTAGCGCTCATTCGATGTGATATTAGCATAGACAAATTGTAAATATTTTCTGCAATATTTTGAGTAATTATGTAGATGTGATCGGCCATTGGCACAAGAAATAAATACGCACAGAAAATCTTAATTGTTTTATTTATGTTCTTAGTCGAAGGTAAAATCATAATGCTTCGGCAACTGCCGGCCGCTTGACTTCGCTTCTAAACTTTTTGCTCCCTGGCTGAATGCTTCTCTTATATCTGATTCAAAGGGTTTTTCAAACCTTGTCTGCTTTATGGTCGGTCCATAATACTCAAATGTTGGAGGTGGCGGAACTTCCATACTATCGGAATCGTGTTTCCTTTTTTCTGTTCTTGTATTATCTGCCACGGAATCTGTAGCGTCTGTATTATCTAACTCATCAATAATAGGAGTTGGTTCCTGGGCCTTGACAAAATTTCTATATTTAAAGCCACTACCATCATTTTTCTTAGCTGATGAGAAATATAGTCCTTTATTTTGTGAAATGTCACTTAGATCACCTATTTCGGGAGGAGGTGGGGTCTTGGCTCGAGGTCTCACGTCCGCCCAAGTTTTAGTCGCAGGTGGGTGAGTGGGTGGGTTATTATTACCCACTTTATTTCCTTTATCATCAAATATCTTTGAATGGCCAGAAGCGGAAGCTTGTGGTGGAGCAAATTCTTTTATCCGTTTATCTCTCTGTTGTTCAACATATTCTTCTTGGCTCATTTCTCTGAATTTCTTCGCTTTTCCTTCTATTCCTTCCTTGCCAATATCCCATTCTCGAACGTACGCCTCGCGTAGCTTTTGCCTCTCTTTTTCCTGTTCTTCTTTGAGTTTATTTTCTTTTTCATTCGCTTTGGCATCTGCTTCATTCTTCTGTTGTGTCAAAAACTCTAGTAGGCAGGTAGTAAAGTCTTTTTGGTTTTCTGAAATAGAAAATATATTAATCAATAACTATCAATACTACAGCAGAATATAAGTCTCTTAAACAGAAAAAGCACCAATTATTGATGTGAAGAACTAATACTATTACAAGATGATGCATTTGAGTTGGGATACCCTGGACGTCTTCCTGGCGAGAAAAACCAAGCTCGGGCCAGCACAGGCTACTATAAAATCCTATCCAACTAATATTCAAAATGGGAAGGTGTGTTTGTTGGTTAGTCCTTCTATCACGCAGCAACAGAACAACGGGTAGACGTGATTTTTTGCGTAGAAAAAGATATGGGCCGGAAATTGACATAAGGCTTTTTATTTCGGAAACTTGTAAAGAACTCACCTTTAGGTTCCTCTGGCGGTAGGCCGGCCCTGGCTCTCTGCCTGGCGCGCGCAGCCGCAACTCTTGCTGCAATCATCTCATCCCTCTTCTTCCGCACCTGTTCAGCCTCTTGCTGCGCTTTCAGAGTTTCTGCGCGCTGCTTCATCAGCTCTTCCATTTGTTTCTTTCGCTCCGTTTCATCAGTGCTGAATGAGAAGTATCCGACGCCGTGGATTCGAGCCTCTGTAAGTAAAATTGGGTTTGTTTAGAAACTAATCTAGATAAAATGGAACGGTTTTTTTTCCTTTTTCGTCATGAAGATTGATAGACTGTATTTTAGTGAAATAATCTAAATCTATTGCAGACCAACAGATGAATGACCGCTATAGACAAATTCGTTATAATTTTTGAATTTTACGAGCGCGTGTCAATAAGTTTATTGTAATTTAAACCTTATGTCATCATAAGTAAAAGTCACATGAGTTATGACGCGCTTTCGGAATTTGCAACGTATATTTTATTACTTGATCAAGACTTATGGTATACGGACGGATATATATGTACTCAATTTGCAAGAGGCGTTACAAATTGGCATCTACAGGTACTATCGAAGAAACGCATTTGTACACCGTAAGGACTATTCTTGCTTGCAGCCCTCAGCCACTATAGTATCGCTTACCTACAAAAAAAAATGTAGTGTGTGCAGGATTTTTTTTTTTTCAAAATGCTTTTATATGCCTTTCCTCGATGGTACGCTTTCTGATTTCATTTGTTTAAAATTTCATCTGGTACTTTTAGGACAGATTATACATCAAACATATTTACAGAGAGATACAAACCGTCAAACAGCAAGTCTTGATAATGTATATCTCTATCTTTGCCGAGCAGTTCCTTTTCCTTCTCTTCCCATTTGTCTCGTAAAGATTGTAGATAATCGTTCGTAGTTTGAACTAACAGTGGCTTTTCTTTTACTACTGTAGTAGTCTCCTGTGGAGAAAATCAAAAAACATTTAAAAATAGATACAAGATTTGAACATTTGAAAACATGATCCTTATACAAGGTAAGTTTTTAACCAGTGCGCAAACTTTAACATGTGACTTTACTCATCATTATGAACAACTTCGCTAAAATCGCGAAAAAAAAACAGCTGTTCCCTACATTTTGACGAGTTATGCGAACATAAATGTAGGGAACAGCTGATTTTTTTTCGCGATTTCAGGTTTGGTCCCATAGTAAAAGTTGTTAATAATTATGAGTAAAGTCACGTGTTAAAGTTTGCGCACTGGTTAAAAACTTACCCTGTAGATTATAGAGGTGCAGGTGGAGGAGTATATTATAGGATATAACGAAAATAAGTGGAGTTGTGGCGATTGAAGCTTGTTTAGAAAAAAATAACTGGTAAGTTTATTTGATTTTTTTTTAGGGAGGAGCCAGAACCTCAGCCAGATCAATGATATTATACGTAATAAGATGTAGATAGGATCTAAATATCTACCCAACATACAATCTTCAAAAACGGCACAATGTCAAACCATTAGATGACACGTAGAAGTAAAGCGCGTCCTGCGCGTGTTTTTTCGAAACATTACACAAAAATCCTTACACATAAACATTTGTTTTCATACACAAGTTGTCTCCTGCGTATTAAAATATTTTTAGATTACAATGACATGCATGTCACATGTGTACAACGTCGTAATGAGTTCCGACGAGGAAGACGTACTTAAAAAGTATCTCTATTCCAATCCATCGTCAATTTATCACAACTTGTTCATAAGACAATATAACCTCAAAATCTGTGTTGAATGTCAGTGACAGACGTCCGCGGTGCGCGCAGTGGTTGAAAATGAAACAAACCCTTCCCCTCTTCACCCGCGCGGGTTATGTTTTCCATGCAGCTCGCAAAACAAAAACATCGTGTTTGCATACACATATCGTCGCCCTCCCCGCTAACTGTTGTATCTCACAAACTGACGTATCTGCACTGACATTACCTACGTGTTC
Source organism: Agrochola litura (assembly GCA_949152395.1). NCBI lineage: Eukaryota > Metazoa > Arthropoda > Insecta > Lepidoptera > Noctuidae > Agrochola > Agrochola litura. Next base: position 7,108,412 of record OX424512.1, read on the forward strand.
AGAAATTTGTTTCGAAAAAGTTCTCTCTAATCGTCGTGTCTGTGTCGTTTACCGTTTAGAAGATAATCACGTATTTTATTTTGCCTGAGTTTTGTTTGAGGGAAAAATATTCTCACCACCTATCGTATATGCACACATCTACAGTTAATAAGTTAAAGATTAAGTCAAGAGCTATTTATAAAAAGTTAATTCATTAATAAAGGCACAGCTAACGCAACTATATTACATACATGATTATAGCGCCCGACCGAAAAACTGTTGCCCTGGAAAAATATCAATTGCTAGATACGACAATTAGCGGGGAGGGCGACGATATGTGTATGGCCACGCCTCTTTGTTTCGATGTTTTTGTGTAATGTTTCGAAAAAACACGCGCAGGAGACACGGCTTAAGCATGTCGTAATTATCGGGAGCAAAAAAGAGACAAGATACTAAATAGCTTTATTTACCTCCGGTTTAACTACTTGTTCCTCATTTGAAGTAGGTCTGTCTTTATTTATGGCCCTCATAAGGTCAATGTCCCTTTTCAAGAACATTCCCATGTCCGATTTGTGACATTTTCGTGTTCGACCCAGGCAATCTGTGAACTCAGTCCTGAAACATCAAGTTAGTTAACATATAATAAAATATAAAGCACTAAATAACTCTCGAAACTCCTCAGATGTGATAGGTATCAATATTAAAAAAACTCAATAATTTCAAGTACTATCGAAGAAACGCAGATCTGTACACTGTAAGGACTATTCTTGCTTGCAGCGCTCGGCCGTTATAGTAACACTCACCTACGAAAAAAAGAGGTCGTGTGCACGGAATTTTGTTTTCAAAGTGGTTAGATATGCGTTACCCCGATGGTACCTCTGTGAAGTTTTGCTGGGTAATTTAATTTGACCTTATTTAAAGTAAATAACATTTTAAAGTTACAGTTTTTTTATAAGGTCATTAGCATGAATAACTTTAATTATTAGCCTTTAGCAGTTACAATCCACTGTAGACATAGGCCTCTCCCGCAATAGGGATGATGACAAACATATATTTTTTTGTCTGTCAGATAGATTATTAAAAAATATTGGACACGTATTTTTTTTACCTAATCAACAGACTACGGCTATACATTAAGTTAAAATGTGGAATGACGTCACTTCGGTAGATTTTATACTGAATTGTGACGTAGCAAGCCCCCACTCCCCAACTTTAATGCGTTTTATCTAAATCATTTATTAATATGGTATAGCAAAAGATAAGTGTCTAATATTTTTTTATTATCTGACTGACGGACTAGGCAACATCCCTATTTACTTATTTGGATTAAAACTAAGATGATCCATCATCATTATCATTTCAGCCGAAAGACGTCCACTGCTGGATATAGGCCTCCCCCAAGCACTGCTACTTCCACCGGTACCATGCTTCCCCCATCCTACAGAAGGTCATCGTCCACCTTGTGGTAAACCTTCCAACACTACGTCTTCCAGTATGTAGTCGCCACTCCAGAATTCCACTGGCCATCTGTTCTGCGAACAATGTGCCCTGGCTATCTAAACTAAGATGATTAGAACATCACTATTTACCATTCATCATCATCATCTTCGTTGGCATTACTTTCAGTCTCAATTGGTTCTTTTACAGGTTGTTTTTCAGGTTCCTGTTGCTTCTTAGTGTTGAAGTCAACAAGAAATCTGCTAGCCAGTTGAGAGTTGCCTGCACCGTCTGCTAAATGTTCATACAACTCAGCTTTCTTCTCCAATGCGAGCCTGCAACATTAATCAAACAATTATTAGAGCAGGGCAAGGTAAGGCCTTTTCCCAACCATGTTGGGGTCGGCTTCCAGTCTAACCGGATGCCGCTGAATACCAGTATTTTACAAGGAGCGACTATCTATCTAACCTCCACAACCCAGGAACTGGGTAATACGATAGGTAACCCTTGGTAAGACTGGTTGTCAGACTTTCGAGCTTCTGACAACCCATAACAACTGTCAAAGATTCACGAATGACAGCCGGGACCAACAGCTTAACGTGCTTTCTGAGGCACGGAATCTCGGTATGTAAAGATAGTCACCCATCCACTGACAAACCCCGGCAAGTATAGCTTAACCTGATGGATTAATCCGTGCGGCTGTTATTACTTAGCCACAAGCTCCTCCTCATGTATATCTTTTATCCATGGAATATAATTGCATTTTTACTTGTTGTATTTGTATGGAAAAACAGTCAAAATTTAAAAAAATAAATGCAGTATTAAACTTGTCTTGTCTTCACTAATTTTGTCTGGTACATCCTGGACAGTCAGCGTTGCCATCCACCTTACCAATTGGCACAGCATGAGCTATTTCCATTATATTTAAATGGCATTATGTGCAGAGTTTATACTTATAACCCCAATTTAGGTTACATCACCATTTAGGTTACAGTACTTACTTGGCTTTCCTACAAGCTTCTAACTCTTCAGTATCAACTGCTTTCAAACTGTCTTTGAATGTTTTCTTATATGCCTTTTTTTCATCTTTTTCATGAGTTTTATCTTTGGCTGAAGGAGGCTTAAAGTTCTCAAGCTTGTGCTGCGGTAGTTGCCTCTTTTCATTAACCTCCTCTTGTTTTCTTAATAACTCTGCCTTCAAGCTAAATAGCTGAAAATATAGTGTGATTATTAGTATTAAATCAATAATATTATCTTCTAAGTACATTATGTCTAAAATCAGAAAACAAGTCTAATTAGATAATATTTTGTATTTCAGTCCTTTTCAACACATTTGATCTGGGCAAAGCCTCTTCCCATTTCTCTGCCCTGGTTTCCAGGTCTTTCTTACAATGTTGTAGACCAAGGTTGCCATTACCTACATGGTCTTTAGCAACTTTTTTTTCTTGCCTTTGGACATTGATGGGACATTGGTTGTACATTTGTGCAGATTTGACATTAATTCTATTGATGTAACATCTAATGGCCTAAACAGAATGATGGGGTTCTTGTCTTTATATTCAGCTGTAGCAAGGATTCTGTGCCTGTGTGTAGAAAGGAATGTGTACTTACTGTGGATTTGTTGAACAGAATCTTTTTCGAACCACCATCGTTCATCTTGAGGGATGGTAGCAAAAATTTCCTAGCTTATAAATTCAATGTTATTGCATGTAATACAATCAGCTATTACAAAGCTACATTATTATCTGAAGAAGATACAGCACCTGATGATTATTGTTTACAATTTTGTGTTTTATTTACGACCGAAAATAGTCCGAATTATGCACAAATTATGTGTATGTAGCCAATGGTATCAGGTTCACGAGAAAACGCAACTTAATAAGTAGATGTTTCAAGAAGTGTTTTAGCCAAAGTCACCAAATCACCAAAGTAACTTTTTGAGATTACAAGATATTGACAAAAGCAGAAGCACAGCTGAGCACAGCACGTAAAATAATGACAAATTGACAATGACCACAGACTAAATTGACAATGACAAACACAGACCAAAGTAGTTAAGTGCTTGCTACACGGCTGCCAACCGCGTCCCCGATAGAGGTGACCTTGGTTGGCGACAGGCAGAGCTGTTTGAAATTTGGTCGTAAACCACCATCTACATGGTTGTAAACCACCAAGGTCACCTCGGTCGGGATGCGGTTGGCAGTCGTCAGAGTCGTGTAGCAAGCCTTTTAGTAGTCATAGAGCATTTATCTTTATGAACTATGACAAGTTAGCTAGAGGTGGGGCACATTGAAAACCACAGAGTACTTTTCAAAACTAAAATATCCGCGCGAGGTCTATCTGGATCCGCCATAAGCCGTAATGGAATATGGAATTTAGTTTGCGTCTTTGCGAGAATATCAACCGGAGTGAAGTTATTCATAAACCAAAACAGAATTTGACATCTCTGTATTGACCACTTGCAGGGTTTTTTATTGCTAATTTCATGGTCATCTGACAACCATCTCGCTGGCCGTGACGACAGAAATTTCTACACAACGACAAAACGGAATCTTTTGTGTACAAGCTAAACCTACATAGTTTGCGAATATTGTCATATGAAAAGTTTTATACGAAAATCACATCGGAATCAGAAACTGTACCTTTATCAAATTAGTGGCATAAGTGCTTGAGACCAAAATGTCAACTCCAGCCAGAAGACGCCTGATGAGAGATTTCAAACGGTTCGTATCTCGATATTTCTCACGTTCTCATAAACATCTGTAAACCGCAATGGATTCTAAGCACCCTAGTTGCCATTTTCAACAAAATTTTCTTTGTGAGAAAGTGTAGTGCTGATTCATCAAATTACATCACAGTCATTTTAATTGATTTCTATTCTGTTCTATATTTCGAATTCCAGTGTAAACAGCGAAGTTGTATTACGGTGGAGCTCTTTGTTTCGCTCACAGAGAGTAGGATACGCTATAAGTAGACATAGCTACGTCACTCTCGACGTCGTTTGTTGGTAGTCATTATTTAGGTTATCCAAATACATTTCATTTATGCGACAAAACGAAGCATTAACTCATCGAGAAAAATCGCAAAATGATGCCTTATCATCTGAATACTGCTAATCAGTATGAAACCTAAAAAGACATCTATGACCTTGATTATGTTATAGAGGTTTCCCTGAGAACTTGAGGGCTTTGTATGTAAATTGCATTTCCTATTATTTCTTTGTAAACTACTAATACTGATAAAATTAGCAAATATTTCATATTTTTAGAAACATTTTTTTTTCCTATTGTAAACAATAATAATCCACATGGGATCAAATAGCATAATTTGTTATGCTAATAGGAATATAAAATAAAGATAAAAAATATTCTGTAAATATTTTCTAGAATATCAGGTTCCATTAATAATTTGCTTACCACCCACAGCTTGCAAGAGGACCCCCCTACTGGAGTCTCTGGTGCTCCCACTGACAACAATATCATGATCTGGAATGCTGTGATATTCGGACCCCATGACACTCCGTTTGAAGATGGCACATTCAAGCTAACAATAGAATTCACAGAAGAATACCCAAACAAACCTCCAACGGTTCGATTTGTGTCTAAAATGTTTCACCCCAATGTATATGCTGATGGAGGAATCTGTTTAGACATTCTGCAAAACAGATGGAGCCCAACATATGATGTTTCAGCTATATTAACTTCTATACAGGTAAATATTACTTTTAAATCAGAAAACAAGAAAAGCTTGTTGTATCTGGAGTTTATTTATGAATTAGGAAATAGGTACCTACTCTAGCCATATTCACTGTGTGACTAATAACAATAAAACAAAACATTTGCATTCTTGAGTATTTCATAATATTGTCACATTTCTATTTGATGAATTGCAAACTTACTTCTTTTTAATATTATAAATCTTATAAGAATCCACTAATTACTGTACTTTTATGCCTTGTGCCATTCTTGTGCAATAATGTTCAGTTAGTAATTTAATAGGTCTCTATTTACATCTCAAAATATAAAATATTATTCTAGTCCTATCCTATCATATTACAAAAACCTAATATTGAATAATATATTTTGTTTCAGTCCTTACTTAGTGACCCTAACCCCAATTCACCTGCGAACTCTATGGCAGCACAGCTTTATAAGGAGAACCGGCGAGAATATGAAAAACGGGTGAAAGCATGTGTAGAACAATCATTTATTGACTAGCAGGGGTCGGCCTGGATCTCAGTTAAATGTGGTGTACACAATACCTGCGCTGCCGGTCACCGGCCAATACCTCCTTATAAATTTCATTGGGACAACCATGTAAATTATAATTACATACATCATCATACACCAAGTTAATACTGCAAAAGTATACCAGATTAATAATAAATAATTATGGGTTTTGGTGAACTAATTTAAATAATAATTGATAAGGAACCAAAATTTGAGTCAACAGGTAATAGATGGAATTAGCTCCACATTTATACAATTTAATTAACATTCAAAATCAAAATCAAAATATTTTATTTCACATAAACCCTTGACCTTACATACCAATAACTGTAAGAGTAGTGTCAGCATTACACTCAAATGTATCATCTCATGTGTGAACTACTTTTTTCATAGTGAACTTTAATCCTTTTGTCTTACCATAGTATATTCATGATTTATTGTAACTCTAATGAGAGAAACAATATTTATATTGATAAATCGAATTATTGTTCAATAGAACTATTAACTAATTAGTTAAAAATATGTGAACTTTTATCAAGTTACACTTGCACATGATAAAAACATAACTAAGCTTTGCTTGATTGAAATCTAGAATGATTGAAATGTCATCTTGGGAATCATTAAAACAATTTTTGTAAATCTTGGCGTACACAAAAAGTTACAACATTACAACATTTTCTTTCCTTTTTGATTGTTGCATTGTCTTAGGTAACTTTTGGAATACTTGTATTTTTATTATTGAGAAACTATACAATAATGTAATGTAGAAATTATAATTATTTGCTGAATTATTATAATTGTTAATTAATACACCCTAGTGGTATCATCATGTGTTTACCTAAAATAGTACAAGTTTATTTTTAATTTTCAAAATTATTATCTATTGACTCCAGTGGTTTTTTTACTAATACATTGTCATTATTATTCTGCTGCACAAAATTAGGTCGAGTCTCATTCGTGTATAATATAAGCGTCCCAATGGATATTTTTGAAATGTGTAGCAGTTTTCTTGTTTTCTAATAAAGCTGAATGTTTGAAATGTCTTATGTTTCATGGACATTTTTAAGTATGTGTAATATTTCGTCTTCTAGTAAAATATTATTTTCGGTTTTACAAAATGTTTTTTATTTTTATAGTGAATATTCCTGGTAATATTTCAATTGCTTCATCAGATTCACAATCACTGTCGTTTTGTCTATTCTTCCGTCGACAAAACCTGTTTCTATGGCGGTCATGCGCGTGCAGGTGGAACCTGAGCTCACTGTATGTGTGTAAAGATAATAATTTTTATATCATCAATAGTTTTCGCAGCGCACGACAAAAAATTACTTTTATAGGCAAATTTTTGATACCTTGGGTTTACTGCAATTTTCGTAGGGGATTGCTTGTTATTTTTTTAATAAAAATTTAATCGTTAAGTATTTTTTGAGTTTATCACATTACAAACAAACACAAAAAATCTAATATTTTCTCTTAATATTAGTTTAGATAGTGTTGTTGTTGGAACATAGACCTATGTATGTAGGAAGTTGATTTTGACTGCACACTTTTCTTCAAGACTTGCCAAATATTATTGTTAAAATAATATCTTCATCAGCTGCGTCACCAATCTAATTATAGGGTTACAACTGCTGAACGTGAGCTCTGGGTTCGATTACATGGATTAAGGCTGGGAATACACGTCCGATTTTTTCATCAGATAGGTAGTCGGATCCGAGTCTGATCCGGCTATCAGAACAATGCAAACTATCAGACTAGGATCGGACGTGTGTTGAATGTTCAAACAAAATAATGGTTCCAACGCCTTCCGATAGCCGGATGCGACTATCTGATGAAAAAATCGGACTGTATTCCCAGCCTTAACGTTATTGGCGAAATGTAGGTGTCTTCTTTTCGTGTGGTTAGTGACTAACCTGGTATCAGAGTTTTAAAGCCGCCCATGGGCCTAACTTTGCTTCACAAGCTGTCGAGAAATATCTCTCAGGCCGGATTCTTCACGATGTTTTCTACCGTTTTTAAAATCGAGGTGCATGCCTTGGGTTCGAACTCGAGACCTATGACTTGGTAGTCTGACGGTCACACCACTAGGCTATCACTGCCCAATCTAGGTAGGTATGTTTATGTAGGTGAAATAAAGTGAAACTAATTAAATAAGAAAAATAGTTTATACGAAATGTGAATTCTTACAAAAGTATATCTTAATATACTAAACCATTATTGCAATATAATAACATTAAAATAATTCCTTTTAAATCAATTAACGAAAGTTCTCGCCAGTAGAACCTCAGGACTGGATAAATTTTTTCAAGGTTTTTTTTACACTTTTTTATACATTCCGTACAGATAAATAAATTTTCGTAAATTTAAAAAATTAAATACTTAATACAAAAAAAGTAGTTTGAACCAAGCTCAATTTGGTTACACAATAAATTGTTCACCTTGTTTTAAGGTCTTCTTTTAATTTATAATGTATTAATTCCATACAGACTATGGCATCTTCTGCACTGTCGTGCCCATCTACAGAATTTTGTATTATCTTCTTCAAATATTCAGATGATAAGTTTCTAAGTGCTCGTTTGTATGGAGGCCCCATTTTATGTGGATACAGGACACTAGTATCAATGACAGTCTCGTGAATTAGTTTAAGTACTTTAAAATCTGATTCTAAACTATGCCCTATTAAAATAGTTTTACTATTGAACATTGTAAGGAGTGTGGCTTGAACATCTAATAATGTTGTTGTTACTCCATACATGTGTTCTTCAGTTATTCCAGAATATCTAGTGTTGTAATCTATTATAGGGTGCAATGGTCTAATAAATGTCTCGTATACAACTTTACATTCAGAATTTATAACTGTTACTCTAGTTAAATCCAAACCATGAGTGGTATAACACATCTCACAATCCAATGCATAAATGCCATAATCATCCATTTCAGTTTCTGGAGGTAGAGTCTTTACAAAGCCTTTCAAATTCTCAAAGTCAACATATTCATAAACGTGACTGGGAGCTATACAACAGCCATCGGATGTTCCATCTTGACTGCAGCACTGGTACCTTGCTTCACCTCGAACTCGATATTTGTTATTAGGATGGTAAATGCATTCCTCCTTTGTTGCTGCAAAACCAATCTTATTCACCATATATTCTTTCTTGCATCTACAACAGGTTCTGAAAAAGCCTTTTGGGGGTTTTTGTTTATTTTGACCATAAATAATAGCCCTACCTTTTTGCCCACTCTCATGAGGCCTGGGAAAACCATTTTGTTTAAGTTGTTCCTCAGTTAATATCCATTTTGCAATATTATTGTATAACTTTGCACCTACAAACTCTTTTGAATTATCTGCATTTTTTCTATTCTTGCCTTCTATGCTCCATGAGCCCATCGGTTTGCCAGGTGTCATTCCTGGCATATGTTGTAATGTTAAGCAATCAGATGCTGATTTCTTTACCCCTTTGCATTCCTGCAACTCTTTCCTTAAGCGACTAACAGCTAATACTGCAGAATTCTTGTATATTTGTACAGTTGAACATTTTTTACTAGTATTCAGTTCTTCATGTTGAGCTCGAGCATAAGCATCATGTGCAGTAAGATACAATTTCAAACATTCATCTATCATCATGTTTAAATACGTAGATCTTATATTTGCGGCAATTTTAGAACCGAGAGGTTCTAAAACACCTGGTCTGTCGATAAATTTTTCATTTGGTATATGAGCAACTCTTTGAGCTCCTTTTTTGACAGTTTGAGTGATAGTAGAGCTAGTTGAAGGCTCACTCTTGGCAGAACTCTGACTGGGTGAAATAGATTTTTTAGCATATAATAAAGTGGAAGCATATGGCACATGAGCTATGCGGATCTTGGTGTTACCAGTCGTTGGAGGGGTGAAGTTATTCTTAGCAGGTGTATTTTCACTGTTTGAAGAAACACTTGTATTTTTTTTTGTAATATGGTATTCTCGAACTTTAGCTAGCCTTTGAGCCATTGTTTGGGCTGCATTTACTTTAAAATCTGGTTTGATGGGTGCTTTTGGTGTCACTTTTATGGGTTTATCAGCTGCTCTAGATATTCTTTTCTTTCCTATGATGGTCTCCTCTTCATTTAAATCCTCTATCTTAGTTGAATCTTCGATAATTTTAGGCTTTTCTATAGGAACATATTCATCAAATATTTTCTTACATTCCAATGCTATGGCATCTTCATCAGATTCCATATCAAACTCTTCATCAAGCAATTCCTCAGCATTGTAATCTTCATTATCAGATATGTTATTACTTTCATTATGCTTGCTACTCTCATGTTCCTTTTTAGATTCTTTATCTTTAGAACTCTTATGGGAGGTCTTACGGTCTTTATCTTTTGTTTTAGATTTATGTTTAGAATTAGAGCTATGCTTCTTTGTATCATGTTTTTTTGATGAGCTATGTTTTGAATCTTTTGAACTATGATCAGAACTTTTAGAACTGGAATGCTTTTTCTTGTCAGATGTGCGTTTCTCTGTTTTGTCCTTTTCCTTGTCTCTACTTGAACTTTTATGTTTTGATTTATGTTCTGAATTCCTTACTTTGTCTTCATGTTTAGTTTTATCTTCAGACTTAGATTTATCTTTCTTATCTGAGCTGCTTCTGTGATGTGACCTACTATTATGATTTTTATCAGAATCTTTTTTATTAGAACCACTTTTTTCAACAACTTTTTTATTGTCATTGTTATTGCTTATGCTATTTTTTATATTAACCTTTTTTAAGTCACTACACAAACTATCTTTTCTTATTTTATCATGATCAGACTTTTCTTCATCTAATATAATTTGATCTAAAATATCAAATTCTGGCCCCAGGTCATCGAACTCGTTAAGGTCTGAAGACAATTTCCTTTTCTTAGGATCAGGTTCTTCTTCATCACTAGAAAAACAAGGTGCAAGCGATCTTGGTGTTGGTTGATAGGTAACTGATGGGGTTTCACTTTTTGTGCTAACTTTGGTTGGTTTATATTCTAGTATTTTCTTCTTACTCGTATTTTTATCAGACGGAACATAGTTAACTTTACTAGTGTTATTAGAACCTTCATTAGGAATATATTTTTGCAGTTCTGTCTCAGTGCCGGGCAAGTACTTTTCAGTAGATACAGTTGATCCTGTAGGTGTATATTTGTCGCACTGCACATTTTCAGTGCTACCTGGTGTATATTTCACTGGTGGGGGAATGTAAATAAAAGGTTTGGAGGACCCATTAGTATCTATGGGTCGTTGAATAGATAGACCGGCAGGTTTTCTCGGCGTATATGGTACTGGAATATGTCTCTTTCTTTGTTCAAAAACATCCTCTTTATTTTCCTCTGTGTCAGGATTGTTGATCTTTTTCAACTCAGCTATTGGTGTGGGGTTGTATGTCGCTTTGGCAACATTTGGAACTAGATTTACTGAATTACTGTCTGGCGGTGTTTCGGTCGTTGCTGTCGTTGATCCGGAGGCTTCCTTCTGCTGAAGAACCTTTTGTACAGCAGCCGACACAAGTTTCTGTAATATTGCTCCACTTTCGATTCCATCATTTGTTGTACTCTGAGATTCTTTTTTAACGTGTCGAAAATGACAGTAAGGTCTTTCGCATAGACCATTATCATAAAAAGGGCAGTTGTATCCTTTAAAATACCCTGTCGATGGAAGCATTACTCTAAATTATTTTTCAATCCACTGAATACCAAAAACCAGCTAAAATCACTCCTGTCTCCAATACAGATAATAAAACATAAAACTGATTCATTCATAAAAATAGAAATTTGCCGTGTTAGTTAGCACTTACTTATTCCATGGCTGTGCTGGAAAAAGAATTTAGGGCTATTTTATTTTTGACAGGAATTAAGTGCCTGCTATACGGCTTCCAACCGCGTCCCCGACAGAGGTGACCTTAGTTGGCAACGAATACAAAGACATTTATTCGTTGGATATTATGGTTTAGTCAATCAGAGTTCTAATACAATACGATACGACTCACAAGCAGTTACTAACTGCGTCCCGCGTCATCTCGATCTTTCTCGTATTAATGTTTATAAACCGTGTTTAGTTATAATAATTTCATCATTAAATTCAGTGTGTTTATACTAAATGAACATTTCATTTCGTTTACTTAAAGAATCTATAATACACCCTAACAAAAGTTCTATATTCTACAGGACACATCCACCGCTAAAAGAATACGAATATTTACATTTACATGGTCATAAAACCTAACTTATATACTCTAATAACAATATAAAACACTTAGACTATAGACATAAAGACACATTTGGACTCTATTAAAAATTAAAATAAAACAACAACAATATTTGTAGGTATTATAAAACTAAATAAATCCAATATGTATTACCCTTATAATAAAAAAAAATCCTTTAGTGTATATAAACGATTTTGGAGAAGCCATGTTTTTATATTTGACGAGCATTGCTGTTTGAAATTCGGTCGTAAACCACCATCTACATGGTTGTAAACCACAAAGGTCACCTCTGTAAGGACGCGGTTGGTAGCCGTGTAGCAAGCCCTTCAGTGGATGTACAGCACGCCGCATGCACGCACGATCGTGTGTATGTGTACGCTACGCGCAGCACCGCGGCCTTGGCGGAACGTACAGCAAAATGGATAGTGAATATGGCGCTTTATTCAATATCCATCTGCACGGCTTTTGCGGTGGTGGGGGTGCTTGCTGGATGCAAAATTGCGTCATGTAAATCCATCAAGGAAATAATAATCATTTCGACGTACGTCAAGACTATTCACTGTAGTTTTTCGTCGTGCATCGTGCGTTTCCTTGGCGGGATATACAGCAAGATGATGATGATTAAGCTAAGAATACACGTCAGATTTTTTGATAAGATAGTCGGATCCGACTATCAGAACAATGCAAACTATCCGACTATAGGATCGGACGTTTGTTGAATGTTCAAACAAAATAATGGCTCCAACGCCTTCACCATCATTGTTCAAAGTCAAATAATTTATTTCAATTAGGCACATAAAAGGCACTTTTGTTCCAGTGTGAGAGAGAGAGAGGTGGAGCTATACAGCATAAATAGCACTGTCCCATTATCACAGTGGAACAATAATGACTATAACACGTTACAGTAAAGGGCCTAAAAGCTGGGTCAGACTATCTGATGAAAAAATCAAACGTAACTCTAGGCGCTTTTTTTAGGATATCACTCAAGTGCCTGCTAAACGGTCACCAACCGCGTCCCAACAGAGGTGACTTTAGTGGTTTACAACCAAATTTCAAACAGCTCTGTCTGTCGCCAACCAAGGTCACCTCTGTCGGGGACGCGGTTGGCAGCCGTGTAGCAGGCCTTTCACATTGATTTGATGTTACCAGAAAAAAAACCCCTCTTGCCGGGCTGAATGAACTAAATATTTTATTTTTTTAAAAGGGGGCATCTACATTTAGTATTTATTTATTTCTGCTGAAAATAAGGTTTTATTTTACAATGTGATACTGATTGTAAATGAGTAGTATATTTGAATAAAACGCAACCCAACCATAGCTGCTTAAACCTTTGAAAAATGATGTCAGGGTTGTTGTTGCGAATACCAAGATGAGAGGTGGGAAATTCAAGGCAAAGTATTTACAAATTTCTCAATACCTCGTTCTAATGGACATTTTCTATCGCTGCGAAGAACGTATTATCTGATAAGTGTAAGTTCAGTTATGGAGTTATTTTTAAAAGTTTTACGTTGGTGTCCATCGTCCTTTAGAGCGTTATCAAAACTTGTGTCAGATTTCGTAGATAGGCTAGTAAGTGTCATCGAATATTTGTATCCGGATTTCGAAGGAAAAGCTGGTTATTCCGAATAATAGCAATATGTTGGACGAGCTGGTGAAAGATTACTCTGCATACTTGAAGTTGGATGTGTTAAATGGTTTTCAAACCGTCCAGGATGTTGTTGATAATATGCTTACTAGACTTGAAGAACTAACTAGTGTGCTGCAAATGGTTAAACTGAAGAACACTGATTGTGGCTCAGCTGTTTCAGAAGACATTAGCAAATACCGCAGTGAAATAACAGCACTCTCTAAAAAAATAACAACACTGATCAATGTTATACAGAAGCTACAAAACCATGTAGATCATCTTGAAAAACAAGTGGACAAAGCAGAAACTGATTTTGGTGTAAACAATGATAACAAGATCAAAAGCTTCCTTAAACCATTCCTCAAGAGGAATAAAGAAATTGTTTCAAATACTCCTACACAGCCTTATGAGAAATTTGATTATGGAAGTGTTTTAGATAATTTTGAAGATGGGAAACCTTAAAAATAAGATAGGTTATTTTTTTGTACCTATTTTTATACATATGAGATTTTTATGGAATAAAATATAAGATTCAAACCCTGTAAATACTAAACTTGTGTACTTATGTAGGCTAATTTTGATCTAACATTTCCTTAGGTAATACAGGGGTTATTATGGTGCTTGTTTGTAAGGAATAAAACAAATGAGCTATGTATACACATTTTGCATTGTAAGTTACTCATAGTACATTGTAGTTTTTTTTTATCCTTGTGATATCCATATTTTATTATAATTTGTGAACTGTAAGGATCAGTGGGTTGTATAAACATAAACTTTAAGTATATCAAGAAATTTATTAAGTGCTCATTGGAATTACAAAAATTAAATCTTAATAATCATACAGCAGATAAGTACTGTCACTAACAAGACAATAGGATTTTTATTGTTATCAAACTGAATCAGCTTGCGTGCTGGCTGAGGGGTTATGCACATTTAATGGCTTTAATACAAGTTTTAAACTGCAAAGTGGAAGTTCTATGCTAGAAAATCTAAAACAACATTATAAAAATATAAACTAATCAGGTGACCCTAGGAACTACAGTAGTGAACACTATTGACTAAATGCAGGTGGTGCAATACAAAAACATGCTTAAATTCAAGTAGCTGTAAAACTTAACTCGCAACAAAATGGATAGCTATAGACTCCTTAAAACCATATCTCTATAGTACAAACCTTAATCATAATGGAACAAGTAGTCTTCTGTTGACATTCCTTATCACATATTCTTATGTTAAATTATTATTAAATCTTATGTTAACAAAAATCAATCCTTTTATTTGCCTGTTGATCCAAACCCTCCTTCTGCCCGTTTTGTGTCTGACAAATTGGTGACTTCTTTCAATACTGGGTAGTAGATTTTTTCACAAATCAGCTGGGCAATCCTATCACCCTTCTTGACTTCAAAGTCTTTGTCAGAATGGTTGAAGATAACAACACCCACATTGCCCCTGTAGTCTTCATCTATGACACCAGCTGTAACAAAAATTATCAATGATGGCCATCATGCAAATTTTTGTAAGTGTGCATGTTATTTACATAGTTTATATGTCTGAAGGTCTTGGTAACCTTCGCAACAAACTGGTTTTATCTTCAATAAAATAAATTACACTTCCTATGGAAATCTCTTATATTACTGCGAAAATTGTGAAGGTACTCAAGTATTACTGTTAGTACAACATGAACACCTCTGCCCAACCCTTTGGGGAAACAAGGCGTGATGTTATGTTGTTTGTTTTGTACAACATAAAGTGCCCAGCATCATGTTGGAAACAACAGCCTACATGACCATTAATGGTGCATCCACACCAAAGTTAGTTTTTGTAGAGCAACATTTGCAAGTGTTACAGGGCAACAACAGATAACAAAACTATAAAGCAAAAGGTATAGTAAGTTACTTCATGTTATCATGTTGCAAAATTTTGCTCTACAAAAAGTAACTTCAGTGTGCATGCACCTGAAGGGAATCTTAACTATCTTATACAACTTGTTTTAAATAGTACAGTATGATAATATTGGTTACTTTTAAACACGATAACTACTAGAAGTATTTGGCAATGGATACTAAGATGTTAAGATTGGCTGAAGAAACTGAAGATGTTGGCCACCTTGAGGCGAGTCAGTCATTGCTTCTAATGGACAACAGCAATACCAAAATGATTGTTAGTGACTAGTGTTGCTGTGCATACAGATAAATTTTAAGTTACCTAGCACATAATGCAAAAATAATTGCATGGATCAGTAAAAAAAGATAGTTAATGATATGCATTGACATTGTGATGTTGTAGAAATCAGATCTTAGACATCAGATAAGATAATTGCATTCAGAATTTCATATGACAATGTGCAATAAGTATTTTAGAATCAGTTTGTACATGTAATCAAAAACAAAATTAATATTTTTTGTTGTCATGAAACAATTGAATTATTTAAAGTGTCTTTGTCATTTAGTAATGCTTTTCCCCAAATGCTTTAGGTAACTTGAATGCTGAGATTGGATTATTCTTATGCCAACAGGAAGTAAAAGCCTCTCTAGAGCATCATAGAAAGGACTTACATCACATTGCTTTAGCATTTCATAACCTTTAATTACAAGAAACTAATATCTGTTAAGATGCAGGCATATGACACTCACCTCCCACATCAATGAAGTTTTTAACAGCTAGTCCTGACCTGGGCGCTACTCTGCCGTAGCAACCGGCTGGTAGTTCGATTTGCAGATCTGTCTTCACTAGCTCTTTACCGCGTGCTGGTACTACGTAGTCATAGGCACTGAAACATAAAGAACGTTAGAAATAGGTAAAACATCAACCTTACCAGGCAGTCTAATAATGGTAACCACCTCTTAAGATCAAATCCTGCAGCTTTTTCAGAACCTTTCATCGGTGGAAATGCATTGTCACTCAAACGTGTGAATTTCAGTTCAGTTTCTAGGCCTGAAGACATTTTGGATAAATTGAATAGAATTCGCTGAATAAACCGTGAAATTTTGAAAGCGCTAAGGCTGATATTTCTAAAGAAAAACGTTACAATGGAAAGCTATGATTGTGAACGGGCTGGCAGTAGAGCTGTGTATTACAAAAACCCGCCAGATGTGACGTTAATGACGTTTGTTGGCGCCAAATAGAATTACAAATGTCAAAAATGATGTTGCCCGCCGCTATAATGTATTTTACCTAAAAATATAAGGCAACCTAGCTTGCGTGGTAGACACCACAATCACATTATACACTCGCATTCACTTGGCCTGAAACACATTTGTATAAATTATTTATTAAGCCAAATCAAAATTATTAATGACAAATAAACTCAGTGTTTTGGTCGCTCAGGTACCATTATAATCGGTAAATTGTTTTAGGAGAGTTATGGCAGCACTATACTGTGCTGGTTAGGCCTATTCAGGTAATAAAAATATGCGATATCGCGGGCTTATAAATCTGGAATAAACCTTTAGATCTAAATAAAAATGGCAATAATTTTATAGAGAACCAGCTGCTGCCCACGGCTTTACCCACGTGGAACCTAATTCTTTTTTCTAAAATATGATAGTCTAAGTTACTCCTTATATCATCAGCTATCTGCCAGTGCAAGTCCCATCAAAATCGGTCCAGCTGTTTCGGAGATTAGCCGGAACAGACAGCCAGACAATTAAAAAATAGTTTTTTGTTTCAAGTACATACGCCAGCACATCAAGCTACCCGAAACTGTCAAATTTGCCCAATCAACTTTGAACCTTTTACTTCAGCAATAAAGTTGAAAATCTATTAAATAAATTTGACAGATTGTAGTAGCCTGATGTGCTGGCGTCTGTACCTATCCTAAGATGTAGTATGGAATCCCATTTAGTATGGATCAATCACAATCTGTTTCATTTTGATAGTTTCTGATGTGCTGGCGTCTGTACCTTAAAATAAAAATACTAGTTTTAGTGAAAAGTTGTTATTTTTGACATTACAAACAGACATCTTATTTTTATCTAAGTGTATAGACTAAGGCTGCATTCATGTAGAATGCTGGTAACCGGCGCCGATATACCAGCCTGGTACACTACAATGACCATCGTTGCGAAGGGCTGCCCCCCGAGTCCTCGCCACTTCTATGGAAAATGGTAGTAGACCCCCTCATCAAAACAATTCATGACAAAGGTTATTTCACCGTAGGTTACGCCGATGACATAACCAAACTAATAAACGGAACCCACGAAAACACTATCTATGCAACCTCATGCGTCAAGCCCTGAAAATAGTAGAGGAATGGAATGGTACAACAAGCACCAACTCTCAGTGAACCCTACAAAAACCGAACTGATTCTCTTCACAAAAAAGAAACAATTTACGACACCACAACTACCACGATTCTTTATAACAACTCTAAGCCTATGCATCTTTTTGGATAAACAGCTGAACTGAGCAAAACAGACCAACTATATCGCTATAAAAGCCAGCATATCCCTGTGGCAATGCAAGCGACTGCTTGGCAGGAACTAGGGGATTAGCCCCAAGGTCACCCACTGGTTATACACCACAGCCATCCGACCAATTATCACATACGGCTCACTGTTCTGGTGGCCCAGAACAGACTTGAGCACAGCCCAAAGAGATCTCGAAAAACTGCAGCGGTTTGCTTGTGTGCAGTCACTAGCAGTATGAGAACTACACCCACTGCCGCCCTACAGGCAATGCTTGGACTGCTGCCTCTGCACCTCATCGTGCGAGAGGAGGTGGCCCTGGCAGTCTTTAGGTTCCATTTATCAGGTACCCTAAGCAAAGACTCCAGAGTAAACCATACGCGTTTAAAGGAAGATGCGATCAAACGACGGTCAATAATGGCATCACCCTGCGACAAAGCCCCGAAAACACACCACTTTCAAAGGCACTACAGCATAATATTTAAAGAAGAACAGTGTGACTATTCAGGCCCGAAAGAGATGAGAGTATACACCGACGAATTGAAGACCAACTCCGGTAACGAAGTCGGAGTTTTCTCAGATGACCTCACATAAACAATATCCAGCCTGCTGGGAATGTTCAACATCGTCTATCAGGCGGTGTGTGTGGGCATCATACAAGCGGTCTACGCCATAGAACCCAGGAGAGTTACGGACACCCACAACATACGTAGGTATACTCTCCGACAACGCCTCAGTTCTCTAATCCTTACGGAAAAATATATATATTACCTCGAAGCTAACACTAGAATGTCACAATGCACTAAAACGAGAAACGGTATCTAGCCGCAACACGGTGACACTGCAATGGATAAAAGGACACAGTGGATCGCTAGGTAACGACGCAACTGACGAACTTGGATGTAGCACGGCAACGTGGCACGGA
Source organism: Agrochola litura (assembly GCA_949152395.1). Lineage (NCBI taxonomy): Eukaryota > Metazoa > Arthropoda > Insecta > Lepidoptera > Noctuidae > Agrochola > Agrochola litura. The sequence continues at coordinate 7,127,230 of OX424512.1, forward strand.
CCCGAGCCTATCGTACCTATCCCCTTCTACCAAATACGCAGGAGTTCACCCACACACAAGCGGAAAGGGAAGCTATGTCATCCTTGGATAGCAGGCTAATCAGGCGTTTATTACGCCTGGGATAAGAATGGCCTGCGCCTGGTGACGGGGACCATCACGGGACACTGCTCGCTAAACAAACACTTCCACGCAATAGGCATAACGGACAGTCCCCTGTGCAGAACGTGCTCTTTGAATGCACAGGCGTCACCCAGATTAGAACAGAAAATCTCAGGTCACCCAGATCTTACACAGATGTTCTGAACAGACCAGGAGATTGAATTAACTTCTGGAGGGAGGTGGGCTGGTTGGAATAATCACCGACGGCCGCCATGGCCCACGGACCTGAGGGATAAGTGCGGAAACCAAACTCCATAACATAGAACATATAGAATAGCATCGCCACAACGATAATTACCATGGCTATGAAATGAAATTTTAAAATTGTTTATTCTGTAAAAGGATCCCACCAAAAATATTTTCATGTAAAATGTTGCCAAGACGAGACCATATGGCTCGCACTGTCAAAAACTTATCAGATCTCATGTAGAGCCAAGCTTTTAACTCTACACGCCCTAACTGTAAAAGCCCTAACTTCACAAACTCTACACCTTAGTTTACGTAGTAACTATTTAGTAATCTGTGCCTTAGTCAAGATATGTGGCTTGGCCGTTTTCAGCCCCATCGTCTTCGGTTTATTGGTGGGCGTATAGAGTTAGAAGCTTGACTCTACATGAGATATAATTAACTAAATTAATAAAAAAAATAACTATTGTATTACAGAAAAGTAGATGAACAGTGAATAATTTTTCACCTTACGCCCATATGACGGTAGCGAAACGGCCAAGCCACATATTTTCACTAAGGTAAAGAGTTTGTGAAGTTAAGGCTTGTACAGTTAGGGCGTGTAGAGTTAGAAGCTTGGCTCTACATGAGATCTGATAACTTTTTGACAGTGCGAGCCATATGGTCTCATCTTGGCAATATTTTACATGAAAATGTTTTCTGTGGGATTTCACTTCTTTTTGTAAGTTGCTAAGACATTTTAATTTTTTTTTTGTTCATTTTTTCTTTCTTTCGGAGTGTATTTCTTGCACATCCGAGGTGACTTTTTCATAGCCCACTCTCTATCTTTGCCTTTTTTTTTGAGTTTGTAAGGGAAAACCCATACAAACTTCCATCCCCTAATTTAAAGGGTTACCAAAAATCCTGACTTATTTATAACAAGGAGTCCCTATTTCAATTTTCAGACCTCTAGCATCAAAATTTGCGGAAGTCTCATGCAAACTTCCATCCCCTAGTTTAATGGGTTAGGGGTAAAAGTTCCCAAGTCTTAGATTTTTGTGTTGTTTGTGTACTAATACTAGCTTACATACCAAATTTCAGCTTTCTAGGACTTCAGGAAGTACCCTAAGAATTTTTATGATCATCAGTGAGTGAGTGAGTCAGTGAAGAAATCAGGGTTTTTTAGATATTTACTACAAATTCGCAAATAGAGGAGGTCATTTACTAATTATTGAACCATACTTTCCCCAGCTAAAGTTTTATTGTTTGGGAGATGTGTTAATTTTTATACTTTATTGAGATTTTTTCCAAAATTTGACCTTCAAGCATTCATAACTTCAGTTTTTTCATTATTTTAGTTTTTTTTTTTTGTTGGTAGTCATAAACATTTGTGATTAAAATACGTCGGAACTTCCCTCAAAATAGGGTTAAAAAATAAGATATTACGCCCAAAAAATAAAAAATACTTTTAAAAAAACTTTACGATCAGATTCGACCTGAAATTAAAAAAAAAAACTACGGTGTTTCAATAATTAATTTTAATCTAAGTTAGTTCTCGTACGTACCACGTATTAAATCACAAATTTTATGACAACCAACAAAAAATAAAAAAATACAAAAATAATGAAAAAACTGAAGTTATGAATGCTTGAAGGTCAAATTTTGGAAAAATCTCAATAAAGTATAAAAATTGACATATCTCCCAAACTATAAAACTTTAGATAAGGAAAGTATGGTTCAATAGGTAATTAGTAAATTACCTCCTCTATTTGCGAATTTGCTATGGTGGGTCCAGATCCAGTCACCCTGTATAAGAGCTATGCAATTGAAACTTTATGTATAATAAGTCCACTATTTCAATTCAATTCAAAATATTTCATTTCACATAAACCTACAAGGGCACTTATGAAACGTCAGAAGCTAGGTGCACGGTTACAATTGGTCGCTTCCTATGGAGAAGAGACGGCAAGAAACTCCACGGTTACTCTTTTCAAAAATTCACATCAAACCCCAGTGAAGTTTTTTGAAAAATACGCTTGATGGTTTTTACGTGATTCTCAGTTTTTTATCCGCGTTAGACATAACTTTACAAATTAATTACACTATGTAATATAAACATAATACAAAATATTCACAGATTAAGTTATTAAAAAATGCTCTAATTTAATATATTTCATCCAAATCATTAACACTACTCGTTTAGACGTGATCTTCAGTATAAAATCATTAAAAGTCGGTTATTGGACGTCGCCATAAGTGACGTTCAAACTTCTAAAATATATGGCTAGACAGTCGCTAATCATTACCTATAAGGCAACGTTTATAAATAAACCCGTGTCTTTAGCTCTTAGGTATGCTTGTTTGCATAAGTCGACAAATTTAATTCTATTTCTGTATGAATGGATAGAAGAAATCTATCTTATACATGGCAGGGTGCTAAAAATTTCGAGCTCGTTGTCGCTCGATCACGCATTCTGGCATTCTACACGCTCTTGATTTTTATGCTTTTCTGCTTAACTTGACAAAGTTACTTCTATTCCTGTATGAATAAAGAAAGCCAAATCTATACGAATAAGCGAGGTGCGAAAATATTTGATCTCGCTTCGCTCGCTCTTGCATTCTCTTGAACTTTTCTGCATCAGTTGACAAATTTCTTTATGGTGGTCAAAAGAAATTCTAATCTAGTAACTAGACAGGGTGCAAACATTGTCTTGCTCGCTTCGCTCGCATAAGTTAATATCACTTCTTCAGATAAAGCAAGGTGGACAGGCATCGGAAACTATAAATACGTTAGCCTACCTGCTAAAGCTGCACTATGAATTTATTTTTATAAAAATCAATAAATTGTAAGTAGGTACCTAGTCATGCACTACAACTATTAACGTATCGTGTACCTACCTAACTAGGTAAATATATTTATACAATCGTATAAACTGCAACACTGCAGATAATGCTTATTTAGTTTATCGATTAACCTTAACACTTGTACCCATTTACTAGACTTAACCGAATAGATAGGTACCTATAAAGTACGAGAGCTAGAATCAGCAGGTATCCTTTTGATATGGGATTCCATACTACATCTTAGGCTACAGGTAGGTACTTACCTACAAAGTACAACAGCTAGAATCAGCAGGTATCCTTTTGATATGGGATTCCATACTACATCTTAGGCTACAGGTAGGTACTTACCTACAAAGTACGAGAGTTAGAATCAGCAGGTATCTCTTTGATATGGGATTCCATACTACATCTTAGGCTACAGGTAGGTACTTACCTACAAAGTACGAGAGTTAGAATCAGCAGGTATCCTTTTGACATGGGATTCCATACTACATCTTAGGCTACAGGTAGGTACTTACCTACAAAGTACTAGAGCTAGAATCAGCAGGTATCCCTGTGATATGGGATTCCATACTACATCTTAGGCTACAGGTAGGTACTTACCTACAAAGTACGAGAGCTAGAATCAGCAGGTATCCCTTTGATATGGGATTCCATACTACATCTTAGGCTACAGGTAAGTACTTACCTACAAAGTATGAGAGTTAGAATCAGCAGGTATCCTTTTGACATGGGATTCCATACTACATCTTAGGCTACAGGTAGGTACTTACCTACAAAGTACGAGAGTTAGAATCAGCAGGTAGGTATCCTTTTGACATGGGATTCCATACTACATCTTAGGCTACAGGTAGGTACTTACCTACAAAGTACTAGAGCTAGAATCAGCAGGTATCCCTGTGATATGGGATTCCATAATACATCTTAGGTTACAGCTATGTACCTACAAAGTACATAGGTACTAAAGCTGGAATCACCAGCACCATAATCTGTTTAACTTTGACAGTTTGAACTATCAAAATGAAACAGATTGTGATTGATCCATACTAAATGGGATTCCATACTACATCTTAGGATAGGTACAGACGCCAGCACATCAGGCTACTACAATCTGTCAAATTTATTTAATAGATTTTCAACTTTATCGCTGAAACAAAAGGTTCAAAGTTGATTGGGATAATTTGACAGTTTCGGGTAGCTTGATGTGCTGGCGTCTGTACATATAGTTTTCTATTCACTATCTTGAGATAATATTGAACTAAATATCCATCGTAACTCTACGGAGTAGGTACCTACCTGTAGAGGTATAAAATAATCAGTTTACTATTATACCTACCTACATAGGTAGGTACTTACAAGCTATAGGTATCTAATCTTTAAAATGTAAATCAACTCAGAAATGCTTCGATCAACAATACCAAGAAATGGAAGAATACTAAATACCTGGATGGATTGAGAATGGATTTGTAATTTTGAATAATTTATTATGTACTTTTTAATATTTTTTTTAATTTAAATGTCTTCATGTTGTGTTAGTTTATAAATAATTACATTTCGATACAATGTAAAAATTGGTAATGAAATAAATAAATAAATAAAACCTACTTAACAAAACTCTACAAAACTTTGACCATAAGCGTCTCTCCCTAGGTCCCTATCCCTAAATTATCGTTTATCAACATATTATATAAAGTATCTATAGTACAATATTATCGTTCGGATCGCCTGCATATTAACTTGTACAAATAACTTCAAACCAACTCATGAGTCATTTTTTACCTACTCTTAATTCCTTAGTATGCGACCCAAAGAATACAAAAAATTCTACCTGCTACAAAAGAGGTCCCAGATTTGGGCACAATACGGATAGCAGGCGGGTGATCTACAGCGATTATCTCCATCTAAAGGTGGCACTTTGAAAATGTCGAACAACGACGACGGCGGGAGTCGCGTCGATCAATATTTTGTTACTAGCTATACGGAAGTTTGCATTCTAATTCGATACCGCTCAAATTTGAATCACCTCCGAAGCATTTCCGCCTATAATTTTGAAATACAAAACCGCAGCGATGAAAAACGTCCTTTAAAAAAAGTGTCCGGAGTGCGTGAGATATTAGTGATTTACTGTGATTCATTGGGTGAGCCCCCAAGAAGGGGAGTTTGTCCATTTTTATATTTACAGCGTGTCCCTCGCGACATGCGCGTCGTCTCTACGCCAGTCTCGCTACTACAGTATCACGCACGTACACCAGCGCAATGAAACTGATGTAAATATTACTCCTACCATAATATTTACACGCGGATTGTTATTTTCAAAACATCAACAAATAGTGAAAGTGTTGTTAATATGAATTCAAGTGAAAAAAAGTGAGTTTTAAGTGTGAATTACTGAGAATTGTGACTGTGAATTGTTTCGCTTCGATCCAAGTCTGAGGAAATGCCGCCCGTACTCAATGTGCCTATTTCAGGAAGCATTTCAGCAGGGAACTTTTCGTTCTCGTAACTTACGCTAGAGGTCAGTATAAAACTTAGCCGCTAAAAGTAAAAGTTTTTCAGTCATATTTTATTTAAAATTCATAAGTTTATCTGTAGCTATAAGTATCGCAATCTATCTAGGGTTCAAACACCGACAAGCTTCCCTCTTTATCAGCCCTTCTCCGCCCTTTACGCATGATCGACCGGTAGTTTTGGGGTTCACGTTCGGTGTAGGGTAGGGTGCGTGTACTATGGGTATCGCGTACGTATATATTGTATAGTCACCCATAGCTATAACACGAGCACAATGCGCCATTCAACTATTGAAAATTGAAGCTCGATATTTAAATTGAATCTTGAAGGATGCCAGTGTGCATGTATGATATTTTGAGAAACTTTTGACAAGTCAGTAGGTAGGCATAACCTAGTTGCTATGAATAGGAAATTACTACATAATCTCGATCGTTTTAATAAAGGTACATACACAAAGGTACCTAAATAGGTGCCTAGCCACAGTAGCCACTCAAGATTTTTATAAATTGATTAATGAAATAAGTAAATTATTTTTTTGTGTTGTATTATAGATAAAGTGCAGGAGTTAAATACTTAGTTACGTAGTAGACCTAAATAACAGATTCGATTCTGATTAGTAAAAAATAAACTGATAGGTACCTACTAACTACCATGTTAGATACTACCATAGAAATATAAAAAACAGGAGAAGTGGCATGGGGGCGTATCTGTGTCCGCGCGTAATGATCAAAGTGATCATTGCATACGAAAATGGCCGTCTCCGCGAACTAGTGTGCTTTCGGCCGTGATCGGGACAATTTATAAGAATGCCGTGTTGTTCAGTGGTTTCTTGTAAAAACCGAAGTCAAAACAAAAACTTTGTGAATCATGGAATCACTTACCATATGTAATTACAAGTATTTTACTATATTTGTCTTTAAAATAATGAAAAACAACAAATCGTAAAATATTTCTTGCTTTTACTACGTTATTTTTGTTTCCAAATATCACAGCGACTGTACTATTTTTGCACTACATACATTGCTCGTTAACCACTACCTAAATATGTCGCTCAGTGACTCAACAAGCAATGTAAAAATCACAAAACGATACTGTGGACTGCGGATGCATCGCGCAGTACGGCCGCTGTGTCTGGCGACGAGCTAGTGATGTGGTTGTGCAGATCCACTAACGTAGGCTATCGACAACAATGTCGTTTGGCGAATGAATTTATTGCTATTATACTTTATTCTTCAATTTGTCAACTCTTTTTACCCGGGTGGAAGATCGATGTGAAATAATGTGTTTTACTTATTTTGATTATTTTACAGCGTGATAGAGAAACGCGTAACCAACGGTCGTAAAGTTAATAAAATTTTTGGTTGAGTGTTTTGGGTTTGAATTATCGCTGGTCTATTATGCCTTATACTCGTGCTATTTCCTTACTTTTTTATGGTTTTGGTATTTTACTTCCGTTAAAGTCTTCAAAAGCTTCGAATGCGTTATAGTAATCGGCATGGTTCAGATAATTACAAATATGAAGAACTTAAAAACATAACTGGCGAAATGTGGGTGTACCTGCTACAGGGACACCTCTGCCCAACCCTTCGGGGAAACAAGGCGTGATGTTATGTTTATGTTACATCATTTTATAAAGTATAAGGACAAAGGTGAGCTTATGTACCTATCTCCTGATGTCGTCATGATTTGTAAGATAGTGGAAATAATCATAAAAACAGCTTGTCTCACCAATAATAAATTAACAGTTAAAACTAAAAATGTCAAACAGGAACTCATGGCAAAGGCTTTGCCTCACTTCATAGGATTAGATTTCTTTGAAAATATTAAGTTTCACCAATTTGAGCTTTCTCCGATGAATAATCACATAATATTTCAAATTAAAGCAGTCATGGAAAAATATATTAATTTAAGATTACACTATTTGACAAAAAATGCCACTCCAGTAATATCAAAGCGTCAAGTGCTGCACAAATACCTCCACTTTACAGGTCAGTGAGTAAACATCATAGCAGGGTTCAACAATATCTACTGTTTCAAATAAACTATGACAGGTTAAACCAACGTAACTGGATTTTTATTGTTTGAATTTTTTGCTTATTATTTATTTTTATTATAGTATTTTCTGGACTTATCGTTTTTATTTATTTTATTTTCAGGACACCAAATTTTTTAAAGTACAACGACGGTGAAGTATCAATATCTAATAACTACAAAAACATGGTTTTACAGGAGGAGAAAAAAACGTTTAATTTCTATAGTTTTTGACCATTTGAAGAAAACATTAGTAAGTAAAAACCGCCAAAATGTTAGTTATTAGATATTGCTACTTCACCGTCGATAATATTAAATGGAAGAATCGATACCTTTCCGATTTAGTCAATCACTAGCGTATATGTAAAATAAATTGTTTCTGTACAGCACAACGATAGAAAAGATGTTTTCGTGTGAGTGAGTTGTACGGTGCATGGTAAATGCACGCTGTGGTTGATGGGATAAGGTTCATAATTGATTGTGTAGTACGTTCTGATTTATGAATTGCACGAGTGAGCGCAGCCTCGTTTCTATTTGGTTTACTGATCTGCATGTGTAATTGTGGCGAGGTAGTGGGGACAAAGTGGAGACATTGGGTTTCGATACATTTTCAACTACCGGGCATATCTCCTTCTTTCTTATATCTATGGATACTACTATCTGCTACTGCTTTTAGTAAAACAGAATAATTATAATTACTTACGTAATAAGAGTGGGTTTTTTTTTTTAAAGAATGCGCTCCTTTATTTGATCTAGTCCCAGTTATATCACAAAAGAGAACGTATTATTTATTTCAGACTGTGAGTTGGACAAAGAAAATCGACTACATAACAACAAAAAACTGTTACCTATAGGTAGGACATGAAAAACTGCATTCACAAAAAAACACGTCGGTAAAGACTGTCTTCATTGTTCTGAATTACCTTTCCATTCTAATGACCGAGAACAGTACAATTCAACGATTCAACCATAAACCACTGCGGTAACAAACAACATCATTCCGTAAAATCCAATTTACTACCTACATTATTTAATTGCTCTACATTTAACTATACAACTAGTAGAATACTATGTACATATTCTAATCTAGTTACCACAACGAATCGATCTTAGAATAAAAAAAGAAGAAAGGCCAACGCTTAAATAAGCGAAGATGGGGCTATAAATTGACTACTTGAATTAAAATGACGCAAAACAAAAGGCCCCAGAGGGCAGATGTTTCCATTCTAAATGCCTGTGCTACATGCTCTCAAAGCTCGCTCTACGGCTCTACATAAGTACATAAATGTTCGGGATGATACAAAACCAAATAAATATCAATGTACATATACCAACTTAATTAAATCAATGAAGTCTTGTAGATTCTTCAGAAATCTTAACAATTCTAATCGATGCATTTTACAATCAATAGACATTGGAAAGGAGTAAATGTGTACCGATCCGTTTGCGCAGTTTATAATAGATCATAAGTCAAGTCGTAAGCAGAACATAACTTTTTTATTGACGAAAAATGAGTGAAACGCCTCTATGTATAGATAGAGTAGCGAGGTAACGAGTACTGTAGCGAGCGACATGTTTGTTTTCATACCGGTCCGAATTAACGTCGCGATTGGTTCAAAATCCATAACTGGCCTCCGAGAGCCAGGTGTCGTTCACACCGCGGCCTCGCGCCTCGTCTCGTTAATCACTCGTGTACGCTATTGTTAAAGCGCGGCGAACAGCCATCTTTGTCAAATTACGGCGATTCAATTTTAATAATTAAATTTGTTTAGTGATAAAATAATCAAATGGAACAAAACGCAGTGATACCGACGCGTAGTGTTGTAGAATCGGGAGTATCGTTACATTCTCTTTTGTTTCACTAGTAGCTGACGCTTAGTTGAATGGAAGCGATACGACTACGGCGTTAACAACCAGTCGACCATTAAAAATGATGGATGATGTCGTCTTTTGCAAAAAACAGTGATAAGTGATGGTTTTAGTGCATAATGTGAAGGGTGATGTTAGTGTTTATGTTTGAGCGTACATGCGATGAGAACTGCGTCGTAATTTGATATATACATTGCATAAATGAGTGAAATGGCGTTGCGGAGCGCGCGGGCCCGAGCATGCGCGCCAGTTTCCTCGCAATCGCTAGGAACGCACTGAGTGTTCTTCGTTTACGTGCACATCAAAATGGGAAGGTCGAGATTCCCAGGGAAACCACTCAAATTCCAAAACAGAAAACGTATTAGTGTTCTATCGGGAGCTGTTTACCATGAGACTGCTCCAGAGAATCACCCGCCAGCGCGCGGCTCTACGGCTAATGATTTTGCTGGGGACCAAGAGGTAAAGCTTATTTGCAGTGATTTCTCCATGTTTTCTCGTATGTTTAATTAAAATACGAGTGTACACACGAATATGTTGTGTTTACGTAATAACTAGTAGCATTCGAGACGATAATCGCTTAGGTAGAGCGTCAAGTATGTATCTACGTACTTTGACATTTGCGTGTTCTATTTCATGTCAACAAAATGTAAATTGTAGAGTTTAGAATTTGTTTCGTCTTTATTTATGTTTGTTGTTATGAGTATTATTTACACTACTGAAACATATTCGATGTTATTTACAAATAAACTGTAAAAATTTGATGGTCTACATACATAACCTTCACTGCAGTACACACTTCTAATCTTTACAACACAGCTTTCAACTATGATTTGTTAATTCTATGATGTTTTATAGCAATAATATTATATCTGTTATACATTATTAAGATAAATTATGAAGAATACAGAGAAATTCATAAATATTTGTTAATATAATGTCCGTTTGACCATTTGTGTTTTACATGAAATCCAACCTAATTTTGTTGATATTACTTCTTAATCACTTATGTTAGCATTACACAATATTCAAAATTAGGCAATACTGCATTTATAGTACATATTTTGCACATATTTGTAATTCAATCGACAAAAACATTAGAAAAATCTAAAATTTTGTATTTGTCAAGGTTACATACTGCCTCACAGACTACCAAAACAGCATATTTGTGTGCAATTTTATTACACTAATATTGTGTAGACTTTTTTATTAGGATATTTTAGATAAAGGTCACATAATATATAAACTGTGTTTTTAAGGGATTGTGTAATAAATGAAAAGAAAGTAGATGATTTAATTCCACTTTAACATGTTTCAGGAGGAAGAAAAGAAAGAAAACAATAATGAGAAGGAGACAGATGCAATTAGCCAAAATAAAGTGACTGATATCACGAAGAGTAAACCAGAAATCCAGGACAAAAACAACAGTGATTTGTCCAAATCTCCTGTGAGGACTAGGTCTCAGAACAAAATGGAACCAGTGAAAGGAGAAAAACCTAAACCAGTGAAGAAAACAGTCACTTTTGGCACAGTGGAAAGTTGTGAAGATATATTTTTCCCGCTAAAGAAGATACCACTAAAACATCATGCTCCTCTTGTACCCATCATAAAGAAAAAGTCATCTCTGAAACAAACAGAATACTCTACATTCAACAGTATTCTGAAACCAGCTAAGTTAACAGATTTAAGCTCAAAATCAAATTCAGAACACCATGAGGGTTATTTGAGAAAGAATTTGAACCCCTTGTCGAAGCCTATGAACAAATTTTCTCAATTTAGTGAAAGCCGGTGCATGTCACCACCTCCAAGGAATGCTTCACCAATAGAGAAAGAGAGTGGGAGCTCTGCGAAGTTTGTCCTGCCTGTTAGAAGTGCACATTCATCAAGAGTAATCAAGCCTAACAAGAAGTTCATTGATGGTGAGGAGCAAACAACGACAAGCAGTGCAGCATCATCAAACAAAGTGCTCAAGAAACCTAAACTGAAGAGGTTAGTGTTCAACAACTTGCACAATGATGATGATACACCTGATGAGGAAGACACTGACAAAACAAACCAAAATGAAAAATGTAAAGATACACAATTACAACCATTGAAATCTTCAAATCTTTTCAAGGACAAAACATCAAATTCATTTTCAAGCCTCAGTGTTGGCACTAGAAAGGTACACGATTTATTCTCATATGAGAAAGAGCCTTCACAGGATGAAAACTCGAATGTGGAGAGTATTGAGAAGTTAAAATCTCCAGAACCTCCCAAGGAAGACAGGACAGGGCATGCAATGAGGAAACTCATGGACATATCAGATGCAAGTAGCTCGAGTAGCACTAGCAGTGGCTCTGAGTCAGAAGATAGTTGGGACAGTGCCAGTCCTGCAGGAAGTGGCGATGAAGAAGAGAAACCACCACCAGCCAGCCCAGAGAAAGACAAATCGTCAGCATCTCAGTTACTTAGAGGAAAAATAATTCTTAGAGAAGCAAGGTTGCAACTGAATCCACCAACACAGTCCACTTCAGCTTTGGATGGACCATTCTCTACTGTAACATCTTCATCATGTATGTATTTGACTGTTAATTGACATTTTTGTAATTTTATTGGCATTCTAATAAACTTTCTTCGTGTTTCTCAGCTCCAGTACCACCAACGACAGTAACCTGCGGTGTCTGTGGTGCGGTAAGGTTTTACAGGTTTGTGAAACAAGCACGGAAATTCGGAATATACTCATGCGAGTCATGTCGCAAATTCATATCCAAAATGTTGAAGAAGGAAAAGCTGTCTCAAAAGACTGGTCAAGTTGTTATGCAGTGTTTGAAAGGCGAAGGTCAGTACATTCTGTTCTAATAGATATAAATAAGTGTTTATGTATGAAGAATGAATGTCTAACAAAAACTTTATTGTAGGTAACTGTCATGTTCCACCGATTGTCCGTTCCCAACAGTGGAAGCTACTACGGTGTACGAATAAGGCTCGATGTCCAGCATGCTGGCTCAAGATGTGCCTAAAGGCATTCCAGGTACCACCTAGCATAAGAGCTGGCCTCACGGCAATGTTGCCTCCATTCATGAGGTCAGCTGTTAAACCGCCTGGTTGTTTGACACAGGCGAACCCACTGAGAATAGCAAGCAACACTACTACAAACACACCAGTGTTTGCAATTACTAATACTGACAATGACAATAGTAAGATCTTCGGTACTCTAAAGCCGAGTAAGAAGATAGAAGAAATTGAAAAAGCAGAGGTATGTGTCATGTTTGTGATTTTTATTTATTTATTAAAGTTTTTGATTTCCATTTTTGTAGTTAGACAAATGGCTTGATAGTTATATGTTTGATGTATTCATTTTTATGTGGTTGAATTTTACAAAATTCCTCTGTATTTTAGGAAAAAGCTCCGAAAGACCGTCCAGTCACTGGCGAATCAGTTGAAGAAATTAACGCGAATAGAAAGCGCCAGTTGACAAGGGTAAAAGTTAGGAAAAAAGATAAAACTGATTCCAAACAAACAGAGGATCCGAAAAGACAAAAGGTGGAACTCAAAGGACCAAGAGTCAAACATGTTTGTAGAAGTGCATCTATTGTCTTGGGACAGCCTATTGCTACATTTCCTACTCAAGATGAGAAAGAGAAACAGGATAAGAACCTTCCTGTGGATGAAGAGGGTGTTCTATGTATTGTGGAGAAGGATACAGAGACACCCGATATGTCCAGCTGTGAGGAGATGGATTCTGAGAACAAAGCTCCACTGATTGTTCCAGAAGCAATAGTTACGAAAGATAGTGATGTAGAGGCACAGATCGAGACCAAAAAGCGAAAGATTGAGCAAACACTGCCTATCAAATTGCAAAGCAAGGCTGAATCTAGTGAAGATGAAACTGTTATGGATCTTGTACCTAAGAAGACGTTCCTGAAGCCTCTATCCAACATTACTAATGTAAGTTTTAGCAAAAAGCGAATTGAGTTATGTTATTTACAAAGGACAAAATGTTAACATTGTTATGTGTCATTTCAGGTGCGCAGTCGGTCACAGAAATGTGGTCAGAATAGACCGGAACTAATATGTGTAGACTTCTGGGAGAGCTATGACCCTGATGAAGTATGCAGTTCAGGTTTTGGACTCATTGGCACTGGGTCATTCACTATCACTAGACTGTGCTTCTTATGTGGGAGTGCTGGCAATGAAAAGGTAATAAAATTTTGCCACTTATAGTTCATAAAGAATATGTCAGAAGTAATTTACTAATCTTATATGCAGTAATAATATTGTAAGATATTTTTTTCCACAAGATATCTTTTATATACTTATTTGGCTTCCCTCTTGTGGCTATGCTCATTAACAATTTAATCAACATTTTGTATGTAGTCAGTGGATTCGATTTTATATGTTCTGCTCATATTATGTTGGTATTTACATTAATGATGTTATTATTGCTGTTTCAACTTTATAAATTATAGAGAAATTCCATGTGTTAGTATTTCTATTGCCACACATTGCATTAGATTGGTCTTACTTCTTTTAGTTTAAAGTTGTGGAGATCATAATTATTATGTATTTCAACTTATTAATATTTAATTATTTATAAATGCACGTGAATTGTCATAAAATAATCAATATTTGTGCTGCTCTTGGGCAGGGTTTTGAATTTGAAGCCCACAATTATTTTTTCATTTTATGAAACTGAGTCTAATCTGACAAAAGAAAAATCGTTAGTAGTCAATTATTTACCATCCATAATGAAAGATTGGGTAGAGTTATTGGCTCAAGACCTCTGATGTGGTATAGCCTACCTTCAGACTATTCTAGTACCTGATGAAGACACTACAGTATTCAGTGAGATACAACATTGCGTAGAAGTCGATTACACACAGTATCTTTTTAGTGTACCTGAGTTACTTGCATACAACGTTAAAATCACGGTCCGCGCCCCATTGGATTTTCAACTCTCGGTGGTGAGCCGAGCATTGAGAATTCAACAGTATGCATTCCAGCGCGTTAAAATAAGTTGGATGTTTAACTCTCACACTGTTGGATTTTTAACTCTCGGCACTAAACAGTGCGTTGAAAATCCAGAGTGCGAGAAAAAACCGTCGCAAAAAAATCGCCTGTGCGTGCCTGAACTTAGTTCTGTAGTGCTATTCTATGAAAACTTTGGTGAAGTGAACTGTCAATCTCTCTCTCTTTACCAACATTTTTACGAATAGCATTGCTGAAGTGAGGTATTTGTGTGTCAGATGTTGGTGTGTTCGTCGTGCTGCGAGTGGTACCACAGCTGGTGCGCGGAGGAGGCGGCGGGCGGCGGTGGCTGGACGTGCGCGCGCTGCGTGTCGTGCGCGGCGTGTGCGCGCCCGGCCGCGCGCCTGCGCTGTCGCGCCTGCGCCCTGCACTACCACGCCGCCTGCCTGCCCGCGCCGCCGCCCGACCATCGCAGCGACTGGCCTCAGGTATGTCATACATATTATATTATTTCTCAGTAGCACCCCGTATTCTGGATTAGTCACATTTCCAGTCCAAAATGCGATTGTTAAAAATATTTTTCGTAAAAATATAAAATAATTTTCCCAAACTCACATTAATTTGAACCTTAACTGAATGCAATGTACAGTAGTTCTAAAATTATTACAATAATTCCAGATATGCAGTGCGTGCTTGAAGTGCAAGAGTTGCGACAGCAGCCGTGTGAGCAAGTTCGTGGGCAGTCTGCCGTTCTGTGGACCTTGCTTCAAGTTGCGGCAGAAAGGCAACTACTGCCCACTCTGCCAGGCTTGCTATCGGGATAATGACTTCGACAGCAAGGTATGTTCCATAAACATTATAGATAGGATACTCTTCATTATGTACTTCATATAAATTACAGATATTAAATGTAGTTTTATATAAGATGACACAATGGATGGTGTTATCACCAAAATCAATCTTTTAAAGACAACCTTTGGATTGATTAAAGGGAGAAGGAGAGACAATACTGCAGAGATATTATATCAGACAATATTGTAGGCTCTCCCTACCAATAGATAACCAATTTAATGTTTTAATTAATAATGTGCATTTCTTCTGCTTCTTCAGATGATGGAGTGTGGTTGGTGCGGCAGGTGGGTGCACGCTAGTTGTGAAGGCCTCACTGGCGAAGGATATCAACTGCTGTCGGCATTGCCACCCTCCATCGAGTACATCTGCTGCAAGTGCATGCCACTCGATCCGCCATGGAGGAAGATGCTCACTGAACACCTCAAAGGGCGACTTCTGCATCTACTCAAACTACTCGCCAAAAATAAGAAGGCCTGTGCATTATTGAAATTGACGCCACACAAAAATACGCCGGTACCAAACAAGCCGTACCGACTTATGTCACCACAAGCTATTAGAAAGCTACACTTCGACGTTGTGGACGTCTCCATGAAGACGTCAGAAACTAAAGTGTACAGAAACACTGCAAGAGGGCGGCGGAATAACAATTTCCCGCAGAACAAATTCGATGAGTCTCACACCCCACACGTGTGGCAGTGTTCATCTTTGCTACAAGATGTTGACATGGAGAAAGAAGAAATGCCGCACACATCCCACAAAGTGGTAAACCTACAAGAACCATTGATGCAAAATAAGGAAATATGCTTCTCTACAGGCCTCTATGGCACTAAAACTGAATTTGAAGCTTCATGTGTTGAAGTGCATGAAAATTATACTCCACAACCAAAATCAGAAAAAGCAACTACAATGCTGCCGACAACTGTACATGACGACAAATATGAGGCGATATCTGATGACGATGA
Organism: Agrochola litura; assembly: GCA_949152395.1. Classification (NCBI taxonomy): domain Eukaryota; kingdom Metazoa; phylum Arthropoda; class Insecta; order Lepidoptera; family Noctuidae; genus Agrochola; species Agrochola litura. Next base: position 7,143,567 of record OX424512.1, read on the forward strand.
GCCTATGAAGAGTTTCTCGCAAGCTCGCAGCGAGCAGGACTTGAGCCCAGTCGTCTTACGACAATCAACCGAAATGGACATTGTTGGTGATGATGTCGACAGAATTATTTCGCCATCACTCTTAGACATCAAGAAAAGAGTAAACACTGATGGATATGTCTCACTGAAAGACTTCAATCACGACATGAAAGAGGTCATCCAAAGAACAACAAGTGACGACCTTACATCAATATACAAGGACTTATTCTCAGAGACATTCCCCTGGTTCGATTGTGAAAACAATTGCCTTCAACCCAACTTAGAAGTAGAAGGTGAACAGGAAGATACTGAATCTATGAAAGACCTTGCTATAGCTGATAGTAAAATCAAGGCAGCTGTGCAATCTATCGAACGCCCAATGGACCAAATAGTACCTAAGTTGGAAGCTGATAGTGAGAAATTAGAAGAAGATTTATTAGAGTTTTATCCAGTAGTGGATTCAAGAGTGTGTGTGCTTTGTAAAGTTGTGGGCGATGGGTCACCTTCACTGGAGGGGCGTCTACTCTACTGTGGACAAAACGACTGGATACATTCCAATTGTGCATTGTGGTCTGCTGAGGTTTTCGAAGAAATCGATGGATCTCTACAAAATGTCCACTCTGCCATATCTAGAGGGAAAATGATCAAATGTGCCGCATGCGAAGTGAAAGGCGCTAGTGTTGGCTGCTGTGCTAAGAACTGCAGTGAGACATATCACTACACTTGTGCGAGGAAGGCCACCTGTGCCTTCATGGACGATAAGAGAGTGTTCTGCCCATCCCACGGCAAAGACGTGCCCAAGAAGAGTTTGCAAAAGGATGCGGACTTCGAGCTCACCAGGCCAGTCTATGTAGAGCTTGATAAGAAAAAGAAAAGATACAGTGAAATCACCAAAGTGCAATTCATGCTAGGCTCACTAACAGTTCACAGCCTCGGAAAAATAGTTCCCTCTGTATCAGATTATGAAGAGTTCCTTATGCCAGTAGACTTTTCATGTACTCGACTGTTTTGGTCATGCAAGAAACCTACCAAAATAGTGAGATACACCATCAAGACTAAACTAATACTTGCTGAACCACTACCGGGATTTGACTTCGGCGTGAACATAACAGTAGATCATACTTTAGATGTGCATGTGGTGGAGAGAGTGATGGCGGAGATTGGAGCCTGGCATGAAAGTATTGAGACAGGCACTGGCAAGACTGTCCTGATGCTTAAAAATGACAAGTCACCAATAAAGTTTGGAAATTCAGTAACATTAGAAGATTTAGCTGTGAAACAAGTGTTGGAATATTTACTGGACAATGTATGCAAACAAGAGCAGCAAGATGAAGAGGAACCACAGAACACAGCAGATCTATTGCCACCTGAAGTCAAGGATGCTATATTCGAAGACTTGAATCATGACCTTTTAGATGGCATATCCATGCAAGACATATTCCAAGATCTCAAAAATGAGTTCTATTGCGCGATGGGTCAGTCAGATGATAAAAGCAATGACAAATCTGATTTCCGTTCGACCGATTTCATAGACGAACTCTTAAATTCAAGATTTGAAACAGGAAGCAAGGAGCTAAAAAGAAGCAAATCTGAAATGCTTCTGCAGAGTCATAACTTAAAGACTTTGACGACTGGCCGTGGACAGCAAAGGTCCAGCAGTTGGAATAACAAGTTTGACACAAGTCTACTATCATCCACCATAAAAAGATGCAAAATGGGCAAATCATCCACAGTGACTGGAAAACTGAGCCCTGTGCAAAGAGTACCTTTAACAGAAAGTTCAATAGATTCCATAAAGGAAGATAATAGTACAGATAAGAAAGTGAAAGTTGAGACATGCACTAGTGGCGCGATATGCGAAGAGGCGGCACATTCGTCCGGTATCACATATCGCACAACCTCGCCTAAAGAAAAGGATGATTCCAACAATACCAAGACCGATAAGAACGAGGGCTATTACACTGATGTCATAGACTTTTACACGAAGATTCAGTGCAGCCCCATCTCCCAGTTAGACGGTGCCGCTGACTGGTCTGGTTCGGAGAGCACGTGTAGTTCCCGACCGGGCAGTCCCCGCGATAATGACAATGATTTCACGCCTATACAACAGCTAGATGGCGCTGAAGACAATCACCACGGAAATGATAACATGCAGAGAGGACAGACCAATCAGTTCATGTACCGAGCCAGTGGAACTGAAAGCTACACCGTGACGTTTGCCGGTAACTCTCTAAGTGGCCAGCCAGAACTTGTGATGCGGCCCTTAGACGATGGATCAGGAAATTCCAATCACATGGAACAACCGGTGAGGTGTGACAGATGCCAATGTACTTATAGAAATAAGGAATCTTACGACAGACACGTGCCCTCGTGTGATATGATGTCCACTAGCGAAAGTGAGAGTGAGAATCCTAAATCTCCAGAAAATAGAACATTGACGACGCTGCAGAATGCCTTCCAAGGCGCATTTGCGCAACCTATGATAATACACGCAGGGGTTGTCAGTGGCACTGAGAACACCGTCAAGGCAGAAGGCATTGCAGCCAGAAGAACGTCTATCAATACCAGACAAATCACAATAAACGGAACCATCGTTGAAACCCCATCTCCAGGCCCTTCGAACGAAATGACTATGACTATCACAGAACAGATGAAAACAGGAACTGTTATTTTCGATCAAAGTAAGACGACGAATGTACAGGTGTCTGCTAACCAACAAATGATGTCTTCACCACAAATAGTCGTGACGCCACAGATGCTGCTTCCTCCTAAAACAAGTTCCGCAGGCGGCCAGAAGATAATGACCCCGCAGATTATAACTCAACCTAACATTCTGCCCTACAACATCTGTGTGAAACCAGGCAATGGAAATGGAAACATTCAACAAATTCAAGGCAATGACATGACACAGTTGCTGTCAGGACCAGGCGGCATCCAAGTTATATCATCTAATTCGAACCAGGTTCTAACCATACCTCAAAACCAACAAGGTAATATGATCCAAGGCCAAATGATCCAAAGCAAAAATCATTTCCCCAATATGGCAAGTGCAACGTCAATCGCATTGCCGGTAAATTCAATACAGGGAATGCCACACGCGTCTATTATACAAAATATTCAACCTATGATTCGTCCCAATATGCAGGGGAATACTATTGTTGTCCCTGCAATGACAGCACAAAGGTTATCGTCGCCCAATACGCAAAAACAACAACTGATATTACCAGGCAATACGCAAAAGTCTCCAAAGAAACAACCTCAACAGGTGCAACCAAAGCCAATATTCCAGGCTACAAACCGAGGAAGAGGACGTCCAATTCCCAAACCTACAACTATCAAGAGGCAAACTAAAACGGAGAAGACGTATACGACCATCAACCAGTCACCGCTAGGTCCTGGTAATACTGTCATACAGCTGCAAACTAACAATCAGACTGGCCAGCCATCGATTATAGTCCAGCCAGTTTCTAACCAGAACATTATGTCGGCCTATGTGGAGGCATTATCGCAACAACAGAATCAAAACATGCAGTACATCGCCACACTTGCACCGCAAGGAGACTTCAAGACGGGTCCCACTCAGTTTATCTCCCAGAGTGGTCTCGTACCTCAAACATTCCAAATCCAACAGACAGAATCTGGAGGACTTGTCGCCGTGCCAAGCGGCGGAATACCTGTGTTGTTACAGCAAGGAAATATGGGAATATTGCCTCAAGCTCTCCAACAAGGAGCTACAATTCTACCTCAGGGAGCAATCCAAACACAAGGAATTATTTCTCAGGGTCCCAATGGCCCCACAATCCTACCGCAAGCAATACACACACAAAATGGCACTACTATAATACCACAAGGAACAATACAGGGATTGACTAATGGAAACAACGCTGTATCGCAAAGTGGTATGGGCAATGGCCAAACGACTATAATACCGAATACACTACAAACTCAAGGCAATACGCTAATCTCTTCAGGCCCTGGAGGTACCACTATCTTACCACAAGGGACTCTATTGCCACAATTTTGTAACGACCAAGTGCTGCTAGGTTCAACACCCACTCTAGAAATGGTCACAGATCCATCTGGCTGCATGTACTTAACGACAACGCAGCCTGTATACTACGGCTTGGAGACGATTGTCCAAAACACAGTGATGTCTTCCCAGCAGTTTGTATCTACAGCAATGCAGGGAGTGCTTGCACAGAACAGTAGTTTCTCGGCTACAACCACCCAGGTGTTCCAAGCTAGTAAGATAGAGCCTATCGTAGAGGTGCCCACCGGATACGTCGTAGTTAACAATGTGGGTGACACCGTCGCTGTATCGTCGACACCTAACGTGGTCACTGCGCAAACTGTACAGTCTTCGCCACAAATGAAGAATGTTAAGGCAAACGTCCCTAACCTGACATTGCAGCCGCTGCCCGATAAATCAAATAATAACAACCGACAGACACCCAAAGTAATTCAAATGAGCCCATCACAACTAACCGTTGGCTCACAATCGGGGACTATTATTTCGGGCAGACAAAGCATTAATCCGATCACTTCTCAAATACATGGCATGACTATTTCTAGTGCGCCACAGCTGCAAAGAGGAAACATGTCTAAACCTAGCATTGTGTCAATGTCTCCACATGTATCACTTGTATCGTCGATCGGGCAGCCCGTGATGGCGATCTCTCAATCCATACCGGCCACTTCATTCCCCATGCAGTCGATTCCACTGACACAGCCTATAGTTTCGAGCTCTATTGCACCGTCTGCCAAGAATAATTACAAGACCGAAAATTCTCATGTCATTGAAATTAGTGGAAACTTGCATGATAATTCAAATAACGCTAATATGCCTACCATAAGTGTAACTCAGAGCATAAAGTCACCTACGCCCTGGAGGCAAATCAATCAGCCCATGAACACTTCTATGGATAATAAGATGGAACATCAAAACATAACAGTGAAACCAAGTACTGTGAACACCAGTTCAATGAATATACAAAGCAATGTTATGGCAGGGAGATCGCATCTCAACAACGACCACGACAAAGTCAATCAGAACTGTTTGATACAAATGCCTAATAACTCCATGTCAGGAATGAACATGCATTCTCACCAGTACGAGCAGAGCCTCAACGTGAGCCACCATTCCACAACACATACCACATCAAACAATGTCATTCAAATTACCGCTGGAAACATATACTCACCTTCTTCAGTCATGAACAGCAACTTTGATGCAGACACTTCCTTGAAATTAAGCAAAATTAATGCTCTATCAAAAGCTGAAGGTGGTCTTTTGAATTTCGCGCCAGAAATAATGGCTTCTCATTCACAGCAACATGCTAACAATGACAAAAGCTTCCAGAACATGGGAACTGCTGACAACAAACATAACACCGACAGTTTGTCCAGTCAGATGAATACGCACAAACTGAGTAACTGTCAGATGAGCGGGAATATCAACAACTCGCCAGCGATCAGCATCATACCCCATAATGTCATGCGACCGCAGTTACAGAACAATCAGAATACTATTTCTGTGCCCAATAACCAAAACCAAATGTGCTCGATTCCTAACAACAATTCTCATGGCCAAGTTCAGATATTAAGTTCTGGAAACAACTCACTCCAAAATATGAACATGTCGTGTCAAGAAACTACAAACAACAGAATGAACATCTCAGTTTCTAGTGACAACAGCATGCAGTCAAACCAACAGCATGAGATGTCCACTTCTATGAATTCATCGAATATGTCGCACAGCAGTAACATACAGATGATGTCGCACGATAACAATCAAATCCCAGCACCAAATCAGATCCACATTATGAATGGACAGATTCAACACAACCGCCAAGTTGACAACAACCAGTTACAGCAGCTAAATCAACAAACACCCAGCAGGAATTTCCACGAAAATCTGATGAGTGCGCAACAAAATCATAATCAGACAAATATGCTTTCTAACCGAAGTACTCCTGACAACACCAATATTATGAATCAGTCCATGAACATGCATAATTTGGGAGCTAATAACCACAATATGAACCGAACAGATTTGGGCGATCTCAACCATATGCATATGCAACAACCAATGACAAGCATGAACATGCAAAACAACAGGATGATGATTGACAACATGCAGCCTCACAGCATGGGCAATATGAGTCACAATATGCACTCCAATAGATCTATAGATAACATGCATAATCCTCAATTGCATAGCATGCAGCAGATGAATCATCACACAAGCAACAACACCCGAGGACAAATGGACAATAACATGCATGTGAACCAACAAATGTCAATGCAACAGAACAGACAAATGGAGAATGTTGGCCTTCATCACCAACACCAAATGCCTAATGTTATGCAGATCCAAAATAATCGACCTCACGTCGACAACAATATAATGAATATGCACCAACATGTACCCAATCAAATGCATAATAGACAGCAGATGGATAACAGCATACACATGCATCATATGTCAGGAAGTGCCCCAAATATTAATTTAGGCAACCAGATGGACAACTCTGGCTCTATGCCAAATATTCACGGGAATAGATACGACAATAACTCTATCTCCTTGCAAAACATCAATGCTATGAATCAAATACAGAACAACAGGAGCTCCATGGAACATTCTTCAATGATGCAACATCAGATGAATTCCATGAATAATATGAATATGCACACCAATCTCAACAGCACAATGCAAATTGTCAACACTAACCATCAGTCGATGAACAGTTCAATGATGCATATGCCGAATATTCCGGACATCAAGAATGATATTCAAAGTTCTTGCAGTGGCAGCTGTTCCAATAACAGCACGCAGTTTACCAACAATCAGAACTCGATGGAGATATGCTCCAATATGAATATGAACACAAATCAAAATAACATGAATATGGGCACAGGAAATATGCTGCACGGCATGAATGTGAATAACTCGAGCATGTCAAACAATATGATGATGAATAATGTTAATAATAGTAACATGTATGGACCCGGCGCTCAGAACAACATGACGGGACACGAAATGTTGATGAGTTGCTCCAACTCCACAGACCACAATGTTAACAATCTCATGTCTGGACCATCCAATCACATGATGTTAAATAATTCGCAAACACACGCTGCTAACAACCAAAATGCAATGATCAGCAGCCAGGTGCCAAACACCGCGCCAATTAATATAAACAGCTGCAGCATGAGCAGCAATAATGCATCACAGAGTCAAAGTATAACTAACATGGACACTCAAATGAACAGAACTACATTACCAGTGCCAGATCCGCCTAAGTTTACTCAAGATACTTTACGAGGTAAAAATATAATGGGTCCTCCACCAACCAACAACCTCCCCATGCCAAACATACCAAACAACAAAGACTGTTCTAAAGTTAATATGGTCAGCAATGAAAAGCAAAACCATACTATATCTGTGAACAATCAAATTGGATATATGCAAATGAACCCCCAGAATAATAACAGAGTTATCAATTTACCTGAAAGGGCCCGAATGAGTAATGCAAATCTGGAGAACAATATTAATCAGCATGTGCCACAGCAACATAATATCCGCGTGGTCACTAATAACTCCAACAACAACGTGCCTGGTATTACGACTGACCCTCTCGCTTTCCAACCAAATAGCGACAACAGTGGGACTATGATCAACGTACCATTCCAGGCGATACCGAACAGTGCTCCCATGAATATTAACGTGAACTCAAGCAATAACACCGTCAACATCACAGTTCAGAATAATCTCGTTGATCCCAAAATTGCTTCAAAAGCTGCCACTGATATAAATTTCCCGCTTCAGACAAACGCCAACTTACTTCAAAATCAGAACAACGCCAACAACCTGATGTGCATACCTGTGGCGAACAATACGATCAATTTACCGACTCAAACCAGTTCCAGCATATCATTACCAAAAGCTCCTCCAACTCAACAATCTGGAATTCCTACTAACGTCGTCAATCCAATGTCTATGAGACCCATGAACAGAGTACTACCACTACACAGAGATGGGCAAAGCAAGTCATCTACAAAGACCACCAAAACGATTACAGTGCCGAAACAGAGGCCTGTGAGTCACGATATGCCCGACTTGAATATAAAAGATGACACTATTGACAGTGATCTGGAAAAGGCGATTGCAGAGTCAAAGCGTATGATGGAACTGGAAAAAGCTAAAAAGGAAAAGGAAGACAGGGACGCTGCTCAGGCCATGCAGCTATCAGCCGAGATACATCAAGCTAACACGAGCACGGCAGCTTCGAACATGGATACTGGTAGAATCATCGAACCTATTAACACCAGTTCTAAAATGTCATTACCAAGCTTGGATGCAGAGATGATTGAAGTCGAACCGCCAAAAGTACTAACAGAAAAAGATACAAACAGAACTCCAGTTGCAACTAAAATATCTAATGCTTCTACTAAAGTGATGAAGAGACATTTGGGAGATAGGAAAACGGAAGTAGAACAAGTTGTGACAAAGAAGCAGAGTAAAATATCAAAGGAGAATAAACCTACTGCACCTAAGCCAGCTCCTGAGCCAGCTAAAGATGACGGACCTAAACTGATTTATGAAGTAACATCGGAAGACGGTTTCAACTACACGTCTTCATCGCTGACCGACCTGTGGGCGAAAGTTGTGGACGCTGTTCAAAATGCTAGGAAACAATCGGGATTACCGCCGATTCAGTACAACCTGCCGGCTAGTTTATCCGGAGCACATATTCTGGGATTGAATAACAACGCATTGAGATACCTCGTCGAACAACTACCTGGGGTAAGTGTTTATTCATGAAAATTAATGTTAATGTTTGAGTATACGTTAAAAATAATAAAAAAGATGTGGTTATTATGATGCAACCCAAACTTATGCGTCAGTTGTTTGTTGCATTATAATACCTGCATGTGCATATTTTTTTGCGGGCAGTGCTGCATCCAAACTTGAATCTAGTTATTGCGGAATTAAAACTAAATATTTTAACATAACATTTTACTGTCATGGAATTCCGCTAATTAACGCCAGATTCCATAACTTAAATTATATTAATGTTACAGGCTAGTCGTTGCACAAAATACAAGACACGTCAAGGCCGTCATTTGAGCAGCTGGGACAACGACTTGGACTTGAGCGAGGGCTTCAAGGAGAGCCCGTGGGGCAGCGCTCGTACGGGTCCGGTCGCTCGCAAGCAGACCCACGACATGTTCAGCTGGATGGCCTCGCCCTACAGAGAAGAGCCACCACCGTTTGGAGGACAGGAAGGAGAGAGCTCGATTTCTAGGTAAACATCTTTAAAAGCAACAAACATTTCTAAGCTCTATACAAATCCTTGTTTCCAATTTATGTTATTTCCACTTAAACAAATATCCACTTTATGACAGTGTAAATTAAGTTTATTTTAGAATGATTAATTATAACTATTGAGAAAGCCATGAAAATTTTTGATGTTGTAGCGCAAACTAACTTTATTTGTAGGCTAACTTCCAAAAAACTCGTATCGTCCATACTAGGATACCCTGTGTGACGGATCACCAGGCTCTCACCCCGAATTTAATCTAATTAACATTACAATGGTTTAATGAATCATAGTAGAAAGTCGACAAAAATTCTACTCTATTCAAACTTCACGTCACGAATAAGTTACTAAATGGAGTGCTAGTATGTATAACTTTCCTTAGAATCGCCCAGTTTATGAAACCAGTATATTTACTTCTTTTTTTGTTTTTCAGGCGTTTGGCAACTTTACCGCCGGCTATGAGGTTCAGACAACTAAAAGAGACATCTAAAGCGTCTGTAGGCGTTTACAGATCACACATACATGGACGCGGACTATTTTGCAAACGAGATATTGAAGAAGGTAAGTTGTTTTAACAGTTTAATTATTTTCGATCATGTTTGTCCTCTATTCTATAGTTCTAGCCATAGACGAATGTTCTAGCAATGGTTACTTGATTAGTAAGACGCAATCTTTATATTTTATTCTATACAGTTTCTTTAATAAAAATAAATAATACTATCTAAACTGGCCGTATCTGAATTTTAAAGCGTTCTAAGCAAGAGTTTCGCTTCTAAAATACGAATATTTCTTCTTTTCCATCGAACTGTCTAAAACGTGACCAGGGACCGAAACCGTTATGATCAATACGGTTATTTTTTCAATTACAACTTATTTTTAAAGATTACCTTAATTCTTAAATTCAATACAACAAGTATTAATACCGGTTACCGAAATAAATATTAGCTCTATCTTACACGTGCCGTCGGCATTAGTCAAAGGGCGCGCATCACCTGTGTGTGTCAAAGAGTCGAGTCTACCCACCCGCGCGCCGGCGAACGCCGACCGGCGTAATGTTTAAAATATTTTCTGATGCCAACAAATTGTCGGCATTGCGATATTCTGTTTCTCGTAATCAAGGTAATTTTTAGGTAACCGTTATTAAACCGGTACCTAACGTAAATAGAGTTTACATGTTTCTTCTTCTTGGTTACCCAGATAGCGGTAACCTTAGTCGTAGAAGTAACCAAAAATTCTTCGATACCTGTACCGTAATTTATAAAGGTTTTCAGTCCCTGATCGTGACAAGAACGTCGCTCTATCAATCTGCGACACAGCGATAATTACGACACTTGCAGACTCAACACTAACATACGATTGTATTCTTTCAGGTGACATGGTAATAGAGTACGCAGGAGAAGTGATCCGCGCAGTGTTAGCAGACCAGCGAGAGAAGCGCTACGAGGCCATGAGCGGGCGGCGCGGCGTGGGCGGCTGCTACATGTTCCGCATTGACGACAACCTCGTGGTCGACGCCACGCTCAAGGGCAACGCGGCGAGGTTCATCAACCACTCCTGTGATGTGAGTTATGTTGACACGGTACAAATGAACTTTTAGCGGGTTAGGTCCGTTAAGCAGACACAATAGTTAAAGGTTTGTTACAGGATAATGAAAGTTATAACGTAAACAAATTTTTATATGGGACTAGCTGACCCGGCGAACTTCGTTCCGCCTAAAAGTCAATGAATGTGCATGTTAAGGATTTTAAAATTAATATAAAATTCCCACCCAGGTAGGGTACCACCCTACCTACCGACCCTACCTACTCTACCTACCCTACGTACCTATCCTACCTACGCTACCTACCCTACCTACCCTACCTACCCTACCTACCCTACCTACCCTACAAGACAAGCCGTGGGCAATGTGAACCCATCGGCAAAAATAACGAACTTCCATACAAACTTTATTTAACTACATTATGTGATGAATTTTGAAAAATCTTTCCTTAATGCTAACCTATAAGGATCTATTGTGCAAAATGTATGATTCTAGACCCAGTAGATATTGTGTTAGCTACGATAGACACCATATTTTCCCTTACAAGAGCTTTTTTTTTTGTTTAGGGTGCTTCCAAGTTGATTTCATCATACTTATGAGTTTTTTTTTATCCTCTTTTAGCCCAACTGTTATTCGCGTGTTGTGGACATTCATGGTCACAAACACATCCTCATCTTCGCCCTGCGACGTATAACCATCGGGGAGGAGCTCACCTATGACTACAAGTTCCCCTTTGAAGAGGTCAAGATACCGTGCACTTGTGGCGCCAAGAAGTGCCGCAAGTACCTCAACTAACTTGAACTACATTATGGAGTGAGTGATTTGATTGTGTCAATTATGCTTGTGTTGATTTATGATGAAAGAGGTTTAAAATGCTGTGAAACCGAAAAAAAATACTGCAAAACGAGTCGGAACATTTAATCTGCGATAGTGCTGTAGTATTTTTGTTCTGTAAATTTCCCAGCCTCACAGGTTTTACTTAACAAATAGCATAATCCTAGAAGTACATAACTGAATTAGACGTAAAAATTTAGTAATAACGTGAGACGTGGTTGACATGTAATTTGGACAGACATATTTAGCGGTACTCCGCCAAGTATAAATCGATGGATCTCGTGAGAGTTCTAAGTAAGCCTATTTAGAATGTAGCTTGCGGAAATGAATGCTTGATGATGAAATACTGGGTCGAGCACAATTATTACGTGTACATAACTATGTATGTAAGACAATAAGTCAAATTCACATATCGCGTTACTCCCACCTAGTATCTTGACACTACACTTACTGGAGCCTACCTAATCAGGACACATTAAAACAATTTTACATGAATCTTAAAATGATCTCTTTCTTGAATCTACCCAGTGTTAGAGTTGTTGGATTTTATAATAATTTTGAATTAGATTTATTTGAAAAATCGTATTTTGAGATAGGTTTATACATTTTGTAAATATATTTTAGTTATGTTGAGTTTTTTTTAAGATGGATAGTTGACTCGCGAACGGCTTAAGTGTGTGCACTTAACTTTGATGTGATATGTTGAGCCCCGGATCGCTCGGGTAAGGGATGGTTAGTGTAGCTAGTGTATATTTGTTCCTCATTATGTTCTTATATTTTCTCTTCACTTGTGATCAGTTAAGTCTCGACTAACATAGCGCGTATGTGTACATATATCGAGGGATCTTTAGGCATAAATAATAATAAAATTAGTACATTCGAAAGAAGGGTAGCAAAGTTACAAGTACAATGTTACTTTTTTAGTAATTTTATCGTGTATTGTATAGTAAAATTGTAAATAAGAGGAATTATCTGTCATAATAATGAGTTAAACGACAAATCGTTTTATTGTAGTCATAGTGGTAGGTTGTACTTTATAGAGTATATTTTACGGTGTATATAATAAGTTATTTAGTGTGCGGAGCGGCCCCGGGCGAGGGGCGCGGACTGGGGGGGGGGGGGGCGTGACGCATAATGACCGACATGTGTACAGTTGAATGACTCCCAGTTACGAAGCACGGTTTAACATAAAAATGCACATTTGTTAGCTTTAATACTACTTCAGCAAAGCTTAATTGGTTTTAATTTAGAAGATATATATTTTTTAATGTTCTAATCGATTGCCTGTGTGTTGTTTTAATTGGCAAATATAATTTTTATAGCATTTTTTTTCCAAAGCATTTATAGACTGAATTTTAATGCATCACACAATGACAGTCATCACACGAATCAGTCAAATTGCTAATAAATCAGCTTCACAATTTTATTGTTTTAGTAATAGAATTAGATGCAGGAACAAAGTGAGTAATAAAGTTTTGGGTACCATGCCATAGGATAACAGTTGCATATGTATTAAGTATTTGTTACTGCATCTAACAATAGCAGTATTAAAATAACTTGTATGTGTCCCCAAGTATTTTATAGATCAATTCAATAGGACAGATTAAAGTAGGCCCGAGTTAAGAGGTAACTATTAGTACTTTTTGAAATTTATATGTTAGAACAAGATGCACATAAATAACGATAAATGTTCTGTATTACTGATAATGTTCAGATACTTTAATTGTCTAAAAATCATGAAATAAGTATACAATAGCTAAGGTACATTTTTGGTGTTATATTAAGCTATGCATACAATTGAACTTTTAATATATGTGCTAATTTGTTACACAGCTGTCTTGTTTTAGCGAAAATCAATTGATAATTGCATATTTGTCAATCAAAGCCCGTATTTGTTTTGTTATAGGCAGTTTGTCTACCTTGTAGAATATAATTTTAAATTGTTTTTGTGAACTGTGTTATTTGTTAGATTATGATTAATTCACATTATATGTGATCTTTTGTACAGCCATCAGATTTAAGCTAGAGAGCAGTCACAATATACGTTTAGTATGTGAATCGGATCTTAATACTTTAGTGTTATTTAGTTGTTACAAATTCCAAAGCGGGATTTATCTTTTTTGATCGACATATCCAGTAGTTTCTATTGCATAATAATTGAGCCAATTAAGTAGACAAACAGCCTGAACTTGAAAAGTAATTACAAACAAATCGATGATAATAACGTTCTGTTGTATGTGTACTGTGCTGACTGTGTTCCCATCAATGTTTTAAATTGGTATATCCAGTCGTTCTGGAAATATCTATAGACTAGTCCTATCGGTTTTAGAACTGAAATGATGCGAACGTAGCCATAACGGTTATAAGCCATTCTTTTTATAAAAAAGGTTGTTATATTTTGTTTACATTTGATACGAAAGTTAGTCGAAGCTATAGCCTACATCGAGTTATGATAATAAAAGTACAGGTAATTTTAATCACGTTCGATTATTAAGATTAACACAATATTTTTAAAGATTTAGTTTTATTATTTTGACATAAGATTAACACGCGTTTCTTTTCCTCTTTCCTGAACATTTCTTTTGTAATGTTATTTTACAGGCGTGTCCTAATGGTAATGTCGACTTAACAATTTGTGGACTATATCAATTGTAAATGGTTTATAATGAAATTGACTTGTTTTTTAGACTCACGAATGCTTTAAAATTATGTACATGTGCATTTGTTAGTCTTGTATTACGTGGTGGTGCGAGCCATGGGTAGCGAGAGCTCGTGAGGGTTTCATCGTAAGCTTTTAAATATAATATCAAACTGCTGGCTCCCATAGGGCCGGTCAAGCGCGCGTAAGCTGTTGTGATTGGTTGAATGATTTATCAACAGCCAATCACAGCAGTGTACGCGCGCTTGAAAATTTGTCACATTAATTTTGCGATCATTTTCGTTCGAGAAACTGGCCCATAGATACAGTTTACCATTGGCAATCGCGCCGCCACTCGATGTACATGTTACCGGTATTGCGGTGATTAGCTTATAAATTAGGCAAAATCGTTTCTCGATTACCTGGACAGATCCGCTAAAGTGCGTAGACGTAGTTTATCAGAATCATTCTAAACTCTTACAAAAACCAAAGCCATAAGTACCTAATTAATTCCTGAGTCTCGTTTAAGTACAAGTAAAATATGAAATCAATAGAAACGAGGCGTCTAAATGGCTCAGTCACAAAATGACGACTTCTCAAAATGCCTCTCAGAATGACTCTTGCAAAATGTCCCTTTCGAAAAATCTTTATTTTTCAGAATGTCTATTTCGCAAAATGACCACTTCGCAAAATGTCCCTTTTTTCCAATGCACATTCAATCCTTCATATCAGTACAAAATCAGTCAAGAGCGAGTCGGATTCGCGCACAGAGGGTTAAATAACAATCTTTTATTCAAACAACAATTCACAAAAATTTATTTACATGTAAATAACTCGCAAACGATTCAATTTCTGTACTTTATTTTTATTTGTGTGTATAAATGTATCCTACCTACCTACCTGAATAAAAGATTATTATGTAAAAATCGGTCAAGCGCGAATCGGATTCGCGCACAGAGGGGCGCGAATCCGATTCGCGCTTGACCGATTTTGTACTGGTATGAAGGATTGAATGTGCATTGGAAAAAGGGACATTTTGCGAAGTGGTCATTTTGCGAAAGAGACATTCTGAGAAATGGACATTTTGCGTCCGGGAGGCATTTTGAGAAGTGGTCATTTTGCGACTGAGCCGTCTAAATTATCTTTCCGCACTTCAGTGGGTGGTCAAGCGTTATTCCGTACTATAAAAAGGGGAAACTAAACGGGTCATGTCAGGTGGTCTATAGATAAGTGCGGTAATGTTCGCACTAACGGCTTCTTGCGGTAACGGTAACATATACGTGAATAAATTAATTAGAAATCAAAAGACCAAATCACCAAGTGATAAATCATTTTGCGTTAATTATTAAGTGTATTGCATCTGCCCTTGATATTATTTGTGTTAAAAATAATGCTTTTATTTTTAAATGTACACAATGCCATTTTGCCTAATGTTATTATAAATTATAAAGAAATTGCTTTAAAAGCACCAATTTTACAATGCATAGTTCTATGACCTGTCTATACATTTTATTACTTTATTTATTTCTATCATTATTTTGTATTGTGGTAAATTTTACCAAAAATAAAAATACTAAAATGTGCTTTATATTTTGTTTTTTATTATTCTTTTTTCTGTGATGTTTTAACCCACCGTCCTTTTCTAAAAATAAAAACAAATACTAGGGAGGCATGCCAGAGCGATAAGATTAAAAAAGTGTTGACAGAAGAACCGCACGCATGGCCCATTGCATTCATCAAAAATTTTATACCTAGTAAAAAAAGGGTATGAGTTCTTGTATTTTAATAGCTTTTATTTAACTTGCAATGTATGTTTGTTCTGGTGGAATCTTGCTACTCAATTTTGAAGCAGATATCTTCAACCGATTGAGCTGAAATTATGTATACACGTTTAGTTTGGATGACAATACACGATAAGCTATGTGACGTCATTCTAAATACAATATGGCGGAACATCCAAGATGGCGGAATAGTTATTTTTTATGCACTTCTGCAATATGAGTATCAAATGAAAGGGCTTGCCGAGAATAATTAGAAAATATTCTGACATCACTCTTAATCCAATATGGCGGACTTTTGAAGTTTTTTAGGGTTCCGTACCTCAAAAGGAAAAAACGGAACCCTTATAGGATCACTCGTGTGTCTGTCTGTCTGTCTGTCTGTCTGTCTGTCTGTCTGTCTGTCTGTCTGTCTGTCTGTCCGTCTGTCACAGCCAATTTACTCCGAATCTAATGGACCGATTAAAGTGAAATTTGGTACACATATGTATTTCTGTGACCCAAACACGAATGTGTAACGTAAATAATTTAATTTTGAATATAGGTGTCACTTTTGGGGCGCAAACAAGAAAATTTAAAAAAAAAGTTTTGCTAACAGTACCGTGTGACATATCAAATGAAAGGGCTTGTTGCGAGGATCTTAAATAAATTTTTTATATAATTTTAAAATAAATACTTTTAAAGATATTTAATAAATTCAATGAAAATTTACCATTCCCCCCCCCTTATCTCCGAAACTACTGGACCAAAAATTTTGAAAAAAATACATAGTATGGTTCTTTACTCATAGATTACAGGAAAACCTATAAGAAGTCTATGGTCTTAAAATAACATGGTAAATCTCTCAATATTGTGCGTAAAACTTACATTTCGTCGCTCGGCATCCAAAAGGCCCATCTCTCTAGCTACTATAATATCAAAATATCAAAAGTGTTTGACCGTCTGCTTAATACACAAATAAATAAAACTGTAAATGTTCATGACAACCAATTCAGGTTTCGGCGTGGTTTGACAACAGAAAGTGCAGTGTTGTGCCTTAAGCATACTATCACATACTTACTATACACAGCGTGGGATGCCGATTTATGCTAGGTTCATCGATTTATTCAAGGTTTCTGATCTGGTTGATTATGACGTATTGTGGAGAAAGATGGAGAAGGATAGGTTGCCAACGGAGCAAACATCTTTAAATAGTGGTATGGTAACCAGATCAATAGGTTGGAATGCGGGGTGAGGCAGGATTGGCGAGCTCAGCAGCACCAGAGTGGGTTGCTATATAGATGGTATTTGTGTAAATAATATTAGCTATGCAGATGATATGGTGCTTCTGAGCGCGTCAATCTGTGGTCTCAGAAAGTAATTGTTCGCCAAATGTGAGCAGTATGCCAAAACACATGGTTTGATGTATAACTCCAATAGGTCGGAGATCATGGTCTTTGAGGCTGGGGGCAGACCGGGTTATGTACCACCTGTATTACTCAATGGGACTCCACTACAAAGAGTATTTACGTTTAAATATCTTGGTCATATATTGACCCCTGACCTCAATGACGGACTCGATATTGAGCGGGAGCGAAGGGCGTTGTCGGTAAGGGCAAACATGCTGGCTCGCAGGTTTGCACGCTGCTCACTTAAAAAGCCAAAATTACTCTGTTTCGAGCTTATTGTACAACGTTTTACACGTGCAGCCTGTGGGCTAGATATACCCAAAGGTCATGCAACGCCCTTTGAGTCCAATACAACAACGCTTTCAGGGTATTGGTGGGGCTGCCCCGTTTTTGTAGCGCATCGGGAATATTCGCGGACGCACATATTAATTGCTTTTACGTAACGATGCGAATGAGGTGTGCATCCCTGGTACGCAGAGTACGGGCCAGTTCCAACAATATCGCTAGCAGTCTGGATTGCATGTACATCAATCACTGCAGTGCCATCTCCCATGGGGTGAAATAAATTTAAACTAGATTACGTGGGGCACTCAGAAAGTTTTGTGATACTAGAAAAAAATATACTACAGGTTATATTTTTTTTATTACCTATATCTTTTGAAAGAACTCTCCATTGGCGTCTATACACTGTTTTATACGTCTAAACAAATTTTCATAACACATTTTCCAGTCCGCATCAGACACCTCTCCAATCTCCTTGTTAAATGCACCCAGTGCATCTTCAGGTGATGAAAACTGTTTTCCTTTGAGTTGATTTTTTATTTTGGGGAACAAGAAAAAGTCGCACGGAGCCAAATCGGGACGGTAAGGAGGATGACCTATAAATTTGACCGGTGTGCTGTCCAGAAAGTCCCTTGTTTTGAGCGCCGAGTGAGCCAGCGCGTTGTCGTGGTGAAGCAGTAGCCCACGGAGGCCAGTGTTCGGTCGCTTGCTGCTTGCAGTAGTAAAAACTGGCAAACATTTGGTAACATACCATTCAGCATTGATGCTTCTTTGATCTCGTCAGGGTACTGACACCAGATAACCTGGTAGAAAAAAAAAAAAACTTGCGGTCAACATTTTGCCTGCACTTCTGGCTCACTTCACTTTGGTAGGCGTTGGTTCATTTTGGTTCAACAGCCACACGGTCGACTGACGCTTCATTTCTGGATCATATTGAAAAATCCAAGATTCATCACCCGTAATGATATCTTAAACGCGCCGAGACGAGCCTGCTACCGATTTTGCTATCATGTCTCGGCACCATTCTACCCGAACCTCCTTCTGACCCTGCGTTAGATTTTACGGTACCAGCGTGAAACTATCTTTCATAACCGAAGATGCCTGTGTAGAATTTCATGCACACTTCCCGATCCAATCGGCAGTATACATTTATTTATCTTGACATTTTAAACTTTGCTTTTTTGTGTTTTTTCAAAAACTAATTATGTTTTTTTTTATTGGATGCTGTAGAATGGTAGTAGACCATGGTCTGAACAACGTTTGTTCTAGCAAAACTGTGATTCAAATTTCACGGTGTATGCTGAACCACTTCATATGTAATTCGCCTATTCTCTTGAATTACATTTTTCACAGCCAGCTCTTTTTGTTTTGTAACAACCATCATAGGCGGCCACTTCTTTCTTTGTCTGCCAAAATTACTAGACCACCCATAAATTCGTTGAACCAGCGAAAAACAGTCGCTTTAGAAGGGCTTTTTTCTATGAACACCATTCGAAGTCTTTCAAACGATTCTTCTGGTTTTAATCGACATTTGAAATCGTACAAAATCATCGCGCGAAAATGTTCTCGTTATAAATCCAGTTTTCAGTAAGACAGAGTATTTTGATTTTGCTCGTAAAAAAATGTGGAGGGAATTTCGAATTTGGAATGTTATGTTTTTTTGTAATAAGTAGTCATCGTTTTAATTGACATCAAAACCAGCCAATATTCTACAAGTAGACAAAAACTGTTAGTCGCAAAACTTTCTAAGTGACCTCGTAAAATAAGTTAACATAGTTCATAAGTTTACTAACACAATGAGTCCTTGTTACCTGAATAAAGAAAAATATCTGGATGATATTTTTTTTTGAACGACGTTTTCTAAAAATGAAAAAAAAATCAAAAACCAAATCAAATCAAACTTTATTTGTGAACATAGGGGTACAGAAAGGTCTTAAAAATATACATTTTAGCGTGATCTCACCTAGCTAGATCGATTTATCGCTCCTGAAACCCCCCTGCATACTAAATTTAATAAAAATTCTTTGAGCCGTTTCCGAGATTCAGATTATATATACATAGGTATATACAAGAATTGCTGGTTTAAAGGTATTATTATTATATTAATACCGCGAATGTGATTTTTTTGACGAAAATCTGATTTTTGTTTTAATGTCATTCTACACGTTCAAATAAGTGACACTGCAATTTAATTTTTTTTTTTTTATTTCACTTTCGCGGTATTGGATGCCGAGCGACGATTTGCAGTTGGAATGTATGGGAGAACATGTTTTTCAACTACAATGTTAAGTTTGTTCTTGGGATAAATAAATTCATCTCAACTACGGAACCCTTCATTGTGCGTAGTCCGACACGCACTTGGCCGGTTTTTATGCTTTCCTATAGTATGGGTATTAAATGAAAGAGTTCGCTGAGAATAAAAACGCAGGTTAAAAAAAGATGGTGATTATAAGCTCAGTTGCTCTAATCCACCTGAAATTTGGTGTAGAGACCTCGATTACCTACTAGTACAAATCTAGCCAGCGATAACTCAAAAGTAAAAAATAAATTAAAAGCAATAAAACCTTTTTTTTAAAAGCTTTTATTTAGATGCTAGCGTATCGAAAGAAGAAAATAAAATTTTCTTTAACAATTTATCACCTCATTATACACAATTTATATGATCATAAAAGCTGGGTGATGCCGGAATTAAGTACGGCTGAACTCTTGAAGGCCGGTGGAACACCCGTTATTAAGGCCCTCCAGAAGCTGTTCGATTCCGTCATACTCGAGGGTAAAACGCTACGCTACAGGCATGGAACAGAGGTGTGGTGGTACTCTTTTTAAAAAGGGCGACAATACCTTCCCATCTTACTTCTGAGCCATGTCTACAAGCTGTTTTCAAGAGTTATCACGAACCGACTCGCGCGTAAGTTTGGCGACTTGCAGCTTCAGCCGGATTCCGTAAAGGCTTTAGCACCGTAGACCACATACTTACGCTGCGGCAGGTTATACAGAATACCGAAGAGTATAAGCTGCCTCTTTGCTTACGAGAAAGCCTTCGATTCGATCGAGACTTGAGCTGTACTGCAGTTTCTCCAACGGTGCCAGGTTGACTATCGGTACCTACATAGAAGTGGCTTTAAGGCTGAAGTGTTCGTATGAAAACGCTACTATGTCAGTTCGACTCCAGGACTGAACTTCGAAACTTTCTGCAGCCAGGGACAGGGAGACGTTATCTCTCCGAAACTGTCCACCGCTGTTATTATGTTTACCTAGGACACTGTCCAGTTCACTCAGGGTCACTGTCGGGAGGACACGGCGCAGCATACACTGGCAGATTCTACCGAATGGGAGGAGCTGCGCCGTGCCCTCGTATCTGAAGTCGGAGCCAACCAGTCGCTGCCGGCCGTCGCTCGTTCGATGGTCGGGAGCGCCGAGTCGTGGGATGGGGTGATCTCCTTCCGTGAAACCGTCATTTCGCAGAAGGAGGCTGCGGAAAGGGAGAGAGAGATTGAGACCACTCTCCTGATCCGTAGCAGGCGGACTGGGCGTCGGCGGAGGGTGGACAACGCTCTCTTCCAAATCCCGTAAACAGGTCCGGAGGGACGGCGGACTCGGGGACGTCCGCCACCCCTCATCCAGCAGGACCCGAGGTGGCGGCGCGTAGTGTTCCACGCGCGCCCCTATTTAACGTCGCGGGGTGAGTTTCACACCTCACTCCCCCCGCAGGCATGAAGAGGCCCGCAATAGCGGGCCGGCACCAGTCGAGGATCATTGAAGGCGCACAAGATCTCATGATCCCCGGTCCAAGTGTGGGAAGTGAACATCGGGGTGGTTTTTAGTCAGAAGGAGTCTGACAGATCCCTTCGCCCGCCCCCAAGGCGGAGATCAATCAGGTATACTTTTTGGAATTTTATGGCATTCACTCTAATTTCTGCTTCAGACATTGTAGCGCGAGTTGCGGCTTGCGCCGCCAATCGCAGCCTGCCGCCCCGGGCCATGGCCCTTTTGGCCCTAGGGTAAATACGCCCCTGATGACAAACCTGAATAATTAATATACGTATAATTATGTTAGTCAGATTCAGTAGGTGCGATCACAATAAGCACTTTGGGTAGGGATGCCTTTGCATTGAGCGTTGGGTTGATGTCATTTGTATCGAAAGTAACGTCATGTTGACGCGGTGCGGTGGCGGCGTAAATAATGCGTAAGCGCAGCCATTGAGTTTTAGGAACGCTAGGTTTGTCAGTAATTTTTGTGAGTAATGTTAGCAATATCACTGTTTTAAGCATGCATCGTGCAGACTGGCGCGACGCGACACCAACAAAACAATTTCTAAGAAAACTTCACGACGTCGCATCGCGCGAGTCTCCACGAGGCTCTATCAGCGACAGGCTCAAAGCCCTACACTTATCCCAGTGACCTGCTATACCTACATAGCGCAGCTACAATAAATAGGTTTAGCAAAAGAAGGCCGTTAGTTGTCTGTAAGTTACATAGAAAGAAACACTTGCGTTCTGTCATGCAACACAAGAGTCAAGAACTCAAGAGCGCAAAAGTCACTAGTCGCTACTTTAACTAATTATGTTAAGTACCTACTGAGAGCTGCAATAAAATACCTCTGAAAAGGCGAACGTATAATAACAACGTATTTAAAGTTAAAGAACCATCAAATATAAAAGCTATTTATTTAAATCTGCAGGGCTAGTCCCCAAATATTCACTATGCAATACATGTACTTGTTTTCCCAGCGAACGGTGCAAGAACCATCAGTGGCAGTGTCCCAGTAATATGATGCGGCTGTGTGCAAACCCGCACCATTCTTCTGGGTTATTGTGATTCGCACTGTTAGTAAAACAATATTATTATTAAGTGTTACATCGTTCTTATAGATGTAATAATATGGTCGAAAAACAACTCTTTGTAGATGTAGAGCTGGTTTTCGACCAGTTTACCTCGTTTGCAAAGCATTGATAAGACAATTTTGGCCAAATTTTGTCGCTAATTAATTAGTCGCAATTTTTCGTCAAGTCACAGATTTAGTCGGGTCTTGGTTTAGAAGATATAATAAGTTCAATTTTTAAGTAAAGAGCAAGATCGAAGATTTTTCGAAGTAGGTATTATTAAACGTAGACATTAGGTAAGTACAGACGCCAGCACTTCAAGCTACTTCAATCTGTCAAATTTATTTAATAGATTTTCAACTTTATCGCTTACATTTAAGGTTCAAAGTTGATTGGGAAAATTTGACAGTTTCGGGTAGCTTGATGTGCTGGCGTCTGTACAAGTAGCGGCTCTGTAATGGAGGTGGTTAGAACACTTGGCTATACGCGTGGTGACGGCAGGTGAACCAGAGCAATAACGGAATGATTGCTGAGAAACGGTAGAAGTAACGTTGGCAGACCAATAGCCAGATGAGTTGACTGACAACCTACGGTAGACCGGGGGGGAAGAACTAGATGAACTCTATCAGACTAGGGAAGCACGACACAAAAGGGAGGAGGCCTATACTCAGTATTGGGTGGAACAAGGCTGCCAATGATGATTATGATGACTAGGTATAGCCCGATTCAAACTTTATGGCGGCTTGGAACATGAGGCCAGTCGCTGTGCAGTAACAAATTCATGTGACCACGGGGGTGCGGGGTGGGGTACCTACTGCGCAGCGAGTAGCTCACTTCAGAGCCACCATAAAGTTTTGATAGATTGCGCCTGAGATTAGAATGCGAACGTTCTTAAAAATACGGGAGTTGCTCTTACTATCTTGCAAAAAAATATCCCCTTTGAAGCTCCAACAGCATCATTTTTTTTTGACTCCTACTATATAGGTGCAGCTTACATTATTATGCTATGTCTTGTTCTATTACTGTCATGGACGATGCGCAAATCCATGCATTTCATCGCAGTAACGCCAGATGAGATGACATAGATATTGGGCTAAGATCGTGAGCCTGTACGGCTATCTAATATTAACTTGGCGTCTATTAACCTCTCAAAGGGTATAGTCCGAGTTTTATCTTTATTGTATTCCATAGATACTTACTGATGTATTTGAAAGGTTTATTCATTTTATTCACTCTTGTAAGAGTTTTATCTGTAATAATATTGATCCACTGCGGAGTTCGTGAATGGCTGTACGTGTTACCCCCCAAACACAACTCTATATTATCTCTCACGATTTTCTGTATTTCCTCGACGTTGAACGAAATATCCTAGAGCAAAATAAATAATATTATCAGTCAATCAACTCTACCCATCGCAGTCCACTGCTCGACATAGGCATAGGTCTGTCCCAAGTTGTGCCACAATATCCAGTTCTCGTGTAGATATAAGGACGTCCAAGTTACACAATCTACAGCCACATTCAGCATCCACATTTGTTTAGCTTCTCCACTTCCATTTGCATTGTAGAGGTGCATTCGAAGTAAGGCCAGTCTGGATGCATCTATATTTTACACTTTATATAGAGTTTGAAATTACATCGTCGTCGTCGTCAGCTGCTGCTGCCGGTGCTGCCATAATTAGTTACGTGAACTTTATAAAATTGAATAGTTTCAATAATGTATTAATCAATATTTGTTTGTGCAGTGGTGCAGTGCAATAACAAACGATGTCGACTAACATAAATCAATGTCAGAGTTTAAACTTGCCAGTACGTATAAAAACGAATAACTACGAAATAGAAGTAAAGACTCTTTATTCAGACTTTAAAGATCTTGCTTTAATGTGGTCAAAGGAGAATACGTAAAGATTCCTACCAGGCGATAAAAAATATCTCGATACATTTTTGAATTTACCGCTTCCAAGTTGCTGACATCGGTCGACATATTACATAAAGCTAACCTACAGATACAATGTGAGGCCGATTGTATTGCAGAAAGCATAGCTGAAGCATAGAATGCTGTAGACATATTTTGGACTAGGAGAAATAGTAGTACGGCCCACTAGCAGAGGCAGACAGAACACTTTTCAAAACCATAAAAAAGTTATATTAGTAACCATAAACCATTTGCCTTCGTCTATGGTTAAAAAAACAATAAAATGAAAATGATAGCTGTCATGCTTATGTCAGCGACGTGTTTCTAAACGAAAATTTCTCATAACCCACTTGTCTTGGAGCTTTATTTTCTTTATTGTGGTTTTGGTATGTTTGTGTTGCGTTTTAGCTCATATTGTGTGAGGAAAAAGTCTCGCGCTGGCTGAATAAGCGATAAAATGACATCTTAGGTGAATATGTGGTCTATAAGTTGATTGTGAACAGTGTGAAATTAATGGAGCTGAAGGTCTGGGTCGAGGGAATACAAAGGATCGTTTGTGGGGTTACAGAGACCACAACCTGCCAGGTCAGTATACTAGAATTTATATTCTCATGATTATGCTACTGACACGGATAGTATGATATATGTATTCATTTTCACTTTTAGTAACTTTCGATGATTGATACTATTATAATATTTTTTGCACAGGATGTAGTTTTCGCATTAGCTCATGCCACTGGAAAAGTGGGCAGATTTACACTAATAGAGCGGTGGCGAAACAATGAACGGCTGCTGGCACCTCAGGAGTATCCCCTCAAGGTATCATGTTCTATTTATAAGCCAATGAATTGCACAAATGCTGAAGAGAGTAATGTGCTTAGATATGTTACAGAATGAAAAGTAACAGTATTTTACTTATATTATTTAAAGCTATATTGTAACAAATGTGACTGAAAGTAACTTTACTATAAATTGAGATCCCAATTTTCTTCATTTCTAGTGCAAACCTTGTTGATTGACATGTCTTAGCTAGTCTTATCTTATTTTCATAGCTATCAATTAATTTTTAGATCCTAATGAAATGGGGTGAATACTCCAATGATATACAGTTTATACTGAGAAGATCAGACTCTGGCAACAACCAGAAACCTCAAGCTCAAGCAACTAACAGTTCTAGATCTCCAATAGGAAATAATGGGTGAGTTATAATAAATACTCTGTATAACATGATTGTAAATCTAATATTATGTTCCATAGTGCACACATAGTTTTTCTTTATTCATCACATCTAACATGTACCTTACTAAATAATTGTCTAAACACTACCATTTTCTCCTTTTAGTGGTCACACTACGTCAAACTCCAACATGTTGGACTCTCAGAATTCCCCAAATAGAATGTCTACAACCCCAACTTATAGCAATAACAATGTGACTAACACTTCACCTGGAAACCCTGTTGGAGTTGTTAAGGGTGTGCAGCAAGCCAAAACTCCTGAGTCTGACAGCCCAGTACTTAAAGATGTCCCACCTTACAGGTAATGAATGATATACTTTCTATCCTATTTAGAACATTCATTCTGAGCATTCTGAAAGTTATCAAAGTCACAAATATCTGTCAGATATTTCACTGTTTTGATTAAATTTGTAATATGATGATTAAATATTACAAAATGCAATTATGACATATTGCTCTGTGTTGCACTGAAATATTGATTATGGATTGTAATAATAACACTGGTTATGGTGTTGTAACAGTTTAAGGTGTAAAACACTGAAATTTCGTAATTTAATTTGGTAATATTGAATATTAAAAATCAAAACTGAAATATTTGACAGCTATTAGCTCTTAAAATGAGATTCAAGAGCTTAGAGTTTCGTTGATTCAACTGGGAATCCTCTGGATGCCAGCACAGGACAGGCTATTGTGGCCATTCTTGGTGGTCTTTGTCAAAAAGTAGATGCCTCTGAGCTAAATTGATGATGAAATCTTTTTACAACATTAAGCCAGCCAGCAGTAACAAAAAAAGTTAAAGGTATCAGACTAAAGTAACACTTCTGTTATAGGATTGGCTGTGAATGGCTATGAATGTAATGATGGGTTAATAATTTAATTT
Organism: Agrochola litura; assembly: GCA_949152395.1. Lineage (NCBI taxonomy): Eukaryota > Metazoa > Arthropoda > Insecta > Lepidoptera > Noctuidae > Agrochola > Agrochola litura. The sequence continues at coordinate 7,170,222 of OX424512.1, forward strand.
ACGAAACAGAAAGGATTTGCTACTTGATTCTGTAGTCATATACCACCAATAACACCATAACAGTCATACTTGAAGGAGGTCATAGGACATTTGGGTCAGGGATTCTTGATCCAAATCAGAAATCCGATACATGGGAAAAAAAGCTATAAGTAATAGATAGGCAAAGTTATTATAATAATTCAGATTTCATTTTCTCATGTATTATGAGTTATGAGTGACTCATCACATCACATACTGACATTTAAGATCCCTGACCCAAATGTCCTATGATTCATAAAAACTATCAACTAAGATTATTAGTCAGAACATTCAGGTAGGCAAAAGATCTTAATATAATTGAGAAGGTCAGAATATTTTTCGTTCATAAAACTTTATTGTAACAGCATTAATTTACTCACATGTCCCACTTTTTAATTGCCTCTGAACAGTTTATAACTCCCCTATCATATTACCATTAATAGTTAAGTGGAATAGACCATTAACACTGTATTATTTATGTTTTGTATAGCTCTTCTAGTTATTGGGAGGATTGTCTTTTGTTTAGGGTAGGTGGTCTAAATCATATCAAATCATTTATTTCGTTGCAAACAAAGGTGGGTGGCGGGTCATCACTCATCTTAGTAATTGCTATTATTTCAACGAAACAGTCACCCTCACGGCCTCCCACACAAGATGGACCAATGACCTTGTGAAGGCCGCAGGAATTTGCTGGATGCGGGAAGCACAGAATCGGTCGAAGTGGCGGTGCCTGCGGGAGGCCTATGTCTAGCAGTGGACGTCTTTCGGGTGAAATGAGGCTCTGTGATTGTAAACTGAGCTGAGTCAAAAAACAAATAAACCTTTTTCGTCATTTTTGTTGACTACCAGAATAACTTCAAGAGAAGTTTTCAGAAAGCTGTGCTGATTTCAAGTTACCTTGGATATTAAAACTTAACAATTCTTTCACAGAGAACCACCACCGCCATATCGTTCGCCGCCGCCTCCATCCCAAGCCGTCAGAAAGTCTCCTAACCGCATGCGTTCGAACCGGCCTCAACACATGTCGCCCGTCAACTTGCCTGAAGAGAACCAGGACAACAGGAGTCCCGAGGCAGTCAGCTATAATAGCCAGTACAGGGAACTGGTGTCGCTTGTCAATTATCAAAGGGAGAAGTTGTCCAGTCAGCAAGTGGATCTCATAAAGGTAAAGCATTATGTGATTTTCAAAAGTAATCATTGCTTCTACTAGTATGAAAGAATTAAATCGTTTTTTTTTGTGATTCTATTGGTGGTGGTGATGGTTAACATTCGGATACTTTTTTATTCAATTCAATTCATACATTTCAGACTAGCTGCCGCCAGCGGTTTTGCCCGCGTGTTATCTTTATAAATTATAGCCTATGTTACTAAGTGATAATATGGCATACTACTGTTGAAAGAATGTTTAAAATCGTTCCAGTAGTTTTTGAGTTTACTCATTACAAACAAACATATAAATCTCTTCTCTTTATAATATTAGTGTATATAAAAAAATCTATATTAAATTACTATACCATATATTTTATGAGTGACTATGATTACTGTATTACTACTGACTATGCAGCCTTGTAGGCTAGGTTGTTCCACAAGGGAACATACTTGGTCCTATACCATTTATTCATAGAAATCCCTTTACATCTTACAGTATGACGCAGAAATCGGTTTTTGGGAAAACAAAGGGCGAGAACAGGAGCGTCAAGTAGAACTATTACAACAACAAATAAGTTCAGCGGACAATCAACTGCGGGTCGGTACTGAGCAGGTAATTGGAACTCTCTCACAAGATCGCACAAAGCAATCATCTGTTGGCACATAATTACGTGCTAACAAAACATTGTCTTATCACGACTTGCCCGCAATGCCGGTCGCACGGTTTCTTTATTTTCTTTCGCGCTTCTAGATCATACAGCTGTGGAATTCATCAATTTGTAATGATGGTAGCAGATTGATTGAAGTTGATAATTTTATGTGGCTCAATAAAAGCATTGTTAGTTATTACTTTTGGTGAAGTAAGATTACTTTTACCACTTCTCTCTATTTCTCATAGTTTCAATTTTCGCTATGCAATACTAACTTAAGAACTTCGTAATTTAAAAAACGGACGAGCCTTGCATTAGTCGCATATGATGTCATTGTGTACGCCTGACATCTTGGCTGACAGTACCAACCTCTCGGAAAATTGGTTGGTACTGTAAACACTTTGTTTATCTACGAATACCGGGACGAATAAAACACTAGGTCAAGCATATGATAATTATTCCTAGAAAACCGAGCTACGTTTTACATTAATTTATTTTATAATCGCCGGCTTGATAGCCTGGGAGGGACACTCTCTGACTTTTCTTCTTCAAACCAAACATATTCCAATCCTATTTTAAATATAATCTGTCAGCTTGTTCGGATGTAGTGCTGCTTTCTCACCAGCATCATGAGGTTGCTTCTTGTATAAAACCTTACAGTACCATCTGACGGCCAACTCTAGCCACCGCGCGCGCTCATTTGTCAAATCAAATAGCGCGCGCTTCCCCGGCTTCCTGTTACATAATTCCGTCCCTTTTCACGAAATCACTCTTACAGATGGCAGAAAAGCGAGAGGAAAAATGTTACACATCAAAAAAATCTGTGTGTGTCTATAGCCCTGATTCATGCATCACTTGGAGAACTTTCTATTACTACTTAGCTGATTGATGCTAATAAGTGGAGAGTGGCCTCTTGTATGAAAACTCCTGCAGAACATTCTGTAGTCGTCCTTTTTGACTGTTATACATTATTGTTCTGTACAGGTGCAATCACTAAACTATGTAGAAGAGGAAAGTGAAATAGTGAAACAGAATGAGAAGACGATAAAGTCGGAGATCGTACTGGTGCGCTCGAAACTGGTGAATTGTGAAACTGAACTGTTACAATGTAAGAACAAGATCCGGAAGCTGATGGAAGAGATCCACAACGAGCAGAGACTTATTAACAGTCGCCAGCAGGAAAATAGGTGAGTTTTCTTGCCTCTCAAAAAGGCTGTTTAACACATTGACTTTAACCTCTACAGCCAATTCAAATATTCTTCATCTAGAGTCTATGAAAGAAAGAAAATGCGGTTTACTGGCATAAGAACTTAAGTAAAACAAAACAAATCTCAAACTAAGATCAAAAGAAGTCCTCGAAGTGTTAGAGACCTTACAACTTATTTTTTGTATTATTTGGTATGTTCCGCTAGTTCGAGCATTCAACTTAAGCTGTCTGATTATTATCACTATTTATAAAACAAAGTCCCCCGCGCCGCGTCTGTCTGTCTTAACGCGATAAACTCAAAAACTGCTGAACGGATTTTCATACGGTTTTCACCAATGGACGGAGTGATTCATGGTTCAGGTTTAGGTGTATAATTCATTACAGGTTGTGTGTAAATTGGCTGAAATATGACGATGATTGTTGAAGATGTCGGAAAAAATTATGCTAACTGGGAGCTTTACTGGCATGCGCGTTACGGTTAACGGTAGTACATTTCCGTGGGATCATTTCCGACTTCCACGGAAATTATCGGGTGAAGTCGCGGGTAAAAGCTACTTTAAACTAAAGGCTAGTGAGGTCGGCTTAGCTACTTGTCGACTGAACTGGAGAGAAATTTTCGTAGACAAACAATATTAAATCTAATAGGTGTTATATGCCATTGAGTCACTCACTAGTATGCTAAAACGAACTTACATAATATTACATAATGTAATTTACGAAGTTTTCTCTTTTTGTTACTGAGAGTAGAATAATAGCATTTGTGTATTTTCGTACTGAAATTATCATTACGTTGCATATTTATGTTTAAATGGCCTACTATTTACGTTGTGGCTATTCAGATTATAACGTGAAAAGTGATTCTGTTTATCTCATAATTGATCATGAATTCACAACTTGTAATTAGGGTTGCCAACCCTACTATATGTATAATATAGTATCCTGCTATATTAGAAGCCTAATACTACAATTTTTTTTTTTGGCGGAACCCCATTTTTTGTTTTTGGTGGAACCCCATTTTTTGTTTCAATACAAAATGGAGAAATGGTCGCAATAGGGTCAAGTAACCTTAATTTAGAATGTAAAAATTGTTATGAAACATTAAAAAAAAAAAAACCTGTTGAAGGTTCAGGTAAAATATATGCATTTAAAGATTAAAAATGTTTTTTAAAATATAACTACATTTTTTTATATTTCTTCGCCATCTACTACTATTACATATTTTTACATGATATAAATAGTAGTTTATGAAACTGTTGCATAATGAAGTGTATTAAAACATGATTTTTAATAGTATCACACAAATGTTTTAATACCTAGTTATGTGCAGTTTCATACACTACTTTATCTACTCTCATACATTGGGATTGAACCTAATACTAAATAACTAATACAGTACAACAAAACAAATGAATGTCGTCTGCACCAGCACATCACCGCACAAATGCGCTACAGCGGGTGCTGCTGTCCCCCGTTTAAACGTTCCAATGCAAAAGTTGATGGAAACTCCTTGGTGATATTAACTTCTTGGAATAGCCCTGTATCGTAATAGAAAAAATTGTTTTATAGTATTATTTTGTTAGAGAAAAAATGTTATAATATGATTCTATTTTTAAATTTCGGTATTGTGTTTATAAAGTATGTCAATATAAACTCATTTTGAATTTTATAATTCGAATATTACGCTATGGGTACTCCCATAATAGTAGTTTATGAAACTGTTTTAATACCTAGTTATGTGCAGTTTCATACACTACTTTATCTACTCTCAAACATTGGGATTGAAGCAAATACTAAATAAAAGATCAAAGTTAAAGATCAAGAATAAATTTAAAAATCCTATGAAATTCAGTAAGTACTACAAAACAAATGAATGTCGCCTGCACCAGCACATCACCGCATATGCGCTACAGCGGGTGCTACTGTCCCCCGCCAAAAGTTGATGGAAACTCTTTGGTGATATTAACTTCTTGGATTAGCGCTGTATCGTAATAGAAAAAAAATTGTTTTATAGTATTATTTTGTTATAGAAAAAGTGTTATAATATAATTCTATTTTTAAATTTCGGTATTCTGGTTATAAAGTATGTTAATATAAACTCGTTTTGAAGTTCATAATTCGAATATTACGCTATGAGAGTAGATAAAATATATTACTATACAAAAATACTATACTATATTTTTACAGGCAATGGCTTCGAAAATACTATATTTGGTATAAAAAAGTTGGCAACCCTACTTAGTCCGTCTTGATTTGTGTAATTACGGTAATAATTACAGGTACAGTAATAAGTACTTGTGTGAGAATGTCTAGTCCGTCTTGATTTGTGTAATTACGGTAATAATTACAGGTACAGTAATAAGTACTTGTGTGAGAATGTAAATTAGATTGTTGTATTGATAGTCAGCTGAATTGTACTGGGAATTAAGAGACCTTGGTCTTTGGTTTGTTTAGTCTGCCTGAACTTTTTATTATCTTAGTGTAACCTTCATAACATCACACCTAAATTATCCAAAGACGTAGGCAGGGAAAGGTGAACGGTATAACTAGGGATGTAACGATACATAATTTTTCCGATACGATACCGATTATTGTAGTGAATAATCGGCGATACCGATATCGATGGCTTAGTAGATAAATAATGAAGTATAGAAGACGCCAGCACATCAAGCTACCCGAAACTGTCAAATTTTCCCAATCAACTTTGAACCTTATTTTTCAGTGATAAAGTTGAAAATCTAATAAATTAATTTGACAGATTGTAGTAGCTTGATGTGCTGGCGTCTGTACCTCGGGCATTTGTATGTTTTTTGTATTTTGGGCACAACTGTTTAATAGTTAATAGTCCTCATTTCACTGTGTGTATAAATATAATCACAAATAGCGGTGATGTGAAAGAGGCACGAAACAATATATCGCTCAGCCAACGCTACGCAAACTGCTAACACTGCCGTTTGCCGTGTTGCCATGTCGCTAAACATACGCTGCGCGGCTCTCCCGCCAGTCCCGCCTGCAACGGAGCAACAATGTTGCGCGCGCGTCGTCGAACTGTTTGATATCGGTTGTACACATACAATCTGAATCGTTACATCCCTAGGTATAACAGTACATCCTTATTTCCCGTTTTTATATTTTATTTTTTTACTAGCCTACTTTGTCCCACTCCTGGGCCTCCCATTCTCCATCTTTCTTTTTCGTGTGATTAGTGATTAATCTTGTGTAGTTTTTATGCCGCCCATGGGCCTCTGACTTGCCTACAAATGCCGTCGAGAGATATCTCTCAGGCATGCCGGTTTGCCCTGATTCGGGCCATGCTACGGAGCGAGAGGAAATGGGAGGCCGTCACCTCTTTCTGCGAAGCAGTAATGCTCGCGAAGGAGGAGACGGAGCGCGTGAGGGAGAGGCAAATTTCGCGCCCTCGCGCCCCTAACCGCCGCAGGAGGAGACGCCCTGGGCGTCGGGAATCGCAGGAAGATTTCCGGCCACCGTAGGCGCGGGCTTGCGGACGGTGAGCAATGGGTAGCTCGCCGTCCGATAAGGACCAAGCCCGAGTCGACGGCGCGTTGTGTTCCACGCGCGCCTCAAAGAGATGTCAGCAGAATTGACGGGGTCCGCTAGAGCCAATGCCTGCCGGGGCTGCGAATATGGGCCGATAGGGATATCGTGGCCCCCCGGCAACATGGCATAGGAAGTAACACGGGTGGGTTTTAGTCAGTAAGAGTCTGACACGCCCTCCCGCTCCACCCAGAGCGGGAGAAGTTATTTGATAATTTCCCACTCAACAAAAAAAAAATAAAAAAAAATGGGCATGCCGGTTTCCTCACGATGTTTTTCTTCACCATTTTTGAAGCAAGGGATAATTTATACAATACGCACATGAATCCGAAAAGTCAGAGGTGCGTTCCTTGGGTTGGAACTCGATACCTATGACTTGACAGTCCGACGGTCACACCACTAGGCTATCACTGCTGCTGCTATGTTCTCCATAGGTACCTACTACGCTTTGTATTGGGCAACTAGCTTCATCTTTCTGAATGACCGATTCCTTTAAAAATTCAAAAGTGCCTGTAAATTGTTTAATTGCAATATTTTGCTTTGAGTTTCCCAGTTACTATTTTGTCCCATGTATCAGGGAGAATGCACATATAAAAACTAAATAATTATTTTCTTAGATAGATTGATCTTATGATAATGTTTTTCTCATAACAGGCAAGCGCTGGAGCGATCAATGCTCGCTGAAATGGAGAGTTTACAAAGTCAGATACAGCAGGCGAAACACGCGACTGAAATTAACAATCTCACCGCCGAGAATTTGAAGAGAGAGGTATGTCCTATTTTCTAGTTTATTTCTTAGTTTTTTGAATAGTAAGCAGAATTTAAAAAAAAAAATATGGAACAATTTAGATCCCCCCCCCCCCATGAACGTCAAAACCGTCCGAAAAAACTTTTTTTTTTCTATGCAAATAGTCAATCTACCTAGCCTTTTCCCAACCATGTTGGAGTTGGCTTCCAACTGGATGCAGCTGAATATCAGTATTTTACATGGAGCGACTGCCTATCTGACCTCCACAACCCAGTAACTGGGTAATACGATACTCCTTGGTAAGACTGATTGTCAGACTTTCGGACTTCTGACGACCCGTAACGACTGTCAAAGAGCCACGAATGACAGTCGGGACCAACGGTTTAACGTGCTTTCCGAGCGCGATTTTTTTTTTCTGTGCGAGTCTCAATAAATACTTTTTCTTTCTATTTTTTAATGAATTTTCTGACTCAATTATGTTGGGTTCCACAGTTCGAACTAGTTTCAAATTCGAACTTGTCTCACTTTCAACTTCCGTTCGGGTTCGAAATTACATGCTTACCTGAAATGCATTAATATCTATAACGTTTTAGGGTTTATTCTTGTTGTATAATGAGTCAGGTTTAAGATACACTGTCCGCAGGTTGGAGTGCTAGAAAATGCCATAATGGAGAAGAAGCGTCAGGTGGAAAGGCTGGTCCAGGAGATGAAGGAAGCTAATCTACAGAGCCTGACCGGCAGCGTGGATGAGTTGCGGCATCCTTTGGATGGTATGTATTATTTATTCAGAGTGGATTTTTGAAATGGGGCATAGTTTTTGTTCCTTATAAGAGTTATAAGTTAAGTTTTTGTGAAAACTGCCCATTTTCTTGTTGACTGTAATTTTTTTCCAAAACTGTGAATGCAGATCAAAATGTCTCAAAAAGTTAAGACCAGGCACTCTTAAAGACAATTTCCATGCAAACTCCGCCCCTATGCACCCCACCACTCCACTATGTGCTAAACACATCAGTAATAAAGTCGAGTATCGCGTGCGCTCTTTGGTCGTGTTCAAGCACGGAACTAAATCTCGTAAGTCTCAATGCTTATTTTGTTTATAACTAAAGTAATAAATGATCTAGACAAAAAATATCTTACATTTGGATAATAAACTATATTTTCTTACAGTCAATAATTATTTTAGACATAAAACCCGAGTAATCTTGTTTTTGTTTCAAATAATCTTTAAAAAAGACATGATTTTCGAATAAAAAATTAATCGAGCGAAAATGTTCCAATTACGTAACTGTCTTATATATGGAAAGAAAAAGATCCAATAAATAATATATTATACTAAAGTTCCATTTTGATTGTATGCGTGACTTTTTCAGAATATTAATGCAAATTAACATACAATTTAGGGAGCCTCCTCTTAAGACCGTTTTCCTGTAGCCACAACGGTTAAAGTAGCTGCCCTTACTGCCCCATCTCAAAAATCCACCAATGTAATGTATAATATTGTAAAGAGAAAGTTTTGTCCAGTTTTTTCCTTATTTGTTTTACAATTTATGTTTAAAACGAAATCATGATCCGATTTTCTAGGTATAATATTGACAAATACCTAATATACATATTTCCAATGAATTTACCAACTAGTCAAACGGCATTACTTTCCCGTTGACTTGCACAACTGTTTATTACTCATATAAACTGCTTTTTGCGGATGCGGAGGTATTATATGCCACATACAAATATATAAAATTAAAGTGTCTGTTTGTAATGTCAAAACAACAGCTTTTTACTAAATGCATATGAAAGTATATACGGTGCTTGTAACAAAAAAACTATTTTAAAAATTTTTGTCGCTGTCTGTTCCGGCTAAGCTCCGAAACGGCTGGACCGATTTTGAAGGGATTTTCACGGACAGATAGCTGATGTTATAAGTAGTAATTTAGGCTACTTTTATTTTAGAAAAATGATTAAAGTCCGTGTGGGCGAACCTGCGGGCTGTAGCTAGTTTATTCTAAGAGTGTGGACTGGAAACCCTTTATGAACTTCTTAGTTCCTATTCTGTCAATGTTAAATGAAATTGTTTATTCTGTAAATAGAATATCGGAATCACTTATACACGTCATATATTTTTTTAAATTAAAAATAAGCTAGATGAGTTCGACGTTTCCTATCTGACTACTCTGAGAAGAAAGGCCGAAACAAACTCAGAGGTCGCGATCTCTTTTAAAGTCCAGACATAATCTTGGTCAGGCCATATGAGGACCATGTAAATTAGTGTCTGAAATGGTCTTTTGAGGAAAGAACCACACAGATTTGAGTGGACCGGTCAGGTCAGTGCAAGCATTTGTCAGTAATCGTGGAAAGAGATTGTAGAGTAAGAAATTACGTGCTTGTAACTAAATAAGTTTTTTACCTACAGGTTTATGTAAAGCAGGTAGCGCTCGTAGGATCATCGGGTCTCCGAGACAGCTAGAAAACGCAGCGCCCACCAACAAGAATCCCCACGGAGTGTGGGTATAATGTACAATGACACATTATTATAAGATCGGCCATTCAAGTTCCCCCTATTTAATACGCGACGGCCTAATTTAAGTAGCGAAGAAAATGTTTAGATCAAAACTAGATATAATTTTTGGCTAGGTTTCTAAATCAGATTGGTAGGTATCTCAAATGTGCCCGGGTCGACGGCGCGTTGTGTTCCACGCGCGCCTCAAACAGATGTCAGCACAACTGACGGGGTCCTCTAGGAAAACCGAAAGGGAGATCGTGGCCCTCGGCAACAGGGCAACCGAAGGAACACGGGTGGGTTTTAGTCAGTAAGAGTCTGACACGCCTTGCCGCTCCGCCCAGAGCGGGAGAAGTTATTTGATAATATCCCACCAAAAAAAAAAAAGAAAAAGGTGTCGCAAATATATGTGGCATTTTAAATAGTTTGTAATTACAACTGCTTTTATAATCACCTTTTCTTCTTTAAGTGTACTTAAGCTTTCTTTAATATAAGTCTTCACTATAGTTTCTATGTTTCTTGTATGTAATCATCACATTCTTAAACTAGGCAATTTTTCTTCAAAGGTGTGATCTGAAAATATAGCTTTATTCACCTGAATCTCTCTCTGTCTTTTCACACTTCCGATTCCTGATTATTGACTATTTACAGCAGTGATATCCTTGGTGTGACCGTCGGACTGCCAAGGCACGCACCTCTGACTTATCAGATTCATGTGCGAATTGTATAATTATCACTTGCTTCAAAAACGGTGAAGGAAAACATCGTGAGGAAACCGGCATACCTGAGAGTATTTCTCGACGGCATGTGAAGCCAAGTCAGAGGCCCATGGGCGGCATAAAAACTCTGACACCAGGTTAGTCAATAACCACATGAATGAAAAGAAAATAAATTCTTGATTTAGAAACCTAGTGTCAGTGCTGCTTTATAACGTGCACAATATTATTTGTGGTATTTCTATAGCTTATGGTAGCGGTTAATTTATTAGTATTTGTGTTCAAATTAGTGTCATATTTATAATTATTATTTTGTCACAAATTAATCGTTTTAAGTGTGTATTGGAATTTTAAATGAAGTGTACTTAAAAGTATCGGCTCGATATTTTTACCTTACACTAAAAGTATTATTGTGTCTTGCCGTATAGTTAACGTTTTTTTGATATTGTTTGATATTGGAATTAGATGGAACAAGTGCATTCAAATGATTAACGATTTTATTTAGTGTATTTTTGTGTGTTGTGTTTTGTGTGACGACTTTTATGAATTGCGATCGTAGGTTTGAAATTAACAACACAGTTAGACTTATAATGATTTGTATTCAGTTATCCATTTGACTATCTAGTTTCGTAATTTTATCCCATCTATTATTGTGTTCTGTTTATGATTGACGGAGTGAAGATTATTTTAGCTTGGAAATGTTGAGTACTGAGTGAATACGCCATTTTTGGGTAGGTAATAGAGTAAGCTTGTGGAACCAGTAAGTTCTTAAGTATTATCACGCCATGGGTGTATGCGTTTAGTGAGCATGATGTTTTAATTTACCATTTCACTCTTTAAACTATTTATAAGTATGGTACTTCACTATGTTAGAATCTCTACGAACTATATTACTGTTAAAGATCAAGTATTTACACTACGATTAATTTGCAATATAGAGATACTTAATTATAATAATAAATCTAGTCGAAAGTTTAAGCCATTGCAATATTTTATAAACAAATATTAACCTTGATTTTAGAAGCATTTTAATTATAATAATGGCATTTATGACAAATCAAATTATTAATATGATAGCGTAATAGATTTATGTACGGACTACGTATTTAGAAATTTTAGGAGACTTATTTGAAGAATATACTACGTTTTGTTTCCTGCATGATGACTAATTGTAACTAGACGATTTGTGTATAATTCTTATATGAAATAAAGGACATATTGTATACTGAATTGTTGTGACTTTCATTGACTAAGGTTACTTTCAGCTTCCAGTCCGGTGTTTATGAAGACTTTTAATGTCACTAAAAAAATATATGTAAAACGACGCAGCGTTTACGCAACGCATAATGAGGCCTCACTCTTACTTTCATAAATAAAGTTTTAATGACGTCATTCACCGGTAAATTGCATACAATATGTGGCGGTCACCGCTCTTCTAAGAAACCGATTATTTAAATTTATTTTTTATTGGTAGGCTTACGTTTGTTCTTGTGAATTAAGATTTTATTAGGGCAAGACGGGCTTCTAGGTACCGCCACTGACACAGCGATTATACTTAGGTAAATTGAATAGTCATTTCATCTGATTATTTTGAGTATACTTACTACAGAACATTTAAATTCGAATTCTAATACCTTTAAAAACGCCGGGCGAAGTTTCTGCTGGCGGGAAGGGATTGTTTTGTTTTCGTCGTGTTTGATGAGGGGGTAGGTAAGGGTTGCGCGGGTGAAATTTGATTTTTTGCTTGCTCAGGAAATTACATTCGGTCGTGTTCGTGGACATCTTGATTTTATCGGTCTTGCTGGATCCTTGATATCGAGGAACAAATTCGGTAAATTTGCGAGCTGTGTTTGATAGATAACATTTTCCAGAGGCCATTGCGTAAGATGTCAAGGCCTTGCCAGTGATAGGCTAAAAAGTGCACGTGCCCATATTCTAATCTAATCTGGGTATCTATCTTATCGTCAAATTGGGGCAATCATAACTAAATACGACGCGCCAGTTCGCATACATTTTCACTTTCATAATATGAGCCAATCGGAAAGTCCCAGTCCAATGGACCATTTTTCATTGATGACGTGTATTCATTGAAGAATTAAGTATAAAGGCTAGTTTTTTTAGGGCCTTGTTCGTGTGTGGCCCATATGTTTTCGTTTCGTACATACTTTGGCGGATGCGGGGGGATTGAGAGTGTATCACACGCGCTAAGCTCACGCATGCGGGCGAGGCACGCACGCGGGCGCAAAACCGCATGACAGTAAAAAGGCCCTTATTCAAAAGACCTGTGTATTTAGGTCGATGATGATAATAAAACCTTATTCATAGGAAACAAAAGTGAGGAAAAAGTTGCTAAATATAGTTATTAAAATTAAACAACTCTGCATTATTTATTAATACTTATATTCAATATAACTTATTTAATGTAAGAAATTAAATCTGTTCGCAACAACCTATAATAAAGAATATTCTTCTCTATTCAATAGATGCCGTAACGCGTAACTAAAGTTATGCCATACTGTACTTAGAGTTCCGTGTTTGACCGTAACATAACTAATTATATTTACAACATTTCGTCAAATCGCGGAGTCAAATTAACAACATAGATTCGATGACTTCTATCCTGTGCTGTTGTGGAGATTCAAATAATCATACCTCAAATAATTTTCGTAACTTTCTGTTACAACCACTCGACACAGTAGAACTGAATATTCATAAAATTTAAATCACATTTCAATACTTGAAAGTGTTCAAGGCAAACTGTGTGCCTTATATATGGACTAGAAACAAGTGAATACCTTTTTTTTTATAAAATTGAGCTTGGAACTTGATTTTTTCACGAGTCAGGATTTTATACCAAATATTATAATTATCTTAGCAGCTTACACTCTTATTTAAATCGAAGGGCTTTATTTAAAATTTAGCTATCACAACTTGATATCTACCACAAGCACCATCATAAAAATATTGCAGATGTATTCACTAATTTCAAATCCACATGAACCTTAAATCTAATGTTCTAGTAAAGGCTATGCTTTCTCTTCTTTTTCCCTGTTATACCGTTCTAGTTCTTTTAAGAATTGTCCTTTAGGTTTCATGACATTCGGTCGGTCTCCGCGGCATTTGGGACAGAACCATTTGCCTTTAGGCTTGGTCGTGAGTGAGACGCAGGAGAAGTGGAACCACTCGATGGGACAGAGGTCGTTGTCACAGAGGATCATCTCGCCGAAGGATATCTGGTCACAGAGGCAGTAGCGAGGCTCGTCTGGATCAATGGCGTCTGTTTCCTCTGGCGGTGTTTCTGAACGTTGTGCTGCTTGGCGCGCTTTGCGTTTTTTCTTTTTGCCTATACCTGTGGAATAAAAGAAGAAATGTTAGCATTTAGTTTTACAAAATATGAATGGAAGAATGTATAGTCTTTGCAATCTGTAGACTATCTGCAAATATAAAATGTTTTTATTATTTGAGGTCTACTAAGAATATGCGTACCTTTCTTGTGGGTAGTGTTGTGGGCATGCCTCTCACTATCCCGTTCGCTCGAGTCTGCTCCATCTGTGGCGGCACCTGCTGTGGTTCGTGATCGTCTCGCGCGTTTCGACCATCTCTCACCTGGGATAAACATTGATATTAGTATTTATTATTGACAAAAAAAGGTACTTTATGGCAAAAATATGATAGATAAGATAGCTCTTTGTGTGGCAGAACAAACTGAACCTAAAGGAGATTGAACCCAGATGATAGGAGACAGACAATTGGAAACATAAAGTACAAAACGGTTGATGTATCTTGGCAGGCACTATGAACTTTTGTGCATGCTCTCACACTCTTCTCATGTCACCATTTGGTTCCAAAAAAATATTATTGTGCAGCCTTCAGCGTGAAGTTCGGAACTGCCAAGTTATATTGGCCGTATTTTATGAATGTAATTTTTTTAACACTGAATAATTAGTACAAACTTACAAGAATAGAGATGTAGTCAAACTTACCTCCAGATTTATCTCTATTGTCCACTTTTTCTTTCTCCTTCTCATTGCTACGCTCAGGAGGTGGGGGTGGTGGTGCGTGCTGTGGTGTGACCACCGGAGCTGGCACCTCCTTTTCAGCAGTGCGAAGTGTCTCTGGGACTGGGGCCGGCTCCTCTTTTACTGTACCATTTGTCTTTACCTCCAGGCAAGATACTGTAAACAAATGTACTTTAAGAATTTTTTTACGTGTTTGGTGATACATTTATTTTGGCATTTTGCCAATATGTAATATTATGAAAAAGAAAAGTATTTAACAACATACTATAACTATTGTTGTGTTTATTTACACTAAACTTTGTTATGATAAACAGTTGTTAACTTTTGTTTCTATTTTGATATTGTATTTTTGTTACACATGTAAATTTTTTATAATTTCACTGTTCTCCATTTTGTTTCAGAGACTTGGCAAATTTTGTTTTCAAAATAGATTATGGTCTAATACTCACTTAGTTTTTTATGATCTGCATCAAGTGCCCGTTGTTTATTGTCAATGAGGTCTTGCAGTGTCTGCACAACTTGTAGTTTCTCATCTCCTATCTCTTGAGCAGCCACCAGCACTGTCTGAAGCCGCAGAGCTGCCCGGCTGCGGCGACGCTCTTCTGTATTGGCTCCTATGCATACTGCTAGGTGCTTCTCAGCTTCACGAAGACACTCTGTTAAAATCGGAAACCAAATTTAACACACCAACACAAAATCAGATAGGTTACCTCCATACTTGCACTTTTTTACAATAAAACAAGACAAAAACATCTACATATAATTATGTAGTCCAAATGAAATCTTTTTATAACCATCTTTCGAAGTAACTACAGACTAGTGGTTTTGGTGTTATTTTGGTCTACTTGTACTCGCGAGTCGCAATCTATACATAGGTATGCATACGTAATGAGGTTGAAAGGCGAACGTCAACAATATAATTACAAGCTGTTGTATCAATTATTAATAACTTATAAATGTGTTAATACTCAGTAAGAGCAATTATGGCCAAAAGGACATGCAGAAATTGGAAAATTACCTCTATATGTTACGTCAAGCTCTCGCATACGCGATAAATGTCTTTGCAGGTCATTCGGAAGATTTTCAACACAATCTAAGTAGTTTTCGACGTAACTCGCTGAAAGCAACGCTTCAGTGGATGTTTGATTCAACATGGTTAAAAAATGCACACAGTTTTCATAGTGATAAAACAAGAGAAATGAATTAAATCACTTTGAAAACGAATAACAAGTCCGCTGCATTCAACAGCCGTCCCGTCAAGCATCATTTTCGTTCAGAAACAAAGCGACTTTTGTTTTTGTTGTTTTGTAATTTTTTTGTTGTGTCAAAATTAATAAAAAAATATTTATTTTTTCTTTTGTAATTCGTTTTATATATAATCTATAAATAAAAGAGCGAATTCTTATACATTATACATAATGAATTTTATCCAAAGATCAAATGTGACGCCACGTCGCGTCGCGTCGCAGTGGTCATTATGGCGTCGGGTTTTCGTAAGGTGTTTTGTAACCGATTCCTACTTAGAGTTTGGCAAAAAAGAGTAAAATGAAAATGAGGGCGCCACTATCGCACTTAGGTCACTTTGAATGGGAAATGAGTAAAAGAATTTAAACAAATTGTTAGAAACACTGCTTGTGGGTGACTACTAGCACTTGGCGGCAAAGTAGTGCCATCATCATAAGTCTGCATTACTGTAAAATATTTAGTTCCAAATGCCACCACGTCAGACTCTTTTATGTCGACCTGTATGTACAGACGCCAGCACATCAAGCTACCCGAAACTGTCAAATTTTCCCAATCAACTTTGAACCTTAACTTGTTAGCGATAAAGTTGAAAATCTATTAAATAAATTTGACAGATTGTAGTAGCTTGATGTGCTGGCGTCTGTACCTTAGAACTAGAAATAAAAATCATATAACTAATAAAGATACGGTTTCCTAGAAAAGCGGTGACCGCACTTGACGGCCGCAATGAAGGCTGTCATGAAAATGATGACTGCAGAGAAGATATAAATCGTTAGATTCGCCCTACCGCGTCAAAAGAAAGTCGCGTTTTTGTTTGGTTTTGACACGTCTGACACACCATGACGCAGTGCGTACACTTGTTTGTTACGGAAACGCTATGTGTGAGTTCACTTTTCTTAGTATGGACACTTTTTCTTGTGACTGAGTTCAGTGAGGGCAAATCTAGCGATTTCAATCTATGGGGGGCGGGGTTTACATTACGGTGTCAACAACGCTCGCTAGGAAACCACACCAACTTACTTTCATAATCAACGTTTCAGTGACGTCATTCGCCGTAAAACCGTAGCTTTAAGAAAACTATTAAGATCAATAAAAAAACCGGTCAAGAGCGGTTCGGACTCGCGCACCGAGGGTTCCGTATCATTTTAATTTTCATCGCCGAGGCTTGTATTAGTCAGAGAATTTCAACCACACTGCTGTGCAGAATATTGCAGTTTTAGGTCAGCGCCATCTCTTGACTGATAGTGGAATTAATGTAATTTTTGTTGATGATTTCTGAAAAAGTGTGCTATTTAGAGACATCGTTTTATTTTTCCTGTAATCTTTACATAAACTTCTATTACATAGAATATTTTTAGATTTTTCTCTATGCAAACATCGGAGATAATAAAATAAAAGAAAATAAAAATCGTTTATTTTCAGGCGTCGACGGCCCATAGCGTGTTAGTAATCAGTACAAACTTAAAAATTATGTTAGTTGTAACACTAAGACACACATGAGTACAAAAATAAAAACACAAATACACAACAAACATACAGCCAAGATTAGAGGAGGAAGATTTATCAAGTCCCATGTCTGACATGCAGTTTGATAAATGTGTCCATTGTAGGCCCTTCTAGCCTTCTGCAAACACCTTCTGAATGCTATTGCTGCTTCCCCTCAATCTGCGTATCACTGATGCCACTTTTTTGCGCATGATTGCGAAATAATCGTCAGTGTGCGCATCCGCGAACATCCCTGACGCACTACAGTAAGGCTTTTTGGGTATGATTAGCCCACAGACTGCTGGTGTAAAATATTTGACAAAACGCCTTAAAAAGTGTTATTTTAACCGGTGCTGAACAACCAGCTAACCTGCGTGCTAGCATGTTTCCCCTCACAGCCAGCGCCCTGCGCTCCCTTTCCATATCTAAGTCATCTTTTAGATCCTCGGTAACAAATAAATATAAATATTTAAATTGTGACACCCTGTTCAAGGGTAAACCGTTCAGTTCTACGGGTGGGACATTTGAGGGACATTTATATCTTCCTTTAAAAACCAATAACTCAGTTTTCGTGGGATTATACTTTAGCCCATGCTGTTCAGCGTATCTTTCACACACAGTGAGTAACTTTCTGATTCCCCCGATTGTGGGGCTCAGCAGCACCATATCGTCTGCGTAACTTAAATTATTTAAACTAACTCCGTCTACATGGCAACCGACATGAGTGCTGCTGAGCTCAACAAGCAAGTTGTTAACATAAATATTAAATATTCTCGGGGAAGTCAGACCCCCTGCCTCACACCACATTTCAGTTTATATGGGTCTGATAATGCATTGGACCATTTTACAAAGTTCCTCTGCTTTTCATACCAGATAGATAATATTGACACCAATGCAGCCGGAACTCCCGCCTTCCGAAGCTTCTATAGATAATGGGGGAACGGTATTTTACGTGTATTTCGTAAATTTTTCGTCACATGTCAAAAACTATGCTGCATAAAAAAATGTTTGAGGATGTGCAAATAGCGTTCTTTCATATGATACCCCCATGCCCTAGTAGCTCTACTTCGAATTTTTAAGAACCCCGTTCAGTGCCTATTGCAAAAAAAAAAAACAATTTTATTTCTTTCTTATTTGCAAAATAGTTGAGCAAACGTCATCTAAAACTATTCCACATTTCAAGTTGATAGCATTAGTAGTTCTTGAGAAATCCAGCTGTGACAGACAGACGGACAGACAGACTGAGTCGCAACCCTAAAAATATTAAAATCAATTAAAAAAAGGGATAACGAGACATCGTTCTCATAAGAACTTGGGGTTTAATTTTTGACACAACCCAATCACAATAATTATTATTCTTGCAATATTATGGTGGCTAGAGTCGGTGTAGTTCGGTTTTAAAATAACAGATTGCGCTATAATGCACGTCCATTGTAGCTTTCAATGAGCAACGAATATCGCGTGGCGTGGTGTGCAGTTGTAGGTTGTAGGTCATTGCTTAAAATATTTCATGGATGTTCTGCCAATAATTCTGGTGAAGTTTCTAGTCAGTGGCGTACTTACTCTGGCCACAGATAATATAATACTCTCTGGCCAAGAGGACCATGGCCCATGGTGGTGGGTGGTCTTATTCTCTTTAGACAAGCATTACCTACTTATCTTCTAGCCTTCCGCCCGTATATTCTTCGTACTAGTACTTAATACTAGCTAGAAGAGTAGGTATATTCTAGCTTGCCAACTCGTAAAAAAATCTAACATAATATTTGGAAGGGGAACTAAAATTTTCGAGCTCACTCTTGCATCCAGTGCCGGTTTTAGCAATAGCCGGCGCCCCGGGCGGGATTTCTGTGGCGCTACTCTTGGAGAGTAGAGGCGAAAATTTTAGCTTTCGTTTCGTTCTAGTTTGAGGAATAGGAAAATGCAGGATGCTAAAGCGAGCGCGACCTCAAAAATTTCAGCACCCCGCCACGGAAAATTTAGGATTTCTATTATGCAGAAAAGTTTGAGAATTCAGACTTCAGAGAACGCAGGGTGCAAGAGCGAGCTCAAAATTTTTCGCACCCACTGCGTCTTTTCTTTGGCCCATTCATATAAAAATAGTATTTGAATTTTGTCGATTTGTACGGAAAAGTTAGAGAAAAAACTTTTTACAAAAAAAAAACAACCGACTTCAAAAAAAAAAACACTACATAGTGAAAATTATCTTTTGAATTTTTGTTCTTTGTCACCGACTTCCGAAATTAAAGTTATTTTTCACTTTGTAGTGTTTTTTTTTTGAAAAAGGATATCGAAATCACTTTTACACGTCATATAAAAAAATTATTATAAATAAGCTAGATGAGTTCGGCGTTTCCTATCTGACTACTCTGAGAAGAAAGGCCGAAACAAACTCAGAGGTCGCAGAAGTCCAAACATAATCTTGGTCAGGCCATATGAGGACCATGTAGATAAGTGTTGGCTTAAAATGTTTGGTTCAGCAGGGGGGGAATGGTCATTCATCTAATTTTTTAAATAACTTTAAAAATAAATAACATACCTACTTGAGACCCTAGCGTGCAAAACTTTTTAAATTTTCTTAATTATCTCCCAAAGTGGTCCCGTCTTCAAAATTTATTTATTTACGTAACTCGTCCGTGTTTGGGTCACAGAAATTGATATGAGCAACTTAATCGGTCCAGGGTAATCCAAGCAAATTGGCTGTGGCAGACGGACAGACAGTCAGGCAGACACACGAGTGATCCTATAAGTCTGTATAAGGGTTCCGTTTTTGCATTCGGACGTACGCAAAACCACCGATAAATCACTAGCACTTCCTCGGTAGCGAAGATTTATCCTTTATTTTGTTAAATTAAGGAGGCAGATTTTTGTGGGAGCAGTGGTGGCCCAGTGGAAACGGCCGCGACTTACGAGTTGTAAGCTCGTAGGTTCGAACCAATGCAGGTACTTTTTGAAAATTATTTCATCACCACTGCTCTCAAAACGCTGAAAGAAAACATCGCGAGGAAACCGGCATGTCCTAGCACCAAAAATTTGAAGACTTGTGACATCCACCAACCCGCACTAGGCCCGCGTGGTGGATTACGGCCCACTCCCTCTTACAGGGAAGCCTGTGGGCTGTGTCCCTGTGATGGGAACAATTATAGTCTGATTATGCAATGTGTCCACTGCTGAGCAAAGGTCTTCTCCACTGCTCTTATTCCTGAGCTAGGAAATGAAGTCGTTTCTTAACCGCCTTCCCGATATTTCTAAGACTGTGAACTTCTTGTTACAAAAAAACGTTGAAGGTTAGCCAAGCAGTTTAAACAAGTTCGGCCTGAGATCATTCTTCTAGAAAAGGAAATGTTATTATGCTTTAATATCATGCAAGAGTCGAGGTCGATTTCCACCTACAATCCTCACCCACGTATACTTTGTCATAAAACCTAAATGTAAAACGACAGTGTGCCGTACGAACTCGCCAGCACTGGCTAGATATTCTAAAACATACTTATTGATTTAATTATTTGACACACGTCACAAATTCACAATAACTAATGCTGGAGTAGGATTATGTGAAAATACTTATTTCATTTTTATTTTAGGTTTTTCGTGTAATTCATGCAAAATTTTTGAGTAAACAAATTAAGTGTTTTTTTAAGTGAAGTGTCCCAATGTCATCTACCCTCATTTTTGTCGGGTTGCCGGAAGATTCCAGAAGCTCTATTACAAAGTAAGTACATGCTTTAATAATCTCTATGAGCTGCATTGATGGCTCAAACGGGGCGAGTTTATTTCCGACTATGTTAGGTGGGTCGTTTGCTGCATACGGAAATGGTATTAAATCACAAATACTTCAGCCACTTATTCAGCATCACCATGACTTAGAATTCTAGTAGATATCTGTGAGAATCTTCTGTCAGCAGTTAATTTTGATGAATTTGATGGGCGACAATGGACGTCAATTTCTTACCGAGCTAAAACTTACTTGAGGTTCATTAAAAAACGAACTTTCGTACGGTTTATTAGAATTAATTTTCTTCATGAGCTGTAGAAAGCCGGAAAAATTGTTGTAACAAACCCATTGCTTTATCAAACTGTAAAAAACCCGTTGCAGCTTATTTTATTATAATCAGTCAAATACAGCAGGTAGGTATTTGATCACAATTCGGGACCTGCTCAGGGTTATGAAATCGAGTTTCCGTTTTGCCATAATATTTCAACTTTGATTTAAATTTCGGCTTATTGTAAAAATTCTACAATGTAACAACTGGTAGCAATTAAATTGTTCTTTGTTAGCCCAAAACTGCACTTTCTGATAGATTTATAGGCAGGTCCAAAATCGTCAATGATCTACTAATAAGAAGGTAGGTACAAGAAAAGAAATACTTGTTGAAAAATACGCCCAGATATCTAGTTAAGGTTTCCAGTTAAATATTGTGCATTATTATAGGAATAGTGTTCCATTTTCAACTCCTGAAAGCATCGTCTCATACCAACAGAACTATTCAGCCGTACAAAGCGCCTGAACGTTATTATTATGTAATTTCGCTTTTATGTGCTTGAACGAGCGTCTCAGTGGCTCGTCATAAAATCCGTTTTAGAAACCCTTTAGTGTTTCCACGTACAATGGATCACCCGTTTTAAATACATATTGCCTCATCATTAGCTGTTCCACGCAATGTGGTTTCTATGAGGATTTTGACTCCTTGGAAGTCCAAAGGTACTGGAATTTAGAAATACTTTCATATTGGATGCCTTATTTGTATATATAACCTTCGTGCTTTAAGTTGATTCATAGGCAATTTAGTTCCAGAGATTTCGAGCTCAGTAAAGACGTCGGTGAGTTAATATCAAGGTTTCTTACTATTGTAAACTAAGAAGTATGTCTCAAATAAGAGACTCCTACACAGCCTCTGTATCAAAACTGTCGTAAAAGAAATTTCAGAAAGGACAAAAGCGTACAAAGAGCGAATCACAAATCATCCAAACATCCTAGCAGTAAATCTGATGAACACCCAGACAGTCCTAGAAGACTAAAAAGAAAGATTCCTCAAGACCTTATTTAAGAGGCTGTAAGAATAAATTTTTTTTTTCCTTTATAAAGTTTCACAATTTGTGATACTTTATTCACATTACAATCTAGCCTATTAGCTAATAAGTAATTTAAATATAACTTAAACTGCTATGTAACTATAAAATTAAGAAGTCGTCCAATAACGTCTTTCTTATTCACTATAAGTTAAGGGGAAGACACTTGATTCACGTGTTCTTTGTAAGTCAGCACTTGCACTACAGTTTAAGTTCACTTACTCTGCACTAAACTAACTCAAAAGGTTTAACCCTTTTTAGTCTTCGCACTAATTCAGTGTTGTCAAGGAGTTGGATCGCCTCAACATTCACGTGATGATGAAGTCTGTGTTCATGAGCTTCTGCATATTTTTGTATAACTATGTTTACGACATCCATCTTGAGGTCCCGGTGGAGGTCACTATTTCTAATGTACCAGGGCGCGTTGACTATATCCCTTAGTACTTTGTTTTGAAAACGTTGTATGATTTGACGATTGCTTTGGCTGGTGCAGCCCCACAGCTGAATACCGTAGGTCCATACAGGCTTTAAAACTTGTTTATATAACAACAATTTGTTAGGTATTGACAATGGCGACTGTCTACCAAGTAGCCAATACATTTTTTTGTACCGAATATCTAATTCCGATCTTTTCTTTTTGACATGCTCTTTCCAGCGCAGTTTTGCATCCAGGGTCATGCCGAGATACTTAGCAGTATTCGCGTATGGTATTTGTTGGTTATTGATGAATACCGGGAAGTATTTTGGCTTTTTATTCGTGAAGTCAATGTGGATAGACTTGCTTTCATTCAGTTTGATACGCCATGTTGTAGTCCACTCATAGATACGATTGATGGAATCTTGAACCTTTTCTACAGCTTCCTCGTGACTACTTCCAACAGCCATGATAGCTGTGTCGTCAGCAAAGGTTGCAATAAAATTATTTTCTAGCTCAGGAATATCGCAGGTGTATAGTAGGTACAGGACCGGACCAAGTACACTTCCTTGTGGTACTCCAGCTTTTATCTGCCTAAGGTCTGAATAGGCGTTTCTCTGTCTTATCATAAACAATCTGTTTGTTATATACGACTCTAGGATGTCTGAAAATTGTTGAGGCAGCATCGTTCTTAGTTTATATATGAGGCCTTCATGCCATACTTTATCAAAAGCCTGGGCTACATCAAGGAAAACCGTGGAGCACACCTTCTTCTCCTCTAGTGTTCTTTCAATAATATTGGTAATTCTGTGTACTTGGTCGAGCGTGGAGTGTCTTTCTCTAAATCCGAACTGATAATCGGGGATCAGATTTTCACTTTCGATTAGGGGCTTCAATCTCTTTAGAAATAATTTCTCAAATAGCTTTGACAACACAGGCAAAAGTGAGATCGGTCTGTAAGATGTTGTTTCATGAGGTGGCTTCCCAGGCTTGGCTATCATTATAACTTCAGCTACTTTCCATAAGTCAGGAACGTGCTTTAATCGAAATGCAGCATTAATGAGCGTGGTAATCTTGACTATGGCTTTGCGTGGGAGATTTTGTAAAACTTCCCCTGTAATTAAGTCGTAACCGGGGGATTTTCTCCGATTAAAATTACTCTTAATTTCTCTAGATACTTCTCTTGGGGTAACCAACTTAATGTCTGAACTAATTTGTACACTCTGTATTACCCTCGCATTGTGACCCAGGGCTTCGTTTGGTTGGAATATTTGTTCTAAATGGTCAGCGAAACTTAAGGCCTTTTGTTGGTCCGTCACTGCCCACTTTCCATTTGGTTCCTTAATAGGAGGAATTTGTATGATCGGGCGTTTCATGTACTTTGTAGCCTTCCACAGCGAGTAGCCTGTTTTGGTATCACTCGTCAATTGGCTAAGGTAGTTGTTTGTTAAGGTGTCGTTGTAGTGCTCAATTTCTTTCGTAAGACGCTTACTAAGCTTGTTTAGCAGTCTTTTATCTTGTGGACATCTGGTCTGATGCCACCTATTTCTTTGTT
The DNA here is from genome assembly GCA_949152395.1 of Agrochola litura. Classification (NCBI taxonomy): domain Eukaryota; kingdom Metazoa; phylum Arthropoda; class Insecta; order Lepidoptera; family Noctuidae; genus Agrochola; species Agrochola litura. The sequence continues at coordinate 7,194,545 of OX424512.1, forward strand.
TCCGCTTTTCGGTTATGAGACACCTTATTTCTGCAGGGTAGGCGGTTGCTTTGACCCGGTGTGTTTTTTCCGGTGTGTTGTTCCAGGCAGTTTGCTGTATAATAGTTGTAAATTTATTTAGTTCCAAATCCAGCTGTTCCGCAGTTTTTAATGGAACTCTTAATTGTATTGTATTATCCAAGTCTATTCTGAAACTTTCCCAGTCTGTATATCTATTTACAAGTGTAGGACTGCTCTCTACGCGTAAGATCTGATGCCATACTGATAAAATTATAGGAGAATGGTCTGAATTCATGTCAAAACATTCATCGATGCTTAAATAATTACTAGATATATTTTTAGTAATAAAAAAGTCTATTAGGTCTGGTACTTTGCGTGGATCGCTTGGCCAATAAGTTGGTTTTCCGGTAGATATAGCTTCACACTTTAGCTCTTTCATGGCACTCATGAGTTCCTTTCCTTTAGTGGTGGTTAGTCTTGAACCCCAATGCATATTTTTAGCGTTGAAGTCGCCACCTAAGATGAATCTTTGTCCGAGTTTCTGTAAGAACCTTACATAATGATCTTTCTTTATGTTATATCTCGGAGGCGAGTAGATAGCCGCTACGGTGACTGAATACAGTTGAGATTGTATACAAATCGCCACAGCTTGAATTTCATGGCATTCATACTTAATTTCTTCATGATGACAGAGATTCTCTTTGACTACAACCGCGCTGCCACCTCGGGCAGAATTGTCAGGGTGCAGTGCATGGTACACTTTATATCCTCGGAACTTTATGTATGACTGCTTAGTAAAGTGAGTTTCAGATATAAGGCATACATCGATGTTTTCTGTGATCAGGACTACTTCTAATTCTTGTTGATGTTTAAGTAGTCCGTTTGAGTAAGAATAAATGGGGCAGTAACTGGACAGCTTCCGTACAAACCCGTTAATAATAACAAACATATTGCTGAATATCTGCAAGAATGATAGATTGCAAAAAAATTGTAATAAAAAAAAAAAACTGGCACTCCGGGAGTGCCGACAGAAGTGCAAAACTTGAACAAGATCGCTTTGGTGGAAGAAAAATACTTGTATAGAACATTGGTCCGTAACCTTATCTAAACAAAGAGCACAATAGCGTTCAAATAAAAAATAAAAAATAAACTTCCAAAACCTTTAAAGTGAAAATACTTGCATAGAACATTTATCCGTAACGTAATATAAAAAGTTAATAATATAAAATGTTTTTTTTGTAAAAAGTTTTTATTTTACCCTGCTACCAGTGACAAGAACTTATCATATCATCTACATACTAAGTGAGAAATAAAGTCACCCCCTTTCTATCCATATCATCTTCCACACAGTCCATCCATCGTTTCTTTGGTCTTCCCCTATTCAGCGACATTCATACTCAAATCTTTCCTCCCGACATTTTCCTCATACCTCCGCAGCACATGCCCATACCATGACAAGCGATGTCCGCACAACTTTTCGGTCACCGGTGCCACTTTCAGACTTCCTCTTATGTACTTATTTCTTATTCTATCCATTCGTGTAACACCACATTGCATGCAGCTGAGGTGAGAATGTTAAGAGGGATGCTCTTAACATTCTCACCTCAGCTGCATGCAATTGCCTTTCACATTCATCCCTTTTGTGGCCCAACATTCTGATATATACAAGACAGCAGGTCTTATGACTGCATTATGTAGGAAATAAAACGTCTAATTTTGTAATTACAATAAATTAATAGTTATTATTATAATTATGTACCGCGAAGCATAGGCGGCACATATACTTGTGGAGTGCCTCGCTCTAATTGAAGGTGTAGGCAGTTCCAGATATATTCTGTAACGTGGGCGGCGCAAGCGCAGCTTTGCCTTGTGACTCCCAATTAGGGAGAACGACTGGCTTGTTTATGTTTTAGTGCTTTACATGTCTAAATTAGGTGTTATTATGCAATATTATTGTTAATTATAACCTAGAAAGACGCTGTTCGCGTTTTAACGACCTTGTTATTTTGCTGTTTAGTGCGTTCTTAGTTCAGGAGATCGTTTTCGTCATATTTAATCTTCATCAGCGATGATCATAGCAATAACATTATTGCAAATTATATAAACACGTCGGTTAGAGGGGCATATGACTTAATGAAGAGCTTTACTGCATTTGGAGTAGGTGTGGGCTTAACTGTCTGTATGGCCGGGTGCAAATGCGCAAACTTAGGAAATTAGTATATTATATGGCTTCGCAAACATGTCTGCAACCCTTTACATCACAACCCACAGGATAGAACCTCCGTTCTTGCTAAATTGTTGCTAATCAATATTAAATATGGGATTGGTGGTCTAGGTATTGGCTGAGTTGAATTTCGCGAGGGCTTTGCAGCCAATAAATACCTTCGAATTATGAAGGGCTCTTAGACTAGAGGTATTAAAGCTGCGAGCATTGTTCGCTGCAGGCCTTATAAAGGTACTATCCAGGTGTCCCCAGTGTGTCATTAAAGTTACCACACAGCTTGTGACAATAGTTCTGTTGTCTTTGACAATTCGCCCCGCTCATTAGCGATTGGTCGAAGGAACAAGTTAACACAATAGAATTGTGTCCTTTCATTTTACTACGGCGTTAATTTTTGCGGCCCTTTCTAACTCGTGCTGTATTTTAGGTCGGGTTTCCTGTATAATATCTTCGCTTTGAAATTGTATTGTGTTGTTCATGATTTAATACTCAATAGCACTTTATAAAAATCTTAAATTCATTGACAGGCAATGCACAACTTAAACCGCTGGGTTTAGAAGCTTCAATTGTTGCACAAGAGTTCCTTAAATAACGAAGATGAGCATTGAGGGAGGATTTTAGGAAATTCATCCTCTAATGGTTTAACCCCCTTAGGGATGGGCCCGATGGGTCGAAAGGTTCTGGAGTGGCGACCGCGTACCGGAAGAAGTAGCGTTGGAAAGCCTCACACAAGGTGGACCGATGAACTTGTGAAGGCCGCAGGAATCCGCTGGATGCGGGAAGCACATAACCGGTTGAAGTGGCGGTGCTTGAGAGAGCCTATGTCCAGCAGTGGACGTCTTTCGGCTGAAATTATCTATGATGATATAGGGGATGAAAGTTTGTAGGTACCCGAAGTGTTTCATTTTGTCCACCATTCCACTTGAGAAGTTCGCGATGGGATCCTATCGCCAGTCGGATTGTTTGTCAATAAACATTTCTCGATAAACAAACTTCCAATTTGTAATCTACCAACATTCCCATATTAATCAACTTAGCATTCAATCCGCATTGTTGGCGTAAAGTGTAAATATTCCACGCTATTACCCCGGTCAATTATAACAGGATTACACCCGCTGCGCCAGGACTGCGGTAACAGGATAGCGCGGGTGGCGAAGCCTTGCAGGCCTTCCTACACGGTGCATGCGACGCGACCCTCTGTTATGAGTGCATATTGTATTTCAGCTAAATATTATTCTGTTTTCACCTGCTGTTGGTTGAGGGTCTTCTGGTTGTCGAGTTTATTAGTAATTGAGCCTCGCCATACGGAATTATGTAGGTGCTTATTATGGAATTACTTAGGAAAAAAACTTAGGAAAACTTACAATTAATTACTCAGGTACCTACCAGATTTTTCAGTAAGTTTGAAAATATTTTTGGGGATTTTATTAGGTACCTACATAATCTAAATCAACATTAGTCTGTAGCGGTTACACCGCCACATACGAACTACGCATCATAGACATGACGTCACACAAATCCTGCATCGCGCAGTTAGAGTTTACCGAGCGATCGACATACATACAAGATTTCAACTTCAAACCGATGGACAGTTGCCCGCCAGACACAACAACCATCTGGTCGGCGGATCCTCCCTTTTCTATGGTGGATGAGTGAACTTTACACCCTGTTCCTCATACCACTAAAAGTCTGATTGTAACTGGTGTCACGCTATGTAACGCTAACAATCTAAGTCAAATATTCCACAAATATATCCGAATATTATCGGTGTCCTGTCATTTCACCGTAATTAATTTACAAATTTGTCACTTGACAAGTAAACATGATTGACCATTTCATCATTGTACAACAACAAGTTTTCCAAATAATTATTAGTTTTCCACTTTATACGTTTTTAAAAAAATCATGTTATCTCATAAAACAGCGTTTGGAATAAAAACGTTTTACATATTGCATTTTGACCATTTGTCAACAGTGCTTTGGTGAAACATTAGTGAACCAACATTATCAGCTAAGATCAGAGGACAAACATACTCGACATTTCGACTAACTAGAAATTACTCGATTCCAGCCACGATTTGTCGTCACTATTGCAAAGATGAGTGGATGGCTTTCGCTAACAAACACTGCGTCCAGGGCCGTATTAGCCACATAGCAGGTGTAGCAAATGCTACAGGCCCCGCGCTTTGGGGGGCCTTGTCACTTGGACGTACAAAAAAACAAGTTTGGTTTCCTATACCACCAGTAGGTCCAATTAAATACTATGCAAGAATGGTCAAAAGAAATCGAAGCTAACAGAGGCGGGACGCAAAAAAAAAAATCGACTTCACCTCGTTCACTCTTGCATTTTAGTCTCTCTTAATTCTTCAGCTTTTCCGTATAAGTCACCAAATTAACTTCTATTTCTGTATGAATGGTCAATAGCAAACCAAACATATTCGAGGCGCAAAAAAAATTCGAGCTAGTTTCGCTTGCTTGTATCCAAGGTTCACTTAGAAGAATTACTTATAAATCAAGGTGGCACCAGCTATGCGAAAAATCAGTCATTTAGCTTTTGACAATTTAATAGGCTACTATTGTTAAAATATCTTATAGTAAAAAAATGTTAGAGCAGGCGGGTAAAAATAATGAAAAAATTTGGGATGCACTAAAAATATTACAAACTCGACAAAAGTAAAAAATTGCGCTATAGAACTAATAGACACTACCTGTCCAGCACAATCGATTGAAGGTGTGAACGAGTTCTTTGTTACGGTAGGAAAAAAATTTGCCAGCAAGAACAACAGCTGCCTAAATCCTCAACACCCCATTACTTTTATTCCTCAATCTACTGGCTCATTAAACTCTTTTGTAATACTCGATACAGATGAATCAGAGGTAGAGCGCCTGATTTTGGATCTTAAGAATGTCTGTAGTACTAGATGGGACTCTATATCCAACCACCTCCTCAAAGAAAACAGAAATGTGCTCATCCCTGCTCTGACTCATATTTTTGATGTGTTTAGACGAAGGAACATTTCTCACTGTTTTGAAGAAGTCGGTCGTTCATCCATAAATCTGGCAATAGAGATCGTGTCACCAACTACAGGCCCATTTCTATCCTCCCGGCGGTCTCTAAGCTCTTGGAACGCATCATCAACAGTAGATTGGTCGAGTACTTGGAAACGAATAACCTTCTCTCAAACAATCAGTTTGGTTTCAGAACTGGCAAGTCTGCTTGTGATGCTGTCCACGAGCTTAAAGATTACGTAGTTAGGAATATTGATTCCGGTAAAAAAAACTGTTGGTGTATTTTTGGACCTGGCAAAGGTCTTTGACACGGTTTCTGTGCCATTGCTTCTCAGTAAATTGGAAAGGTTGGGTGTAAGAGGTAAACAACTAAAATTGTTTGAAGATTACCTCTCGGGTCGCTGTCAATCTGTTAAAATTGGTAATTTTGTTAGCAATGACTTACCTGTCACTTTTGGTGTACCACAGGGCAGTATTTTTCTCTTTATTGTGTACTTAAATGAACTCTGTGGACTTACTTCTGTAGGTGGAAAGGTAATTTCTTATGCGGATGACACTGTTCTTCTTTTCTCGGCTGATATGTGGGAACGGGTCTATGAGGATGCTCAACGTGGTTTTGATACTGTGTGCCACTGGTTGAGGAGTAACATGTTGACACTTAACGCTGATAAAACGCAGTACATAACATTTTCAATGCGTAACTCGTAACTCACTTCCTACTTTACTCTCTTTAATTACACACAACTGCTGCAACAGTGGAATCTGCCAATGTCCAACTTTGGTCAGGACCAAGTTCATAAAATATCTAGGAATAACAAGAGATAACAATCTCTCATTTAAACTTCATATAAAACTAGTCACTGCTAGACTAAGAAAACGTATATATGTTTTAAAAAATCTGAGATATGTTGCAGACCCCAAACTAATGAAGCAGGTATATCTGGCACTTGGTCAATCAATTTTATTATACTGTATTTCTGTCTGGGGTGGTGCACCAAAAACCGTACTAAAGCCACTTGAAGTAGCCCAAAGAGCAAACCTCAAAGTTAGCACTTTCCGTTTTGTTCCCAACTTATCATCTGTACCAAGCCTGTGAAGTCCTCTCTGTCCGCCAATTGTTCATACTGCACACTGTCTTGACGCAGCGTATGAGAGTGAACTTTGAAAAACCAGCTATACCTTCCAGGCGACGAAAACCTATACCCAGTACCGACAGATCCATGTTTAAACACCCATTCGTTAATAGGTACTTCTGCTTCTTGGGTCCGTACCTTTATAGTAGGATTGATAGAATCGTCGACATTCTTGCCTTAAATAGAAGAAGTTGTAAGCATGAAGTGTTTGAATACATTTATAAGTTGACCTATGACGAAACTGAAAACCAATTAATTGTACCACACTAAGTTCTCATACTCACCCTCCTACATACACTCACTCATCTACATTAGACACAAAAGGAGGTCTACTCTACACCCCACTCCACTTTACTTAATTTTTACTTCATTTGCATTCTTATCTTATTTGCTACTAGTTGTTCTAAAAATAACGAAATGTGTCTATTAATATAGCAAATTTGAACTTGTATGCTTTTAAGTGTATAATTTTAGGAATGAGCGCTGTTGTCTGAGATACAGATATTTATTTATCTAGTTCAGGCACAGATGTCTTGTCGAATTTCTGTTAGTATAAGATCCTTTTTTTTTTTTTTTTTTTTTTTTAGGTGGGAAATTATCAAATAACTTCTCCCGCTCTGGGTGGAGCGGGAGGGCGTGTCAGACTCTTGCTGACTAAAACCCACCCGTGTTCCTTCGGTTGCCCTGTTGCCGGGGGCCACGATGTCCCCATCGGTTTTCTTCGAACCCCCGGCAGGCATTGGCCCTAACGGACCCCGTCAATTCTGCTGACATCTCTTTGAGGCGCGCGTGGAACACAACGCGCCGTCGACCCGGGCTTGGTCCTTACCGGACGGCGAGCTACCCATTGCTCACCGTCCGCAAGCCCGCGCCTACGGTGGCCGGAAATCGGCTCGCGATTCCCGCCCCGGGCGTCTCCTCCTGCGGCGGTTAGGGGCGTGAGGGCGCGAAATTTGCCTTTCCCTCACGCGTTCCGCCTCCTAAGATATGTTTTTATATATGATATTACTTGAATTTGAAATAAATTATTATTATTTATTTTTAGTTTTTAACTATTCTCGGGACCATGGATCCCGTCCTTTGGAAGGCGTACGAGGGGCCAAAGCCAACTCGCAGAGGCCCCTTAGACATTTTTAGGGTTCCGTACCTCAAAAGGAAAAAACGGAACCCTTATAGGATCACTCGTGTGTCTGTCTGTCTGTCTGTCTGTCCGTCTGTCACAGCCAATTTACTCCGAATCTAATAAACCGATTAAGTTGAAATTTGGTACACATATGTGTTTCTGTGACCCAAACACGAACCAACCGACGATTATCCCAACAAGACTTCTCCCGGGAGATAGGGTCAGTGGGGTCGCTACTGCCCAACAGCTCGCTACATGCTGCCCTGCGGGTTTTGTATCTCTCTTGGTCTGGCTCCTCATCCCAGACCTGTTCCGGCAAAGTAAACTGTACCGGCACAGGCCTAGAGTTCGGAGCGCGCAAGCCCCACCACGACGTCAACGTAGAGATACGGCGCGGCGGCGGTGGGGTTATTATTATCCGGAGTGTTTTTTTTTTCTCAGCTCTTAGGCTGGTTTTAGCTACATTTACGGGCCAAAGCCAAGTAAATGCAGCGTGTGGTGTGTAATTAAGATGAGGGTGTACTTTCGTCTAACTGCATAAATTTCTTAAAGATTCTGCATGTGTTTAGGATGGCTGCTTTCTGCAGATTGATGTAAAGGGATTCTTCTAGGTCTATTAATTTCAAGCTACGGAGGAGATGTTTGGGAATAACACCAGTCGTAGAGAGAACTATAGGAACAACATAAACTTTTTCTTGCCTCCAGATTCTTCTAACTTCTTCTTTAAGCTCAGCGTATTTGCTTATTTTTTCAGCTATTGTTTTTTGTAGGTTATGGGTGTTGGGGACTGCAATGTCTATGAGGTAAGTGGTTTTTCTTAATTTATCTTGAAGGGTTATGTCTGGTCTATTATAGTGGATGGTGCTATCTGTAAGTATGGCGCGATCGTAATACAGTTTATGTGTGTTATTTTCTAGGATAGTTTGTGGCGCGTACTTATAGACTGTGTTTGAGTGCTAGTTTTTGATGGACGATGTTTGCAACCTGGTTGTGCCTGTGTGTAGTCTGTGTGAGGGTATGCATGCTCCGGTTATGTGTTGTATGGTTTCTGATTGAATGTGGCATCTACGGCATTTATCGTTTGTGATGGTAGGGCCTTATAAATTTTCTGTAGTTTTTGGTGTTGATAATTTGGTCTAGTATAGCTATGATAAAGCCTTCTGTTTCAGGGAACAGGTTTCCTATTTTAAGCCACTTATTTGATGCTAATTTGTTAATGTGGGACTGCTCTAGGTCATGAGGGTGTCTACCGTGACGGACTTTCTTTTACCAGTTTTAATTTTTTTGGTTTTGCGGGTCTGTGATGTTTATGTCTTGTATATTTTGTTCATTTAAGTTAAGCGGGGTGTAATTAAAATCATTTAAGGCAATGGCTTTGTGTATGTTACTAGTGCGAGATTTTGTGTAGAAAAATGTTTTTAGCCCAGTGATTTGTTTCTGCCAAAGGTGATGTATGTCGATTAGGCCTCTCTCTCCATTTTGTCTTTTGAGTCGTTCGATCGCAGATTTAGGATGTAGGTTGTTGTGTTTTGTGAGTGTTGTGCGTGTAATTCTTTCGAAGTGTTCGATATCAGTTTTTGACCATTTTATTACTCCGAATGAGTAGGTCAATATTGGTATGGCAAAGGTATTCAAGGCTTTTATAAGATGCTTTCCAGATAGCTGTGTTTTGCAAATTGCGTTAATTCTTCTCCTAAATTCCGTATTTAGTGTTTGTTTAATTGCGGTGTGGTCGAGTCCTTTAAGTTGCTTGTATCCTAAATATTTGTATAAATCTGTTGGTTCCATAGCTGCTATTGTATCGGTGTCGCTGACTGAATAGTTGCCGGGTTTTACTTTTCCTTTTATAATATGCAATGTCCTGCACTTATCTAATCCAAATTGCATGTTAATATCCTGACTAAACGTTGTCGTCACTTCTATAAGAGTTTTCATTTCTTTATCGGTTTTAGCATATAATTTAATGTCATCCATATTTGTGAGATGTGAGATAATAGTTTCTCCGGTATTATTTTTAAAATTATATCCAGCGCGACACCTATTGAGTAAGTGAGACAAGGGGTTCAGAGCGAGACAGAACCAAAGAGGGCTCAAGGAATCCCCCTGGTAGATACCCTTCCTAATATGTATCTGTCGGGTTATGAGAGTGCCCAGACGGTTTTTTATCTGAAGTGTAGTTTTCCAATGTGTCATTATAATGCACAAAAACTCAATTATTTTGGGATTAATTTTATATATTTCTAGGATTTGTATTAGCCAAGAGTGTGGATTGCTATCGAAAGCTTTTTGGTAATCTATATAAGTACAGTGTAGATTTCTATTTTTTGTGGTGGCATGTTTATGGATAGTAGAGTCTATAACTTACTGTTCTTTGCATCCTATGTGACCTCTCCTGCATCCCTTCTGCTCCTCTGCTATCATATTGTGTTCAATGTGTGAGTTGATTTTATTAGTGATGGCAGATGTTAGTATTTTATAAATTGTGGGTAGGCATGTAATTGGTCTGTATTGGGAAGACTCTGATGTGTTTTTAGTTTTCTCCTAAGCCTATGGACTTTAAGTGCCAATTTTTGTTTCGAAGTGTCCAAAAACTCTTCAGGTTTTCTATTGTTATTTTCGTGTCTAGTGTGTGTTAAATTGTTTTTAAATATTGCTTCGACTCTTTTAACTACTTTGTGTGATCTGCTACCGTTGATGTAATGTGTGAGTCTGCCACAGTCTGCTCTTAATTTTTCAATGTCTTTTTCTAGCCTCAGTTGCCATGGTGGTTTAACAGTGTCTCTTTGTATTGTGTTTCTTGCGTGTTCAGTGACTTTAAAGTTGAGTTCTTCAGAAATAACAACTGCTGTGCAATAAATAAGGGCGTGTATATCAATCAGTTGTGTGTCATCAGATAAAAACTGTTTTAGTATATTTTCATTAAATAAATTAACTAAACGGAATAGGTTAGGGCTATATTTGAGTTTAGGTAGTTTTGGTCGAGCTGCTGGGTCCATCCCAGAGTACTGTGTTAGTGTAGTTCTAAATTTGTCCTGTATTTCTTGTATATACATAGCTGTTATTGGGTTTTGATTGACGGCGGCGACTGTCTCAATATCATTTTCTAACGTTAGGGTTATAGATTCCGTTTGTGTGGATATGTGTGATGATTGTGATTGATTGTATGGTTAGGGTTCAAAATTAGGTTGAAATTGAGAGAGCGATTATGGTTGATCTTGTAGGCTATTTTCGTTTGTGTTTTGTGTTAGTATGATAGTGTTAGTGTCTGCATAATTTTCTGATTCGTGTTGTAATTGTGTGTGTACTTCTTCTTTTAACTGATCTAATTCGACTTGCGACCAGAGTTTATTCCTAACTATAGTTCTTTGTTGATCTGAAATTCGTTGTTCTGAAACGGAAATCTCAGGATATTGCCGTGAAAAACTTTCATATAGTTGTTGTCTGTAAGTGGTCATGTCGGTCTCTAATTTAGTGATGTATAGGTAAGTTCGCATGATGAATAGGTTAACTTCTTTGCTCCATCTCATGCGAACTCTTGCTTTTCCAGCCTTGGTGGACGCGGGTAAGAAGGTACCTCCCGCGCAACATTCATGACCGGAGTGGGTGAAACTGTATTAAAACTAGTTATGGGAGGTGAAGATGGTATGGGTGAAGATGGTATTGATGGTGATGATGTTTTTGAAGGTGCGTACGATATTGTACTTGGACTATAAGGCTCTATAGGGGTGTCTGTCCTGTTTGTCAGTCTATCACCACCGTCAATGACTTCGGCTGTAGCATCTTTGTCGGTGGGAACTTGCCTGTTCAACTCCTCACCGCTGATGGTTCGCATGCTGAGACACCCAGTGTCAGCTCCAGGTGCGCCCCGGCGATCGCCCCCGGGCAACGGTTCAATACGGGTTTCCAGAACCACATTTTATTATTATTATAGTTAGTATTGCAAGTGCTGAAGGAAGTAACTACACACGTTACTTTGACTCAAAAATAAAAAATCAAAGATATAGATATCTTTGATTTTTTATTTTTTTTACTCATTTCTGATTTTTTATTTGCTAGACCAAAACGATACCTGCGTTCGACGTTTTTTTTTAGGGGTCCTATCATTATTTAGATCATTACGTAAAAAATCACGAATTTGCGTTAAAAAAATATTTTACGCAAATTCATGATTTTTGACGTGATGAAAAGCAACAACTGTCTTAATTCAGCGTCCATTATATTCCAAATAAACACAATTTTATCAAAAAACTAGATATCAAAACTTCTTACTACAATGAATACGTTTCATTCGTTTTCGTTTCTCAATATAATAATACAAAATTACAATTAAAAAAAAAAGTTCAATATATTATATATTCCGCGTCAGCAAATATATACAGCATATTACACAAAAATAATGTGTAACTCCAAATTACAAGAAAGAGAGTGGCACTATCTTTATTATAATCAAATAATTAAAATATCTTACTGCTACTGAAAATTACAGCGTCAAAAATCACCGTAAAAAAATGTAATAGGACCATAGAAATATAAAAAACAGGAGAAGTGGCATGGGGGCGTGTCTGTGTCCGCGCGTAATGATCAAAGTGCTCATTGCATACGAAAATGGCCGTCTCCGCGAACTAGTGTGCTTTCGGCTGTGATCGGGACAATTTATAAGAATGCCGTGTTGTTCAGTGGTTTCTTGTAAAAACTGAAGTCAAAACAAAAACTTTGTGAATCATGGAATCACTTACCATATATAATTACAAGTATTTTACTATATTTGTCTTTAAAATAATGAAAAACAACAAATCGTAAAATATTTCTTGCTTTTACTACGTTATTTTTGTTTCCAAATATCACAGTGACTGTACTATTTTTGCACTACATACATTGCTCGTTAACCACTACCTAAATATGTCGCTCAGTGACTCAACAAGCAATGTAAAAATCACGAAACGATACTGTGGACTGCGGATGCATCGCGCAGTACGGCCGCTGTGTCTGGCGACGAGCTAGTGATGTGGTTGTGCAGATCCACTAACGTAGGCTATCGACAACAATGTCGTTTGGCGAATGAATTTATTGCTATTATACTTTATTCTTCAATTTGTCAACTCTTTTACCCGGGTGGAAGATTGATGTGAAATAATGTGTTTTATTTATTTTGCAGCGTGGTAGAGAAATGCGTAACCAACGGTCGTAAAGTTAATAAAATTTTAGGTGGAGTGTTTTGGGTTTGAATTATCGCTGGTCTATTATGCCTTATACTCGTGCAATTTCCTTACTTTTTTATGGTTTTGGTATTTTACTTCCGTTAAAGTCTTCAAAAGCTTCGAATGCGTTATAGTAATCGGCATGGTTCAGATAATTACAAATATGAAGAAACACATCATTTTATAAAGTATAAGGACAAAGGTGGGCTTATGTACCCATCTCCTGATGTCGTCATGATTTGTAAGATAATGGAAATAATCATAAAAACAGCTTGTCTCACCAATAATAAATTAACAGTTAAAACTAAAAATGTCAAACAGGAACTCATGGCAAAGGCTTTGCCTCACTTCATAGGATTAGGTCTCTTTGAAAATATTAAGTTTCACCAATTTGAGCAGTCTCCGATGAATAATCACATAATATTTCAAATTAAAGCAGTCATGGAAAAATATATTAATTTAAGATTACACTATTTGACAAAAAATGCCACTCCAGTAATATCAAAGCGTCAAGTGCTGCACAAATGCCTCCACTTTACAGGTCAGTGAGCAGGGTTCAACAATATCTACTGTTTCAAATAAACTATGACAGGTTAAACCAACGTAACTGGATTTTTATTTGTTTGAATTTTTTGCTTATTATTTATTTTTATTATAATATTTTCTGGACTTATCGTTTTTATTTATTTTATTTTCAGGACACCAAATTTTTTAAAGTATAACGACGGTGAAGTATCAATATCTAATAACTACAAAAACATGGTTTTACAGGAGGAGAAAAAAACGTTTAATTTCTATAGTTTTTGACCATTTGAAGTAAACATTAGTAAGTGAAAACCGCCAAAATTTTAGTTATTAGATATTGATACTTCACCGTCGATAATATTAAATGGAAGAATCGATACCTTTCCGATTTAGTCAATCACTAGCGTATATGTAAAATAAATTGTTTCTGTACAGCACAACGATAGAAATGATGTTTTCGTGTGAGTGAGTTGTACGGTGCATGGTAAATGCACGCTGTGCTTGATGGGATAAGGTTTATAATTGATTGTGTAGTACGTTCTGATTTATGAATTGCAAGAGTGAGCGCAGCCTCGTTTCTATTTGCTTTACTGATCTGCATGTGTAGTTGGGGCGACTAGTGGCGAGGTAGTGGGGACAAAGTGGAGACATTGGGTTTCGATACATTTTCAACTACCGGGCATATCTCCTTCTTTCTTATATCTATGAATAGGACTCTTAAAAATAACACGATAAATAATTAATATTACAGAGACAGCACAACAACAGTGGTCCTCCTGCAGAGATTGACTCAGTGTTCCTTGGTGACAGTCAATCGGTAACTAGATTATTTACTAGGTTTTTTTTGTGACGAAACCAAATGTCATTTTAGTATAGCAAAATAAAAATCTGAGAAGTCTATATATAGAGAAAATAATTCTTTAAAATCTAAAACAAACAAATCAAGTTAGGGGGGCTCCTAGGTAGAATTTGTTACAAGCCCCGCGCTGGCTTAATCCGGCACTGACTACATCATCGGAAGTTTCTGGTGTAGTCGAAGCGGGGGCGGCAGTCACGCACGAGCCGACTCGGAACAATGGCGGCACACCCTCGCGGAAGCCATTACATGGTCGGCTACTCGCGACTGGCCGACTGCCCGTCTGCGCCTGCGGTCACCCGCAATCTTCAATGATAACTATTGCATTCTTTTAGAATCGATTGCTTTGAGAATTATTGCTACCAGGTGCAGATTTGATTGACGTAGGTCTGCATCCGACTTTACGCGCTTAGACAGAATTGCTATTTGGCAAATCTTCAAAGTAAAAACTTTTACAAAAAAACAACCGATTTCCAAAAAAACGCTACAAAATGAAAAATAACTTTGATTTCGCAAATCGGTGGCAAAAAACGAAAATTAAAAACCAAATACACTGACTTCTTTTTATTTTTCACTTTTTAGTTGTGGTACCTACCCTATTCGAATACCACTAGGTACCTCTACCTGCTATGTAAATAACTGTGACAGGAACTTATCATATCATTCACATACTAAATGGGAAAAAATACGTATTATTGAAGCTAACTTAAAAACTACCTAAGCAAAGTTAGTAAAATTTATATGGGACCACCTTTGAAGTATGTCCTACCAAACAGAAAAATAATCATCAAAATCAATTCATAATTGGCGGAGTAATCCCGTTACAAACATTTAAAAAAACTGTCGAATTGAGAACCTCCTCCTTTTGGAAGTCGGTTAAAAATGAGAGACGTCAGTCATATAAGATTGTGATACTCTCAGCTGCTCTTTCGGATTCTATTGTAAGCCTGTAAGGCTTGTAGGTAAGTAACCTTTGCCCTTTAAATCTTTTATTGCATTCTTTCGGAAGGCATCGATTGTCATGTTTTGATTTGCAGTGTCCAGTAATAAGCCTGTCATATTATGCGATCTTACATTATTATGAAGAGCTTCATGACAAGACAATATATTTTGAGTCTTATTCTACTATTTCTTTAGTTATAACATCAATAAGCGTTAGTGCATATGACAACAATGACTAACTGGCTTATGTCAGACTATACTCGTATCCCTTGATGCCATTGACCGATTATGTCACTCAGCAATTCTTTACAAGTTTAATTTTTACTTTCTACTTTTAACAGAGCCTTGATCTTCTTGTTGTAGTTTTATTTCATACATTACAGCTTGAATCATGTTTCTCAAAATTTGGTACAGACGCCAGCACATCAAGCTACCCGAAACTGTCAAATTTTCCCAATAAACTTTGAACCTTATGTTTCAGCGATAAAGTTGAAAATCTATTAAATAAATTTGACAGATTGTAGTAGCTTGTGTCTGTACTTTGGATGTGCATGATTGCCTTCGTTAGTCATGTTTTGATTCATGATTATACCTAAAACCATAACGCCGAAACGCTTGTTCTGACTAAGCAGCAGTAAAAACAAACCCAACCTCTTGCACAACAGACTGAAATAGTCCGTCAAAACCGTCTGGTAGTAAACTACAAAGTAATTACTCGACACAAATCTGGTCTCAGCGATTTACTAGATAATGTCGAGTAAATAAGGATGAGGGGATCGCACTCACATAAATTAGAAAATAGTGTTTTAGTAACTACCCAGGTGGTCGACTGACACGATGACTAATATGGCGTCGCTCGGCCCTGTCTTACGCCCGCGCAAACGGTTTGGCAGTTTACGGTCAATACTTATGATACTTGAGCGCAATTTCTGGGACATCTTTACGTGTTTTCCCGCACCGATATTGACATTTTTGGCGATGAAATACTGGTTGGAACTGTGATATTGGTATTATTATTTATCAGGAGTCAGAGGTGTTGAAACAAACGTGTTGCTATTTACATAATAAAGAAACTTTAATTGTATTAATCGTCTTCATCTGTTATTAACATCCATATGACTTTATTTGATAAACGATCATTATAGAAAGAAAGAAAGAAAGAAAAATAAGTTTATTTGTCACAGAAACACGTGCATAAAAGAAGAGAACAATAAAATAAAAATAACAATAAATTTAAATATAATCACGAGCACAAAACAGAAATATGCGGCAACTGCTGGCACGTCATGACTGTGACAAGAAGGCTTCCACTCAGCATGATGCGATTTTCAGTGGTCACCCGACTATATTTAATTCTGTAAATTGTTTTACACATCTTATATTGTGTTTTAAAACTTTATGAGGTTTGTGTTGCATATCTGACTGCTCTGGGAAGAAAAATCGAAACAAACTCAGAGAATTTAGATATCTTCTGATCATCATGTGTTCATCATCTGATCAATGTTTCGAAATGTCTGCTCTCAGACGTGTTTTATGGGGTGTATTCGACATGAGGACTTCAAAACGTAGTTTATAATCCATTTCCTCATCCATCCAGAAAAACAAATAACAATAAAAGTAAAAGCCGTACTCTTTCGGGGAATGTTCTTTTGATTGTTTGTTATTTGCGGCATTAAGCCACAGTACTGTTAATTGAAGGGTTCGATACAATGGTTATAAAAACAGAGATAGTGTCAATTAGTGGCCGACTTTTAGCGGCTTTTGTCTATTTGGGTCCACGCTGGGGAACAAATTGATGCAGCTATCAAATTAAGGAAAACTTTATGGTTTACAAATTGCTTCTAAAGTTGTTGACGGTATTAATGGGGAAAGAATGCGTTTTTGTGAGGTGTGGGACGTTCGAGCTTAGTGGATTTTACAAAGATTCGAGTAAGAGAACGTATTTTAGAAACACGTTTTCTAACAAAGACGTGGAGAATTTTTATGTCGGGGTCAATGTGGCGCATAAGATTTTTCTGGATTATATTTTGATGTAAAACCATTTTTGGGCTTTAGACTTGATCCCTTATAAACAAGTAGGTATTTGTAATGGGTCCATTTTATCATTCCTGTAGCGTTTTTGAAGCACTTGTTTAGTTGAAAATCGTTTTCGGTCACTTAAAAATGTATCTCTCAACCAGCCCAGGATCTAGATTTTTTTGAGGCGGGGTAAAAACTGCCGTCTGCCGCCCCCCGCCAATCTTTTATGGGGATGCGCTAAGCTAGCCCGCGAATTTTTTTTTTCTCAAAATGAAAATTTTGGCAGCAACATAATAATCAAATTGTATCGATCGATAATGCGCCAATCCAACAGAGGCGCTAAAACAGTTGTAAAAAAGAAAAAAAATAGAAAGATTATAATGTGCTGCGCGTCTCATTTATTGCAGAGTTGCGGTGTGCACTTTTCTGCTACGCTTGAATTTGTCGCCCCCTGAATTTGGCGCCCGGGGCACGGGCCCCGGTTTGCCCCCCTGGATCCGGGGCTGCTCTCAACTTGACTTGTTTCTACATCTTTTTCAAGAATTCTGTCCTTTTTGATTTATCTATGAGAAACTTAATCTCGAGATAGATTACATTAACTAAGTTTGTAGTCCAAACCATTACAGTTAATACAATTGTTATCTATCACCCGTTAATTGCTCGATTGTGGGATATTTACAATTGAACAAGGCTTGATTAGCAATGCCTCCCTTTCGTTGGCTATTCATTAATACGAATCGAGATTATACAATTAGAAAGTTTGTTTATTTATAACTAAAGCGGCTATAAGAATGTATTTGGTAATATGACTTTACGAGTTATTGCGTTTGCGTAAAGATCATTTTCGCCTAAAGCAGTAATAAAGATTGGTGATTTTGAAGGCGCACTCAGTTCGGATGGTGATCGGTTTCACGAATTTTGCCGATGCTACATCTAAGTTGTGTCGTACTGTACCTGTTTACGTGTAGGTCGGTGGCTTTGGTAACATTTTCTCGATTACCTTTTGTATCTACGTGAAATACATTGAATTCGACATTGAACTCGTTGGTCTAGTGGTCGCAAGCGCTACTGCTGAGCATGAGGGCTTGGGTTCGATTCCCACGTCGGGCAAAATGTTATTAGGTTTTTCCAATTGGAATTTCTCAGTAGCAGCCCGGAGTCTGGATTTGTGCCCGGTTGATGGCAATAGGCTCGCTCCCTATTACATGGGACTTAAACATAACTGGCGAAATTTGGGTGTTCTATAAGTACACCTCTGCCTTACCCTTCGGGGAATACGGCGTGATGTTATGTTACGTTATGTGATTGAATTCCGTTTCGAAATGATGTAGACAAGTTTAAATTGTGAACATCAGGTATCATCCCTATTATCCATCGCTGCACCGTTTCCAAAGAAAACACATTCTCAGAAAACAATTCAGTCCACTTTCAACATGTGCTCATTTAAAAATAGTCTGTAGTTTGGCCGGTGGTTACGCGAAATGACTAAGTTTCCCTGGCTAATGAGCCGTAATGCGGTCCAGTGCCGTCTCGCTACCGTGGACGGCGCCCGGAGCGGTACGGCTGGACCGGAGACGAGCCGTACGTACGGGCAGTGATCCGGCTATGATTGGCAGCTCTTCAATTTAATGTACTTCAATTGCTGTGTATTGTAGACTTGGAATGCATAGGATAAACTGATTTTAGGTAATTTTATTGAAATTACACTGTTGGGTCTTTGTTTGTATCAAAATGTTTAGGCCGCGTTCAAAGTCAAAGTCAAATCATTTATTTCAAATATGGCACTTTTGAACATCAAAATTTATAAAATATTAAAATTATTGATTCTAGTCGCCCCTTCCAAAAGGTAGTTTTCGTATGGAGAAGAATGGGCAAGAAACTCCACCGTTACTCTTTTAAAATGTTTTACAATTGTTTGTATATGCACGTACATTAGTTAAATCATATTACCTATATGTGACGACGATGCACCTCGTTGCACTCATGCGTTCACACTAAACGTATAGTCCGCCGATTGTGAACCGTTCAGTAGGTCCAAAATGTATGAAAAAGCAACTTCATCCGCCGACTTTATATTTTGAAGGAATGATGGGCTAATCATTTCGCCTGAACTGATATGATTAAATCTTTGTTGCTAATAATATCTATATTTATAAAATTCTCGTGTCACAATGTTAGTTGCCATACTCCTCCGAAACGACTTGATCGATTTTTATGAAATTTAAATGTATATTAGGTAGGTCGTAATCAATTTTTCATACCCCTAAGTGATAAGGGTGGTCTACCACAAACATTTATATGGCAAAACAACGTTTACTGGGTCAGCTAGTACTAAGTATATAATCTTTGGCTTTTAACATAAAAATACATCCCATCACTAAACAAATAGGTTACGTGGGTGCCGTTCGGGGACTGAAAATAATATTGTTCCACCGAGCTGCACTTTTCAAAATTTTGTTTCATTCCGGTTAGTGGAAGCGCTCAGGACGGTTCGGCCAAATGCTGTTGAAATCAGTGCTCTGAGTGGAATACCTCGTATTTTCCGGTTTAGAGATCGACGTGTCACTGTGACACGAAGCCTCTTCAAGCTGTTTCCATTCTATCCTATTATTCTGACTTGTGGCTTGTAAGTTTGCTGCATGTAGTTATTTAAGTGAACCTAACTAAACGAAAACGTACCTAAAACTTAATCACCTTACGAAAATGTTGATACGTTTTTGAGTTGGTCACATCGGTCAAAAACATTTCGCAGTTGGCAATGTAATTGATTGTTTATGGCCTGCTTTAGACTCGTTCCTTATCAACCGTCATCTCCACTTGTGTTTACGTCGTTGAGGCTGCATTTTTATCACGACAAGGTTCTAAATATGGTAAAGGATTTCATGGGGTAACTGTAGGTAAAAAAAAAACAACCGACACCGGCGTTTTCAAATTTGCAAAAGATAACAACGGCCGGTCGAAATTGTCTATGGCTTAGAGATGCGGTAGTATGAATTCTAAGTTTTAGTGCTATTAATGTTGCAAATAATTATCAATAGTTGATGATTATCACACTAATATTATAAAGGCGAAAGTTTGAGAGTGTGTGTTTATGTTTGTCTCTTCTTCACGCTCAAACGGCTCGACAGATTTGGATGAAATTTGGCACACAGATAGTTTATAACCTGGATTAACACAGAACACTTTTTATCCCGATATTCCCACGGGATCGAGACTTATGCGGGTGAAACTACGGGGCGCAGCTAGTAAAGTATAATTTAATAGTTTTGTGGTCTACATGATGAGAAAGTGGTTGTGATAATATGTGTATGTGTCACCGTAAGATTGTGAGAACCGTTAGTTTTTAATCTGTCGGAATTATTTCCGTTAGATTATAAACTGTCGAAAAATTGTGAACTGGGTGAAATGGGTTAGGTTAGGTTAGAACTGTGACCAACAGCGCGCGAGCCGAGCGAGCGAAGCGAGCGGTGCCGCGGCAGCGGCCGGCGAGCGCTACTTCCAAGTTGCTCGCAGCCAGGCAGGCTATTTAATATTAGCGCAAGATGCGTTACGTCGCAAGCAAGTTTGATACCAGTTCACAATTTGTCGGTTTCCCATGGAAAGATTATAAACTAGCGAAAAATAATGCGTTAAATTGTAAATGGTTCATTGCAGTTCACAATTTTTCGACAGTTTATAATTTAACGGAAATAATACCGATAGATTATAAACTAACGAAGTTCATAATTATACGGTGACATATGCTATTAGGTGCATTTTTAATTAGCGACGCGCAGATATTGTGTTCTACAAATTCTCAGGCAAGTTCTGCAATGTTATAGCTTTTTCCTGGGAACCACCTCAGGTTTACTTGTCCCTCCCTACACTACTAACTTACATCTTCCATTACCTCCCTTTCCCTAACCATCCTGTCTTTGTAGGTCGGATAACGGCTTGAGAAGCATTCCTGACTTAAGTTTCGGCCTTAATTCAGTCGTCATCACGAGCCTGGATTACAACGAGCAAGGGTAAGTGTTTTAAAGCTATGATACCTAATTTAAATACCTATCTAAATAAAGTTATAAATAATTCAGCCTTACAACCTTGAACCCATAGGAAATTCAGTAACAACACGGTGATTATATACTCTGTGGTTGGAATAGTAGTAACAGCTAGAGTCTGGCCACGCTAAGTCTGCATAAGTAAACAAAACGGTGGAATTTGAAAATCTATAGACGGCAACACCATTTTGTCCTACGAAAAAAGAATTTGATACTTTGTTTGTCTTTTTGTTTTTGATAGGTTATTTTGTTTATACTCTGATTTATTCAGCGCCAGCCCGAGAATTCCTGGCGCCCTAGGCGAAAGGCTGGAACGGCGCCCTTTTAAGAAAATTTGTGATATAATAAAACAATGTTCTTTCTTTTTCGTGGCAGAGTTTTAGAGCCACCCATGGGCCTTAGTCGAGAAATATATCTCAGGCATGCACGATGGTTTCTTCACGATGTTTTCCTTCACCGTGTTTTAAGCAAGTGATAATTATATAATACGCACATTAATCCGAAAAGTCAGAGGAGCGTGCCTTGGGATTGAACTCGAGTTTTATTCAAGTCATAGGGACTTGAATGATAATTCAAAAGTGCCTGTAAATGGTTTAATTGAAATAAATGGTTTGAGTTTGAATAAAACAATAATGTAAACAGATTACCTAGGTGTGTAATTTTATATAAAAAAAGTTCTTATTTTATACATAACTAGCTTTTGCCCGCGGCTTCGCCCGCGAGGATGTCGCAAAATATTCCACGGGAACATGCTACCGGAATTCAGAGTATCCTATGTTCTAAGCCAGATTATGGGCTATCCGTATGCCTATCATCTAAATACGTTCAGCCGTTACGGTATTAAGAGGTAACAGGCAGATAATAAATCTGTACTCAAAATGCAAAATTGAAACCGTTAAAGGATAACGATCAATACCCGTTTTCTCAGAAACGCCTGGAGTTGAAATAGATATCAAAAACTTAGATCTACGGTCCCTTGGAGCTGTAAAGAAAATCAAACTTCCAAGTCAATGCAATAAAAAAATACGGCCATTAAATTATACCGAATATTTATATTGACACTCGCAAATTAAACAAAGCCTATATGGTACTTCCCGTTGTCCTAGCAGCATGAAGTTTGGCGAGAATCACCTCCTTTAGGATTATTTTTGAGACAAAAAGTAGCCTATGTCCTACCCTAGGATGCTGTTTATCCCCTTGGCAAATTTGATCGAAATCAAATTCGAATTTGGAATTTGATTGTGGTTTAGGCGTGAAAAGTTAACATACAGACAGACATTCTTGTACTCTAACCTCAGTTGGCTCGATATAGTTTTTGGAAAAGTTTTTGTGAAAATTGGCAATTTTTAAGAAATCTGTGAATGCAGATCAACATGTTTCAAAAAGTTATGGACGTTTCTGTACCGTTTCGGTACTGCTTATGTTTCGTCACTGGTTGGTAAACCGAAACGATATCGCACTCGCGCCCTGCTTTCATTTAGAATTCCAAATTTAAATTAATTTTATTGGTTGGCGAGCATGGGCCAAAAACCAAAACAGCCAAACCAAAATTACCAAAATTTTTGCCTCATCGTTTTACGAAAAAAATCGTATAAAATCGATGGATTTGGTTATTCAGAAATACAAAAATCCTAATTTTAGAAAATTTCCGCGTTACTTCTGACCTGACCGCATTATTAAATATGTCAAAAAAAAAAAAAAAAATCAACGGTAATTTAATAACCGAACTGTTTTATAGCAATCTGTCTGATTTTCAGAATGTAGTTAAACGATAGAAACCAGTAGCGTCACACGTAGTACCAAGGAGACCATAATTTGAGAAAATTAAAAATGAGGCAAAAATAAAACCCATATCATCCCGTCTGAAAATCTTGTTTTATGTGAAGATTGGTCAGTTGATGCGAATGTTGGCAACGTCGCAAATAGCTGTCAAATATTTACCTACCTGTTTTGATTAATTTGACAATATTACTGTATGGAAATATAGCTAATTAGTAGTAGTGTTAGGAGCGTTTTTTGGCTCCGTGAAGTCCAAATCCCGCTGGCCATCATTTTGTGTGGCGGCCGCAATTTGGCGGCCGTAATGTGGCGGTCACAATGTGGCGGCCGTAATGTGGCGGTCACAATGTGGCGGCCGTTGTGTTGCAGCCGTTATGTGGCGGCCGTAAAGTGGCGGCCGTAAAGTGGCGGCCGTAAAGTGGCGGCCGTAATGTGGCGGCCGTAATGTGGCGGCCGTAATGTGGCGGCCGTTACGTGGCGGCCGTAAAGTGGCGGCCGTAATGTGGCGGTCGCAATGTGGCGGCCGCTATATGGCGGCCGTTATTTGGCGGCCGTTATATGGCGGCCGTTATATGGCGGCCGTTATATGGCGGCCGTTATATGGCGGCCGCTATATGGCGGCCGTTATTTGGCGGCCGTTATATAGCGGCCGTTATTTGGCGGCCGTTATATGGCGGCCGTTATTTGGCGGCCGTTATATGGCGGCCGTTATATGGCGGCCGTTATTTGGCGGCCGTCATCTAGCGGCCGTGTTGTGGCGGCCGCAATTTGGCGGCCGTAGTTTGGCGGCCGTAATGTGGCGGTCGTAATATGGCGGCCGTTGTGTTGCGGCCGTTGTGTTGCGGCCGTTATGTGGAGGCCGTTACGTGGCGGCCGTAAAGTGGCAGCCGTAATGTGGCGGTCGCAATGTGGCGGCTGTTATTTGGCGGCCGTTATTTGGCGGCCGTCATCTAGCGGTCGTTATGTGGCGGCCGAAAAGTGACGGCCACAATTTGGCGACCGTAATGTGGCGGCCACAATTTGGCGACCGTAATGTGGCGGTCACAATGTGGCGGCCGTTGTGTTGCGGCCGTTATGTGGCGGCCGCGGTTGCAATGTAGCGGTCGCAATGTGGCGGTCGCAATGTGGCGGCCGCTATGTGGCGGCCGCTATGTGGCGGCCGCTATGTGGCGGCCGTTTTGTTGCGGTCGTTTTGTTGCGGCTGTTTTGTTGCGGCCGTTATGTGGCGGCCGCCATGTGGCGGTTGTTATATGGGGGCCGTTATTTGTAGGCCGTTATCTAGCGGCCGCTACGTGGCAACCATCATGTGGCGGCCGTTATCTGGCGGCCGTTATGTGGCGGCTGCTAAGTGGCGGCAGTTTTGTTGCGGCCGTTATGTGGCGGGCGCCATGTGGCGGCTGTTATATGGGAGCCGTTATCCTAGCGGCCGCTACGTGGTGACCATCATGTGGCGGCCGTTATGTGGCGGCGGTTATGTTCTTCTGACTATTCTTTTCAATATCTGTGAATGCAGATCAAAATGTTTCAAAAAGTTCTGAGGATTGACTGCTTAGATCCATAAAGCCATACTCTAAAAAAAAAAAACCGAACTATCTGCAATATAACCTTAATCTTGGCTTGGCTTGGTTAGCCTTTTTACAATTTGCGGTGAACATTAAATTTGCAATATTCTGCTCATCTAATAGCACGATAATAATTTTTGAAAAGTCTATTGTGACGTTTCCATTATTTGACTTACTGATTATTTATTTATAACCAATTTTCAAGTTAACCAAGCCACCTCACCTGTCCTCCTCTGTAAAAATGAATACCCCTTTTCACCCGGTGGGGTAGATTTAAAAAATTCCCTGAATACGTTTTTATTTATTTTCAATCTTAAGTATAAATACTGAGTTTCGAGTTAATCAGAACGCGCGATAAATTATTCCATACAAACTAATCCTCCTTTAGGGGGTAGTTTAGAAAAACAAAAAATGGCAAAGTTTCTAATTTACTCAGATAAATATTCGTGCCAAGTTTCAAGTTTATTAACTCAAGGAATAAGATTTTTCATACAAAAAAAATTCTCCCTTTTCACCCCCATAAGGCGCAGCGCAGACGACACATTACGAATAAGTTACCACAGACTCGATCGCACAAAAAGTGTGTCATCTGCGCTGCACCTAAAGGTCGAATTTCCAAAAATCCGTTCTTAGCGGACGTCTACTAACTATGAACTACCTCCCTACCAACTTTCATCTTTATACGTCGAGCGGTTTTCGAGATTTTGTGATGAATGAGTGAATGAGTGAGTGAGTGAGTGACCTTTCGCTTTTATACATTTAGATGGAGAGTGTATTCACCTTCTTTTTTTGCGGTATGAAAGAGTAAAGCTTATGAAATAAAATTTTGGCAAAAGTAGAAACGATCTCCTTTAAATTGTATGTCCAATGTACGTAGTTCGCCTATATGAACGGGCCGGCCCTGGGTTTATTCCTGGTAAAGAATAGTCACTTTAGCACGATGCAGTGTCGATTTGATAGAGTTTTCTCATCGTATGGAGGTAGAGCATAGGTACGACATAGTCTATTACATTTAATCTATTAGGCAAAAATCAAAAGGCAAAATATCAAAATCATTATAAATACTAACACGTTAACTTTTCGATATCTTGTAAACATTGTCGTTTTTGGTTCAGGATGACATCGTGCTGTTCCTTCACAGCTTGGAGTTTATCTCATAAATTGTATAATAACTCTCGCACTCTACTTTTAATAGGTTTAACCATTTTTCTACTTTATATTGTGAAAACAACATTTACCGTAAGCAATCTGACATTTCAATTACCCCGAAATTGACAGAACTGACTGAAAAAAGTTTTATTTAAGGTAAATTACTAAACTTTAGTTTATCAATAAAACTTTTTGGGGTTGCCCATTTATTCCATTGCAGATTTAGCGTGGCCAGACTCTATACAGATCGTTCACTATAATTTGTCCCTTGCCGTCAATGGTGCCACATTGCTTGTCAATCTTAGTTTCAATACAAATAGAGTTCAAAATGGATACTGACTGAACAGTGCTAAAATCGCGTCACGGGACAAGATATATGAACGCACTGTACAGGGATTTATAACACCTGAATAACATTGACAGTAGGGGCGTCGTTGGTAAATATTTTAGAAATTGTATTGAAAAAACAAGATGGCGGCGTCAGTTCCGATTTTGGCCACGCGCCAAAAGAGCCTTGTACAAATTGACCGAATACCATAACACCAATGACGTTAAAAAAATGCTGACGTTTAGCCTAATTTGAATTAAACTATCTTTGATTTTGGTCTGACCATAATAATACTAAGGGCGAATTTCACCAATCAAATTGTTCAAGTGCTGGCAGTGTCAAAATTGTTATGGAAGCTCTTGAACGCGGTTTAGAAGGTGCTGATCGCGTTCAGTTTCATTGGTGAAATCCGCACTTAGACATGAAGTTATGCTGATCGCTTTCAGTTTCATTGATGAAATTGCCACTTACTGGCAATTTATGCTGTCAGTGTCAAAAGATATTCCGCAACAATGATGATACTGACAGCTCTTTTAACGCGGTTTATATGTGCTGATCGCGTTCATTTTCAATGGTGAAATCCGCCCTAAGTACTTACAAGTAGGTACTTTTACCGTCATTAATTCAAATAAAGAATTGGAATTGGATAATTTACTATAATGAAATTAATAAATGAGGTTAAGTAGATAACATAATTTATTGACGTGACAACGTCTTATAAATTGGTTTGCCGGGTGACACTTCAAGAAACTGCGTTACGCTCCGCTCACGTTATGCGCTCACAATGAGAGCGAGTGAGAGGCACGCGTGCATGGTTAGCCCGCCTAAGAGCGAGAGAGACAGACATAAAAAGTGAAAGGCACGCGTCCCTTCCACTCGAGCACAGTTAGCCCGCCTAAGAGCGAGAGAGACAGAGCGAGAGAGAGAGAGTGAGAGAGATAGGCATACACACCGGTTCATGTGTATAAATAAATGTTTTAAATTGTTACTATTATTTCATCCTTCTTCCTACTATACGAATGAATATTCACATTAAAATTATTTTACCACTCAAAGTCGTTGTCACGTAAAACTTTCGCCCGTATACCGACTTTACAGGCAACCAATTTTTTTTTTTGTTGACGTTCTTTTTCATCAAAAGCTTAATTATATTTCCTATTTCATATTCAAATGCTTCACATTGAATTGCAACCAGTTTTTAATTCATAGCATTAAAAAGCTAACAGAATAAAATGTTGGATAGCAAAATTCTTTACATTTTCCGACGTTTTGAGCACTTTTCAAGCGTTCTTTTTATTACGGAGTCGAGCGGTTGAAATATACAAAGTTTTTTTAAACCGTGGAATTATTTGTAGCATTACTTTTATTTCGAATTGCTTGATATAATATTTTCTTTAAAAAAAAGTAATTTTTTGAAGAATCGTAAAAAATTACTGTGTTGAGGTTATTGAATGGTTGTATTATATGTGCTGCTAAGCATTTTTCTATATTAGTTTTGAGGAAGTAGGTACGGTAATGTCCAACGTTTTTTAGGGTTTCGTGCCTGAAGGGTGCCAAACGGAACCCTATTACTAAGCCTCCGCTGTCCGTCCGTCCGTCCGTCTGTCTGTCAGCGGGCAGTATCTCATGAATCGTAATACCTAGAGAGTTGAAATTTTCACAGATTATTTTTGCAATAACAACAAATAATAAAAATAAAACAAAGTTAAAAATTAAAGAGCCAATTATAAGAAACGAGTTTTTTAAACTGCAGTATTTTTATAAAATATGTAGTGTTCAATATTGTACAGTGGTACGGATCTCTTCGTGTGCGAGTCCAACTCGCACTTGGCCGGTTTTTATTAACATAATATTATTTTCCATCGTGAACTTTAGCAGAATACTGTACTATACTTGGATTATTGCACGATAATTAAAATTATAAAGGCACTAATTTGACCATTGCATTAACGCTATAATTTTTTAGCGAGCAAAACATACGAAGCTTCGGCACGCATTACTTCGTCACGATAGATGCAGATGCGGCCGGGGCATAACTGTTTTACCAAAAAAATATTAACATACAAATAAACGAAGAAAGGCCAATAAAGTGCCCAATTATAACAGTAAGTAACTATTGTAAAATACCATACATTTGTGTTATTTTAGTACATACTGTTACGTCCCATTTCCTATACGGGATGCACTATGAATACCGACCCGAAAATTTCCGATCTCATCCGAAGTCACGCGTAGTCAGTCACTAGCGAGTATACCTATTGACTAGACCGCTGCGCATGTACGTCACAGTAACCTAGTTTCGCCGGTTCATCCGCAAATAGGTCGCAAATATTAGTTCGTATTAAAAATTCTGTTTAAATTAAATGTCAGCGGGCATGACACTCTTGGTTAAGCATTTTTATTGCTAGAGAAGTTCAAATCGCTTTTTATTGCTAGAGGAGCTCGTGGCTAAGTACTAACAGCCGCTCGGGTCGATCTGTCAGGTTAAGCTACGCTTGCCGGGGTTGGTCCGTGGATGGATGACCATTTCCACATACGGAGACTCCTCCGTGCCTCGGAAAGTACGTTAAGCCGTTGGTCCCAGCTGTCATTCGTGGATCTTTGACAGTCGTTACGGGTCGTCAGAAGCCCGAAAGTCTGACAACCAGTCTTACCAAGGGGTATCGTATTACCCAGTTACTGGGTTGTGGAGATCAGATAGGCAGTCGCTCCATGTAAAATACTGGTATTCAGCTGCATCCGGTTAGACTGGAAGCTGACCCTAACATAGTTGGGAAGAGGATAGGCAGATACAGAAGTTCAAATCGCCTCTAAGGACCAAACTCCATTACATTCCTGATACCTACAATATGTACTTAAAAATAATAGATAATAAGATAGAATACTCTTTACTCTTTATTACACCATCAAAATTACAGATAAAAAAGGAAAAAATATACATAGGGTGGGTGACACAATGGCCAATCATTTGCGCAAGCAGTAATTGAAAAACAAAAGTGGTATAACGTTGTTAACAGATTTTCCCTTACAATGGATGCGGAATTCAGTAAGGAAAATGGATAATTTTCATCAAAAAGCGTCGCAAGAAAAAAAAAAGTGGTGGCACTCGGGGAGTGCCGACAGAAGTGAAAACTTGAACAAGATCGCCTTGGTGGAAGAAAAATACTTGTATAGACCATTGGTCCGTAACCTTATCTAAATAAAGAGCGCAATCGCGTTTACAAAAAAAATACTTCCTAAACCTTTAAAGGAAAAATACTTGCATAGAACATTGATCCGTAACGTAATATAAATAAAGAGTACAATCGCGTTTACAAAACCTTTAAAGTGAAAATACTTGTATAGAACATTGATCCGTAACGTAATATAAATAAAGAGCACAATCGCGTTTACAAAAATGAGGTGTCGTCACAGTGTCGCGAAATCAATGGTTTAGTCCCATCTCAAAAATGCCCAACGCGGCTAAAGAAGTTTTCACTTCAATAATATTATTTAAAAGTGTCGATTCGCTCGTTTCGGATAAGTTCGTGCTAATCACCAATAACCCCAAATATTGATAAACTAGGCGTACAACCACGTCGGGAAATTGGGAAAATGATAAATTTATTGCATTATTAATTGTTGATAAGTAGGAAATTGTTTTAGCAAAGCAATCAATAACTGTATTACTAGTGATTTTCATAAAATGCAATTTCAATGAAATTACCCAAGGTTGTACCGCTTATGTATTACTGGAACTTATTACGTACTTAAATGTTCATAAGAAGTTTTTACTTCGATGATCAATTCGCTATTTTATAAGATCAATAAAACCTTACATTAGATAGTTACAGTAAAGTCGAATTCCAGTTTAACTGTATTTTTATTGTTTTAGTTGTAAAACGTGGCTTTTATGGATTTGTTTTACTGTAAGAAGCCGTGTGCATAATTTAGCATGATCATAACAATATAAGGTGTCAGATTCATTAGTAAATACCTGAGGTATATTATGGTAATGATAGGCGAAAGTTCTCTTTAGACAATAATCTCAATTTTACATTATTTGCTGTTAGTTATTAACAATAAGACACTGTATATCGATATCTTTTAGGTACGGCAGTTAATTTTCGTTTCTGTACAAGCAAATTACAATTTGACAGGTTTTCCACGAATTGGATAAATGCGCGCCAATCGCCCATTGCATCTTTAAGCAACTCTAGGCCACTTTAGCAGAATTTTCTTTTTGTGTTTTTATCTAAGACTTTTTTTAAGCTGTCAACAAAAATAAATTGGATTGAACTGATTTAGTTTTTTTAGATAAAACTGTGGGAAAACATGAAGTTTTTCTATTTTGGGTATTTGACCAACCACGTCCATATTTAGTAAATGCAGAATGCCCCTTTTTACTATTTTTCTTAGGAAAAGACGTAGTAGAAGTAGAATTCCCCTGTGTTATTTCGTTTCCACCCATGAGAAAGGGGCGACTTGACATAACGTACTTAAGCATGTATTGAAATAAAACAGTGGCACTCCGGGAGTGCCGACAGAAGTAAAAATTTGAACAAGATCGCCTTGGTGGAAGAAAAATACTTGTATAGAACATTGGTCCGTAACCTTATCTAAATAAAGAGCACAATCGCGTTTAAAAAAAACTTCCCAAACCTTTAAAGTAAAAATACTTGCATAGAACATTGATCCGTAACGTAACATAAATAAAGAGCACAATCGTGTGTACAAAAATGAGGTGTCGGTAACGGTGTCGCGAGTTCAATTGTTTTTTCCCATTTCAAAAATGGCCAACGCGCCTAAAGAAGTTTTCACTTCAAAAACTTCTAATAATATCCCTTTCAATTTTAATTTTATTCTCTAATACTTTTATTATTAAAGACCTTTTTCATCGCATGTGGGCCCATTCTCTCAGTAAACTGAACATAAAAATTATGTATCTAGTTTATAAGGTTAAGCTGCGTTTACGTGGTGACATTGTTCAGCTTCGGAGTTGGGATGACACGCAAGTCCCGTCGGGGGCTGGTACGAGTCTACCGGGCCCGAGCTCATCCGATCCGATCGATACAACAAATAATGTTCGTGTGATGGATGATCCTCGCCGAATTCTATTGTTGTTCATACAATTTTGGAAGAATGGAAGAATGTAGAGTATGCGACGGCCCTTTGATTTAGAGGCCTACTTTAGATTTAGGGCAGGTGTCATGATGACCTGGATGGAAGCTTCTGGGCTCAAAAAAGTAGGACGAGAGAGACATGTGAAATGGATTCGTGTTGGCTTTTTACATTACTTAAGTGGGGCGTTAATCTTTTTGAATATAATTAGGCTTTGCAGGTGTTTATTTTGCTTAGTTGCTTTGTCGTTATCGAAATACTTACGTCTGCAGCTGCTGATTAGAATGGTTGTTCATCTCTTGTCTTACTTCCAAAGATTCTCGCGAAATTCTTCAACAAATTCGCTCGTAAGATTTATTAGTAGGTTGACTGTTCTAGTTTATTTCAAACTCTTTAGATATTACACGACTTCTCATAATCTTTTACGACTGGGGCGGGATCATTTCTGATACATTTTATGCATCACATATCTACAACTTGCTGCGCCCCACGTAGGAATATCGGGAGAAAAGTATTCTATGTCCTAACCCAGGTCATGGTCTACCCATTTGTTAAATTTCATCTAAATCCGTTCAGCCTTTTTAGCGTGAAAGCGTAACAAACAAACATACCAAAAAAAAAAGAAAAGAAAGAAAGAAAAAGAAAGAAAATTGCGTTTATTGGCATTAAAACAGAAAAATACACCTTAAAACTATAAAAACAGAAAACAATGATTACAATGCCAAAAGGGCCTCAGCTCAGCATAATGTCAGATGGCAACACAAAGTGTACCACCTGACGCTGATTTTCAGCTGCAACCCACGAGTGTCATACGCTAGAATAATAATAAACGAAGTGTCAGTCCGTTTTAATAAATAAATTAAAGGTAATGTAAAAACGAGTGAACCTGATGTGTAATATGTGACATCTTGGCTGGCAGTACCAACCTCTTGGAAAATTGTTTGGTACCATCTGACGGCCAACCTTAGCACCGCGCGCGCTCATTGGTCAAATCAAATAGCGCGCTTCCCCGGCTTCCTGTTACACACTTCCGTCCCTTTTCACGAAATCACTCTCACAGATTGCACTTAAAAATCTAATCTTTTCTCTTTATAATATTTATAGTTTAGATATCAAGATCAACGTGGGTGATATTCTACCTTATATGTAATCTATGCGTACATTATATTTAATTAGACTCTAATGTTATTAACATTCTCCGACAATTAACAACGGAAGCAATAAAAGGTGGTGTAAATGATGCGAATAATCGCTCAGTGCTTGTTCACGTTGACAAGCGAACGCGATGGCTGCTTTGAACTGAAATGTTGAACCTGTAGTAGCATAAATACCCGAGTTCACGTACAAAACGCACAGCTACTGCAACTCTTAATGTTCATAATGTCCCTCGGCAAACCTCGTGTTTCGTCAGTCGTCGGATTTCTATCAGTTGCCCTTTGCACTTGGTGTAGATCGGACGCTCTCAATCGACTTGGAAGTATATAGAGTTGTTATAACTATTAATACTCTTTTAACTTAATGTAATTTATTCATAAAATGGGAGGAAAGCCGCTAAAATCACAGGCACGACAGATAGGAAAATAGTTT
Organism: Agrochola litura; assembly: GCA_949152395.1. Classification (NCBI taxonomy): domain Eukaryota; kingdom Metazoa; phylum Arthropoda; class Insecta; order Lepidoptera; family Noctuidae; genus Agrochola; species Agrochola litura. Next base: position 7,227,116 of record OX424512.1, read on the forward strand.
TACAGCTCTATATAGTTCACACGGAAATCAAAACAAAACAACAATAAAGTGCTTAGTTCTGAATTCAAATTATTATACACGATAAAATTAATAAATCTAATAATTGATGGACATGGAAATTAGCATTCGTTTGTGTTCGGAAATCCGATGATACCCGAGGGACAACTAGAAAAGTGCCGAGACAGGCTATCAACTAGAAAAGTTCCGAAACAGTTAAGCAGTCAATTTCCTGGAACTGACCGACAGTCCTAGGAAAATGATTCAACTGTCTGGCTAATTTTAACAAATTTTGAATGTCGATTAAAAATTCTTAGTTTGCATAGAGCAGCGAGTTGTAGGTCGTTCGAACCCAGATAGGCGCTTTACTTTGTGTAAATAATTTCATCACCACTGCTCTCAAAACGGTGGAGGAAAACATCGTGAGGAAACCGGCATGTCCTAGAACCAAAAATTCGAAGACATGTGACATCTACCAACCCGCACTGGGCTCGCGTGGTGTATTACGGCCCACTCCCTCTCGCAGAGAACACTTATAGGCTTATTATTCTAGTTTTCATAGTAGTATGAAAACTAGAATAATAAGCCTTTAAGTCTTCTATTTCGATTTACTCAAATATGGTTTAAAAATCGAGATAAACTTCGTCATTAGAATTCGGACAGAAATCGCCAAAACTGACCGCTCTCGCCGCCGTGACCGCTTCCGCGCTTCACCATGTCCGTGAACAAGCATTTATTTAAACACACAGCCATAAGTGCTGCTTACACATAATTGAATAATTCCTTGCTCCTTCCTGTTGCGATTAAAAAGTCTTTAATTGTGGAGAGTAAAAGTCAATTAGATATGAGTCGATATTGATTATTGAGGCACTCTGAATTCGCGGATGTTTGTCTCAGAAACGGATGCGTTTACCGTTCCTTGGTGTTTGTTAGTTCTTCTATGAGATTCTTTCTCTTAACGAACTGTTGAATAACACTTTCTGAAGATGTATGTGAGTGAAAATGTTTCTTATCTGACTGGTCTGTTAAAATAATCTTTCCTGTTGCCTAGAGTTGCAACGGATATCCGGCCACTATTCGGTATCCGGCCTATTCGGCTATTTTTTTACTATCCGGCGCACGGCCATTCATGTCATGTTGTCTCATGTTGTGCCGGATATCCGGTTAGCCGGATACTAGGCCTTTTTTGGTAAAAAAATGTGAATAATACTACTAATTTCAAAAACCAACCTGTCTTATGGTATCTAATTATAATCAATATTTCAAATCTACTAAAGGCAAATTGTGAAGTATGAAAACAATTTTTTCGGCCTTTAAAGATAATAAATGCGCTCGCCTTTTTCGCCGCGACAGCGAGCGGTGAGCGCGCGAGCAGGTTTTAACATGCATGACGTTTGCTTCGGCCGGATATCCGGCTATCCGGTTTCGGTAGTCGGTGGTTATCCGGTATCCGGCCAAATCACTATCCGTTGCAATGGCGTTACCATTGCAATTCTGAAAATTGTGCCCAAAAGCCGAACCAATTGACCCTGAACGCAGTTCTCATTGGCATTCAACTGGCGTAAAAGTACTACAGGTCAGTTGATGGCAAACAAACCATTAGGGCTATTGCTACTTCTCACATAAACAAAATGACAAAAGACACTTCCCTATAATATTAGATATACCGAAGTCTTTTCCATAAATATCCGCCTCACGGTCGGCGCTATCTTAATAGCTCAAAGTAATTTGTGTGGTAGCGCATATTTAGCGCTACCTGGCCCGGGCCACAGGTGGCGAGATTGCCACTAAGATATGGCCCCCAGTAAAACTTTTGTGGTGCACATTTATTCTTATTTTGGTCGTCGATCGTGACTGGTCCTTGCACATGCCGTTCAAAACAAACCGTAGCCTCTAGTCTAGAAAAACGACCTTTGAAATTGATGACTATATCGCCATCCGACGAATGCATTGCGCGCTGCATACCACCCAACCCTTCCACAGTCTGAACTTCCACGGTAATGTATTGTCCTAGTAGTGTGTAAGTGATTCCTCAGTGTGTATTGCCTGCCTCGAAGGGATGATTTACAAACTGTTTAGTGTTGTCCAGCGCACTTGTTTCACGCTGTGCGCGTGACGTCACGATTGTTTCGAGACGAATAAATAGCTCATTCGGTTAAGACATACCTTATGTAAAGGTGTTTTGCCTAAATACAGCGTTACGTCGGGCTGGAGCTGATTAGCCAAGAGATAGGAGGAATATTACTTAATATACCATGGCTTTTTATGCAACCATCTTACAACAGCTGAGATTCTTTCAGCCATTTTCTTGGCACTCTGGTTTTTCACGTCGTTAGAAGTTCGAACTTATTGGAGATGGAATCTCACTCGTAAAAACACCCAATTTGCATTGGCCAGTTTCGCGACTACCACGAGGCTTTAAAATAAATAGAAGCTAAACAGGCTGTTCTGTTTATTGAGGAGTAGTTTTTTGAAGTGAAACCTTCTTTAGGCGCGTTGGGCATTTTTGAGATGGGACTAAACTATTGATTTCGCGACACTGTTACGACACCAGCTTTTGACCATTAAAAAGACATCAACGCGTTGATTACCGCGGTGCCGATATTTTTTCAAGTTTTCACTTCTTTCGGCACTCCCGGAGTGCTACTGTTTTTTTTTAAATATATTGTTTGTTTAATATACTACTTAACCGGGCTTTCTTGTGGGTGCCTTAAGCTACTACACTTAAAACCTCCAGCCAGGGGTTATTCAACTATGCTAATTAAAACTAGGTGAACGCTCGCTAAGGGCACCCCCTGTGGGGTACGAACCTCGGCTTAGGGCGTCAACCGGAGGGACGACATCAAGGATGGGACGGGCTGGAGCCTAAGCATCACCATCATTGTATGTCACGATACCAAACGAAAAAATAATTGTTAACAAAAAGATAACTTACTCGTATATGATGAAAGGAACTATGAAAGGAAGTCTAATTCAGTATGGTTGTAAAAACAAAAATAAAATTTACGTTTTAATAAATCCTCCGTGTAATCCCACAGACAGAGTAGCGAAGGACATAGGTACGACTAATGAGGGATAACTTTATGTCGCAGGTGAGAACATAATCTTAGTTACATTCTTCTTTCAACGGGAATTCATACAGACGTGCAAAGTGCGCAAACTGGTTCCCTTTGACATGCTATATCGCTGATGACATTGTAGTATGTAATGGGTTAAGAGGCGGCTGACATTTGCGATTTTTTTATCCCAAAAAAAAATGAAGAAAATTCTGTTAAATTAAAGAAAGACATATATTTAAATCTATTGAAACAGTTTCTACTGTTCATGGGAACCTCTACCTTATGATTATGAGGTAAGTCATCCTCTGTGACTAATTAGCCATTCTGCTCCCTTGTATGGTCACTACGGTATTCATTTTGTGGGCGTAATTTGGTTGTTGGTCCTCCTGGAAGGTTCACTCAAGTCGCACATGGGATGCCAGAGCCCTCGCGGAAGGCTAATTTTAAATGTAAGTTTTTCTTAGCAAATTCGGCATTATAAACTGTGAAAATAAAATCAGTTGTATATTTTAACAAGTTTTCAAGTGTTATGCCAGCGACACTTCTCGAAGGGTAACTTTAGCACAAACGTAATGCCGGAGACCCTCCTTTTTTTTTTGGGTGTTAAATTATCAAATAACTTCTTGTGTCAGACTCTTACTGACTAAAACCCACCCGTGTTCGTTCAGTTGCCATGGGGGCCACGGTATCCCTTTCCCGCAACCCCGGCAGTACCGGTGCCGGTGACCTTCCTGGAGTCAACTTGCAATATGTATGGCGGCATGGCGTATGAGCTCTACGAAAAATGGGTGGAGTCGAAAGTTTTAAGCTATGGTTTTCTTGAAGACCAGTGGCCGCTGCTTAACGGCCGCAGTGACGGCGGTCATGAAAATGATGGCAGCGGGGTTTGACTTTACGGTATAAAAAAAAAAAAAACAGTGGCACTTCGGGAGTGCCAACAGAAGTGAAAACTAAAAAAAAAATACTTCCGAAACCTTTAAAGTAAAATTACTTGCATACAACATTGATCCGTAACGTAATATAAATAAAGAGCACAATCGCGTTTACAAAAATGAGGTGTAAGTAACGGTGTCGTGAGTTCAATTGTTTTTTTCCATCTCGAAAATGCCCAACGCGCCTAAAGAAGTTTTCATTTCAAAAACGCTATCTAGGAAAACACACCCAACTTACTTTCTTAAAAAACGTTTCAGTGACGTCATTCGCCGGTAAATTCGGACGCTATGTGGCGGCCACCGCTCTTCTTGGAAATCGCAGCTCACCTATTCACTGCAATGATAGCTTGTCTTTGAAAATGCCACCTCCTTAACCAATTCAGTTGGCCTTAAGATTGACATTATTGCCAACACATTTATCATGACCTCCATTTGATGCTTTATTCTGAAATTTTGACGTTTGATAGCCTTGGGCTAGTCAATTCAGTTCGTTGTCACATTAGAGTAATATTACTGTAACTCGTATATTTATTGCTGTATGGAATATAATATCCGGTGTTTTAGAAATATCAGGGTCACCTATTTAACCTTTGGGAAGGAATTATGTCACTTGGGAGTAGTTCCGATTTAGATATTACATAGAATCTTTTGAAAATATATGGTGCTGTAGTAGAATCATCGGCAATTTATTGACTCGCGGCAACTCGGCAAGTATCCTATGTCCTAACCTAGTTCATGGTCTACCCATGTGCCAAATTTAATCCAAATCGGTTCAGCCGTTTTAGCCGACTTCTAAAAAAACACTGCAAAGTGAAAAATAACTTTCGGAAGTCGGTGTCTTTGGTTTTGTACCACCAACTTACGAAATATACGTTATTTTTGTTTTATATCTTCTTTCCAACAAAAAAGAATCATCAAAATCGGTTCATAAACGACGAAGTTATCCGCGAAAACACATTAAAAAAAAATGTATTGAAGAAAACTCCTCCTTTTTTGAAGTCGGTTAATAAAAAGAGAGACCTTTGCGCAGCAGGGTTAAGTCGGGCTACAGCTGACTTAACCCACTGCTGCTGCTGGATCTACAGATGATGATGATGATGATATACTTGATAACGCTTTGAGGGAACAGTTGTTTCCAGATTATAATAGCCCCACATAGTAAATCAGCACAGAAAACAGTCGGCAATCCTTATTATTAACGTCTACTTAGTTGTTTCCCGTGACTTCTGTCACAAACAAGTTTTATGTTTCTTCAGTATTTTAGACTGTGCATTATAAAATACAATAGACGTTGTTATATTTAGTAACCGATGACGATTGACACGGCGTGTTGGGGTTCCCGACAAGTCAATCGTCATCCTGAGGATGCCTCGTTGAAAGGTGAAACACGTGTCGATTTCTTACGGGTTTTTTTATGGCTATTAAAGAGTAGAAAAGCGGAACGGGTTACTAAATATAAAAACGTTTATTGTATTTTATAATGGATTTCCGCAAGGTAACGCCTGAATCAATTAACTATCTTAGACTGTGCATTGTCTGTCAGTCAGTCACTGAACTGTTTTATAGTTTCAGACTTGTTATCATGAAAACCTTACGTTCAACTAATATCCGATATTTTGTATTTAAGAATGTTTGTTAATCGGTTGCAGGACACGGAACGAAACAATTGAAGTTGTATTGTTATTATTATGCCTGAGGGTGTTTAGTGTCCATTAATGCGATATAGGATAATAATTTTGGGGGAGGCGTTTGGCTTGTAGTAGGACAAAGTAGGATCAAAAAAAAAACATGTGAGCTTTACAGTAGTCGCATATGATGAGTAATATCTGAGTGGTGAAGTGTGGGCGTTTTTGGGGGACTGTCTTATGTAATTTTGACGTTCGAAAAGTGCTGATTCTCAGCCCAGTTTGAATAAATGACTTTTGAATGTTACCCTCTTTCACCTCTAATCGATAAGACACCTTAAAAACCGGCAAAGAGCGTGTCGGACGGTTGAACCACGCACAATGAAGGTTTCCGTGGTTGGGATGAATTCATTCTAAGGACAAACTTAACATTGTAGTTGAAAAACATGTTCTCCAATGCATTCCAACTGCAAATGTAACTTTGTACAAAAGACTAGTTTGAATAAATTGCTTTTGAATTTTGATTTCTTTATTTGAATTTTTGACATCTCACCTTGGTAATAAGCAACATTAAAGAGGCGGGGCCACGTCAAGGTCGTTTCTGAGGGCCAACTCTAGCACCGCGTGCGCTAATTGGTCAAATCAAATAGCGCGCGCTTCCCCGGCTTCCTGTTACACACTTCCATCCCTTTTCACGAAATCACTCCCACAGATTTCCCACTCCACAGATTGCAGGAAAAAGAGAGGTAAGATGTTAAAAATAAAAAAAAACAGTGGCACTTCGGGAGTGCCGACAGAAGTGAAAACTTGAACAATTTTATCGTGCAGGAAATACTTTTAATGAGGTGTCGGTAACGGTAACAGTGTCGCGAGTTCAATTGTTTTTTCCATCTTAAAAATGCCCAACGCGCCTTTAGAAGTTTTCTTACTTTTGACTAATTTCAAACATTTTATTTCTCTTTTTATCAAGCACTTATTGAGGTATTCGTGTAACGCAGTTCTTGATTAACGACTTTATAATTTGTCGATGAATCGTAAGTGTGCGCACCCGCAACGGGAGAGCGTAATTAAGACCAAAGTAAATAGTTGTGTACAAAGGACAGATATACAGCCGTTTCTAATTGCAAATGTTATTACTCGGGATAAGATTGTTGAGCAGATAGTTACACAAGTTTGTAATCGCGTGATTTTCACCGTTAAATGCCACTTTTATACAAAGTATATTATTTAATCATGATTTTTAATTGGTTGTTGAGTGTTTGTCACTTGTGTGTCTATGCAGTGATATTTCTAGCTTTAGAAAGTAAATTATTTCTAATAAAGTATGTAGCATAATCAGTTTATAATGTTCCCACTGCTGGGACACAGGCCTCCTCTCTTCGAGAGGGTGTGGGCTGTAATCCACCACGCGGGCCCAGTGCGGATTGGTAGATGTCGCATGTCTTCGAATTTTTGGTTCTAGGACATGCCGGTTTTCTCAAGATCTTTTCCATCACCGTTTTGAGAGCAGTGGTGATGAAATTATTTGCACAAAGTAAAGCGCCTGTCTGGGTTTGAACCTACGACCAATAACTCGTAAGTTGGGGCCCTTAGCCCAGTGCCTACCCTGCACCACAGCTCTCTGAAGAGTATGTAGGCAAACTTAAAATGACATACCTACAATTAAATTATTAAAAGTTTAATCATTTTATTAACAGTTTTGAAAGAGTTTTGTGTGTCATCTAATCCACACTAGATTTATTTTGATTCTTTTCTAAAATCAAATCTTCTACAAAATAATCACTTTCTATGTAGGTTTTTTTACATTTGCAAGATGAAGCAGGCAAAAAATTGATTGCCTATGACCATCCTTCCGACATTCCTAATTACTTTCAAAGTAAGTTTAAATGACTAAGAAACGCACATTAAAACTGTCTTATGACATTACCGTTACATGTAGATATCAATTCATAATATATTACCTGCGTTTGCGCACTATCTGCCGCGGATGGCTTGAAGTTTATGATGAATGAAACTAATTGCACTTTAGATAATAAATTTGTCAATAGGGTTAGACAAATTATTATCGTAGTTAATAAGATTTTTTTTTTGACACGGGAGAATATTAAGACCTATTTATGAGTTTGTGGACAGTGGGTACTTAGTTCTAATTCTTATTGATGATTTTTATCTTTATTTATTGAACAGTTTAGTGTTCTTTTGAGGGTTCCGTACCTCAAAAGGAAAAACGGAACCCTTTTTTTTTGGTGGGAAATGATCAAATAACTTCTCCCGCTCTTGGCGGAGCGGGAGGGCGTGTCAGACTCTTACTGACTAAAACCCAACCGTGTTCCTTCGGTTGCCCTATTGCCGGGGGCCACGATTTCCCTATCGGTTTTCTTTGCACCCCCGGCAGGCATAGATAGGATCACCCGTCTGTCTGTCCGTCTGTCACAGCCAATTTTCTCCGAATCCAACGGACCGATAAGTTGAAATTTGGTACACATCAATTTTTGTGACCCAAACACGGATGTGTAACGAAATCATTTTGAATTTAGGGGTCACTTTTAGGTGCTAAATTGAAAAAAAAAAAGAAAAGCTTACTGTACCGTGTGACATAACAAATGAAAGGGCTTGACTCAAAACAAGCCAATTCAATTTTGTTTTAAACTATTTTATAATATTTATGAAAATAGACGAAAATTTACCATTACCCCCATTTTCTCCGAAACTACCGAGCCTTAAATTAAAAAAAATACAGGTCATACTTGTAGATTAACTACCTACAGGAAAACATGTAAGAAGTCTATGGTCTTAAAATAACATAGTAAATCTCCCAATATTGTGCGTACAAAATTACATTTGCAGTTGGAATGTATGGAAGAACATGTTTTTCACCTACAATGTTAAGTTTGTCCTTAGAATGAATTCATCCCAACTACGGAAACCTTCATTGAGCGTGGTCCAACCGTCCGACACGCTCTTTGCCGGTTTTTAAGGTGTCATCGATTAGAGGTCAGAGTGTAATTTCTTAAAATATGATTGTTACTTTGAAATCGGTATTGTGAAACTATCGACTGCAGTTCTTCGGGCAAATGAAGAAGAAAATTAAGACTTAATTAAATATGCAAAGAATCCATACTTAGTTCTATTACAAATGGGAAAGTAACTCAGCACCCTAATTGTGTAACACACGATCAATCTTAATCTGAATCATTGTGAAGGATATTGCTACTACATTGCCTTCATATATTCGAAAAATTTGTTTGCTCAACAACGTAAGTAACGCAATGAATGTTCTTGAACTGTCAAAATAAAACAGATTGTGATTGATCGTGTGTTACGCAATTAGGGTGCCTGTCTCTGTATGTCTAGAACTGTCAAAATAAAACAGATTGTGATTGATCGTGTGTTACGCAATTAGGGTGCCTGTCTCTGTATGTCTAGAACTGTCAAAATAAAACAGATTGTGATTGATCGTGTGTTACGCAATTAGGGTGCCTGTCTCTGTTTGTCTATCTGGTACCTTTTCATGGCTTAACAGCTGAACAGATTTGGATGAAATTTGGCACGCAGGTCGACCATGGCCTGGGTTAGGTGAGGTAATTTTTTATCCAGGTATAGTAGGTGCGACCCCGGGAAATAATTACCCGTCTCCACGCGAGTGAAGCCGCGGGCAAAAGCTAGTTTGTTTATAAATGAGCACAGATTCTGATGTGGTCAGCCCTGCTGACTGCGCAGGAGCACTAAGTTATGAGGGAGCGTGTGACTCTGATGTATTTACGATGAGCGCGCGCCTTTCCCGTGAGATCACAAGCGCAGACGCACCCCCCATCGGTTTAACTCCTAATTTTATTGGCGTAGAAAAGAAAGATGAGTACTTATTTGTTAAAGATCTATTAACATTTCGTGACCAATGTTAATTGTGTGTAAAACAAAGCAATATCCCTGTAAGATTTAGTACATTGCTGTCGCGGCCAGCGTTACGTGAGTCCATCAGTGTCTGGTTGCAGCCAAGGCTTGTATAGTACTTTTCTCAATCAATGCGCGGAAATTCAAACTAAGTAAATTAATAATAAATTCCAGAATCAATGATGAACAAAAAAAACTTTTCACGCGTCAATATGTTCATTTGTTTCTTCTTTACTTTAAAACAGCTCTATTTGCTAAGCTAGTTCGAAATTTAAATAAAATCTTTGATAACTTCCCTCCTTGGTTGCCATGGGTCGAAGTAAAAAGTTCGTTCCATTTTTAAATAACACGACAGATATGATCATAGTAATTTATTTGACCGCTAAACACGACGTATATGGATTTTCATAGTAATTATTGCTGGTCGCCTACTCGCTTGTTTTTGACCAGTACAGCAAATTCGATTTATCTCGAAGAAGGTTGTCAAAATAATGTTCGAATTTCCAAGCGTGTCTGAGAAAATTAAATTTTCGCAATTAAGGGCAAATTACTCTGGTCGAACAAAAAGGAACAAGCATTGATCAGCGCGAAGTTACTATCTTTTCCATTTAATATGCTAAATAAGTTCTCCCACAAGTAGGTCAGCAGAGGTATTATCAAACACCTTATCCATAAACAATTCGACCTAATGCCCCACCATGAATGTCAATGTCATAGGACGCCATGGAATTAATAAGGATGTGCAGTTACTTACCGCGAATAGTATCGGGAACAACCAAATATAATAACCAAAGGAATACTAAGTTATACGTCGTCAGAATTTATACCTTTCGTTTACATATCAATTGCTATGTAATGAATTACGAGTATTATCGCTTTGTGGTTACCGTTTTGTTATGGACCACAATGTTTCTGGTCATTGTTGTAAAGACGTGATAAATATATAATTTAAGTACAGTAAAATTTGACTAAAATACTGCCAAATCTGGGGCTTCAATGTTTACGTTATGGGTTTTAGATCTCTATTCAACTGCATATTGCAATTGAACAAGATATTTTAAAAGTACAATTCCGCCCACACTACTGGTTTCTAGGAATTTCATAGAAATATTAGAAACCAGTAGTGTCGCGGCAACTGCTGCTGCCTGCTGTTGGCTACGGAATTGTACCTTAAGGAAAATAAATAATTCGCGTGAGTAGGTAGAATGTTTTTCGAAAAAGTGCAAGATCGCGAAATAACCCAATTAGTTATCTGAGTAAAATGATTTTTACCAAATTTTAGTCACTTTATATATATTTATTATATATAAAAGTGGGGTGCATGAGAGAAGCCTCCTCAAGCGGCGTTAACATAAATCGTACTGCGATACAAGACGCCCGGTACACCCTGGAAAGCTAGCACTTGGTAACGCCGAGTCTAGCTGACTAATCCTTACCACGATGGTACACTTAAACGGTCCTCTTCAGAGCCATGTCCAACGGCCTTTATCAGGGCCAAATAACAATAACGCCCTCTCCAAGGGCACCCACCACCAGCTCTCCGAACCCGCCCTTATTGTCACCACAATAAATATGTGGTGTGAACTTACTGGTGATTTTGCTTACCTCTAATTTTGTCAATGACTTGCGTTTATTCTGCAACAAGTTGCATATTAGTTTCTATTTCCATTTCAACAACGTAATGGCCAATCAGATGTGCTCCACCAAATTATGTCATTTGTAAGTTATGATCGGCAATTGGACCGACAACGCTGCAATGGTCTCTTGACCTGAGTCGCGGTCAATTCAATTTGCGACAGTGGACAATTCGCCACCGGCCGGCAATCAATCGCAATGAATTACTTTCTTTGTTCTCTTATCTTATTTGCGCTATATTTATATTGCGCAATCAATATGATTGAATCAGTCCTTGCACTCAAACGGTCCATCATTTGCACGCAATAACATTGACTGCCCATAAAGCTTTAACGTTTTCGCGTGAGCAAAACATGCGCAATACTTATCCTACACGGTGCAATAAAAATGTTTAAGGCAACGTTGTTTAAGGAACGAAAGAAAGATTTTTTTTATTTGGGACACGCACAAGAAATACAACATTCAAACTATGAAAATTATAAAAACAAAAAAAAAACAATTTAAGTAAGAAAAACGTAAAAAAAAAATTGTATATACTAAAAAGAAGACCTGTGCGAGGCCAAAAAGGCTCCAGCATAATGCATAAACGATATTTGAAAAAACAAATACCGCAGCGCTGGAAGATCGTTGGGTGTCCTGCGCGTCGAGTATAATAACATCTTCAGGATGATGTTGGGGCTGCCTCGCTTCTGTAGTGCATCGGGGATGTTTGTGCTGTATCGCACTGATGGCTTTCATGCCGTCATCCGCAAGACAACAGTATCCCTGATCTGCAGAATGCGTGGCAGCTGCAACGGAATTCTGAAGAATGTAGCGGATATGATCTCTTCTTCGTTATGGAGATCCTTTGTTGAGAGGATAATTTGAATTGTATTTTAATTTTAAGCGAACTGTACAGATTAAGTTATCTGAATTAAATGAATTTTATTTATTTAGATAATTTGAATTGTATTTTAATTTTAAGCGAACTGTACAGATTAAGTTATCTGAATTAAATGAATTTTATTTATTTAGATAATTTGAATTGTATTTTAATTTTAAGCGAACTGTATGGATTAAGTTATCTGAATTAAATGAATTTTATTTATTTATTTAAAATGAAGCTCTTACAAAGTTTTGTTCAATCATTGCGCAATCTTCAATATTAAACCTAAACGAAAAAAAACATTGCGCAATTCGTGATATTGTGCAATACAATTGATCGTTTAGGCCCGCCTTAATCTTGATTCGTCATAATTTAATCATTCGCGCTTGAAAGTTCCTGCAGTTTGTCGGAGAGTTGGGGAAAATTAGACTTTAATTTCGTTCTCTTTTGTTTTGTTTTTGCTGCTGTGCTAGAAATTAGGTTCGGGTGGATTGGCGTGTTGGTCATTGTTGAGCGGTTGGAGCTGCTGGGTGTTATAGTTGATAAGTTGGTATTGAGATTTAGAAGGAATAGGTAGGTACCTAGAATATCTAAACAGTTTTGATGACGATATTGTGACTATAGCTTTATTCCTTTTCTTTGAGTCAAATTTAAAATTATTTTAGGCAAGAAACTCCACAGTTACTCTTTTAAAAATAAATGGTTTCTACAATGTTTTCAAATTACAGTGTTAATAGGTATGAGAGGACAGTGTAGGTCTATCAACAAGTACCAGGTACTTAGTAAAATAGAAAATGGTCCACAAGTCTACAGCCTACAACGTTCTCACATTCACAAAATCTAAAAGAAAATAATCTATATAAAAGATAAATAAAATAATAAAAATAAGGACCTATTTAAACCAAATGACATGATTGCAACTACAGCTGTAACAAATTTAATTAGATGAAAAAATATTGAAAATTGTAGGTATATAATGTCAAATAATGAAAAGATCGCAATCGCAAAAGAGTCGGATTGAACTCTAATCCATACTGTCCAAATGTAAAATTGATATCCATCGTGTATCACCTACTAATAATTTAATGACTTCCTTTCACAATCAAAACTGTCCCATAAAGGATTCACAGGTGGCGAACATAAATACAAATCAACCATCCGATTACTAATTATAACGCCAAACGTCAAACTAATTATGTGTAATACCTCTTTTGACACAAACCATAGACTATAGTGGCCAGTATTCATGTCACAAACGAAATCAAACTGTATGCCTGTGGCCCTTCGGCATGCATCGAATAATGAGAGGTTGTCATTCTGTAATGACGTGTGTTACAAATTGCAGGGCTATTCACGAAAGTAAAACAGGAAATGTTCGAAGGGAAATAAAAATGTATGCCGTGCGTGTGTAATTGGTCTAACTTACGAAATAGCGTTGGCATGCAGGTGACTTCACGTGTAGTCATGGCTTTTTTTTGGTCGATTGACTTTTGATATGGTAGACTTGGAATTTTCTTATTAGTGAGTTGAAATATTGCTCTTTTTATGGTTTCGTTTGTACGGTTTAAATGGTTAACGTGGTATAGTTTACTTATAACATGCCTTGCTTATTAGTGATATCTTTAATATTAGCCAAATGATTTTTCGGTATTTTCTCATCTTTTTTCTTTTATTTACAAGTTGCCAGATAACTCACGTAGGACGTAAAGTTGTTTAAACAGCATCTTGTGGCTAACTTGACAGGTAATCATACGTTATTAGAGCGGTATTTACTCGTATTAGCATGCTTTCCAGTTCTCCTGATCCCCCAAGGGAGGATTTAATGAGGTTATTATTTACTGTAGCCGCTCTGTAGTTTCTTGTGAGACTGAAGTATAGCTCGCAGCATCCCTATATGATCTCTATGATCATGTTGTTACAGAATAGCTTTAGGTACTTCTTATTCGGAGAAAGTTGCGACCAACGTTCAAAACTAACTTCGGCAACTAAGGGCAACGAATTGATTTCTAAGGGTTGCCGATGCGTCGGCGACCCTTAGAAATGGACTTTAAAAGTGGCACAAGGATGAGGATAATGGCTTCATGCTTTCATGGGATGATTCATGCAAAACAGTAGCGTGATGGATGATCGTAGGCTGTTTCATAATATCATGCTAGTAATTTGTACCGATGGAAAGCATAGGCCTCTTCACATTCGCTGGGTCATTTGGTTAAAACGCTATTGCTGCGTTTTGGGGATTTCGGAGTACTCCTGGAGTTTACTTTTGTATTTGTCCTGTATTTTTTTGTTGTATATTACATTACCTATATATATTTACCTACTTCTTCTTCCTCTTCGTCTTAGCGTATTAATGGCCAGAAACAATTACAGCATGACTCAATAAACATCTATTTCCGCGCCCGAATTCGGAGAATTTGGTGAAAACGCAAAACCCCGTGTAATTCTTCTACGGTTTTAGTTTAAGGGGCCAAATCTAAAGGTTTAAGTGTACTAGATGAGTGTGGAACTATCTTATGATAGTTCTACACTTAACTCGTCACTTCCCAGCCATTAACAATCTTCATTTCTTCCACATAGAATATTTTCTACAAGAGAACTATCTAATAGAGCCTATTATAATATGAAGGTTCACAAAACATTAACACGGCTCATGTGTTGTATCAGGCGTAGCTTTTTGTGTAATCTTTCGTATTAGGCAGCTGCATAAGTGCTTAGCATAATAAGCCTATAATGTTCCCACTGCTGGGACACAGACCTCGCGCTCTTCGAGAGGAAGCGGGCTGTGATCTACCACGCGGGACCAGTGCGGGTTGGTAGATGTCAGATTTCTTTGAATTTTTGGTTTCTTAGGATATGTCGGTTTTCTCACGATGTTTTCTTTCACCATTATAAGTGCATAGTGCACATTAATAAAATACTCTAGTTTATTTCCTGCTGCACAAGTGAAGGTATTTGAAGACCAGACAAGTATCATAATGTTTATTTATGTCGTCGGTCGATTAATAAGGGTACATTATAGAGCCTCATCAAATGTATCACGTAGCGAATAAAGCATCAAATGTATCATATACCAATTTGATATTTCGGAAGGTTTGTGTATATTGCAGTTTTCTTACCGGTAAAGGACCGCGGACGCACCGGTGCGTCCAACGGCCGTGACAGATTTACGACCGCACTTAAATAAACAATTACTCAGGTTTCATTATAACGTCTCAAGTAGTATTGTTTATGTTTTTTGCTACTCGAATAGATTAGAAATACGTTTCAAATGGTTACAGTCTTTGTAAACAACGTTCACTTATCTTTATTACCCGCTTTTGTTATTATTTCTTTTGTTCTTTGTGATAAGGATTTCTGATAAAACTACCGTACCAATTCACACGAAATTTTGCAGGGTACATTATGGATAGATAAGTTATCTAACAAAAGCGTTTTTAGAGACAAACATTGAAAACAAAAAATTCAAAAAATCTAGATTTTTTATGATCTAGAATTTCTATTGCTTACGTAACTTTCACCGTACCAAAAAAATATTTTTTTGTTTTATTTTGTTCTAAATGTTGTCTAAAACGATGATACATGTAATATAGAAAAGAAATAAAACACTTACGGATCAGATCCATACAGAAAAACCACAAAATATAACAACTTTCACTGTGACGGGAACTTTCTCTTTTTTGTTTGTTTACACTTTTTTGGTTGGGTCAAAATAGGTGTTATTTAGTGCGAATATTATCTAAAACGATGTAATATTTACTTCAAAATGAAAATATCACCACTTTCCGACGATTTACACACAAAAACCATTAAAAAACGAATTATTACAGCGGACGGGAGTGACATTTGACTGACATTTTACCGCGCGGGAACGTGATTTTCAACATTTTTTTAAAATGTTGCCTATTAATATTTTTGCTTTTAGTCGATTTATTTGACGAGAATATCTATCCGACCATAGACAGAAAAATCCACAGACGATAATAGCCATTACAACAAGTACAAATAGAGATGTAAGTCGCGTGGGTGTGCCGTCTCTCATGAGAGACGCCGGTCCTTTACCGGTTAATATCCTATACTATTAAACGAGCAATATTGTACTATTTACGCAAGTGTAATCACGTTCTCGAAAACGGCTCTAACGATTTCGATGAAAGTTGCAATATAGGGGTTTACGGGGGCGAATCGATCTAGTTAGGTCTCATATCTGGGAAAATTCGTTTTCTCTATTTTCACAACCTCGGGAATGTGATACAACGTCGGTACCTATACCTGGACGATATGTTTATCTATTTTCGCCCGAGCAGAGCTCGGTCCACCAGTACCCTAATTGCGTAACTTATTTTCGTAAACAATTTAGCCTAATTTGTTTCATTTTGACAGTTCAACAACATTCATTGCGTTATTAACGTTGCTGAGCAGATTTTTTTTCCAACTTATGAAGCAATGGATTAGCAATCTGTTTCAAACCGAAACAAATTGTGATTGTTTTGTATTACGCAATTAGGGTACAGGTACTTAATGTTATACACATAAATCTTTTGGAATAAAATCTCTATGTATGTATAGAAGAGAATGCGATGACTATTCCAATTTAAATGGATGAAAATAAAATCCAAGATATTATTATACAACTAAAATACAACTGTTCACTCAAAAAACCATAGAAACAGCGATCTAATCCAGTCAGTGGTAATGGTAACGTCCACGCTAGCTTCCGTGTGCGCGGTGGTCAGGCAGCGGATGCATTCGCGGAACAATGCGCCCGCGCAACACGGTCAATGACCCCGCGGTCAGCACCGATTACCACGGAGAACTTAATAAATGAAATGCTAGATAGGGACTTGTACTAGAATACCCTAATAAGCATCTTTGTAAATATTATGGCGGGCGTTGCTTGTAAATGGAAGATGTCGAAATCCTGTGTAATTCAGTATAATTCATAACAGTTATCGATTTAATCACAGTAATTTTGATCCGTTTGTTGCGAACCTTGGTTTATAAATATTTGCTAACGAATTATCCGAGTGGCACTCAATGTTTTGACGTCCTCTGTCAAATTAAAGAAGTAAAAATAAATTCCGCACATTTGAACTCCATTTATTTATTACTCCGAACAACTGACGCTCTACCTGTAACACAATCGAACATTGTTATCCACTGAAACAAGCCATTTAAACTAAAGAAAGCGATAATTTAAAGAACATTTCTAAATTAACGTGTCTTCAAGTTTTCTCACAAGGAAAGTCACAGAAAACCTCAGTTGTGTTGTCAATCTTGTACTTATGACTTGTCAATGATTTCTTTGATGGACGGAAAAGTTTTTCTGCCTTCGTCTTGTGTGGTCTTTGCGTTTAACTTAACCACTTACGAGTAGTAGGTACCGATGACTCGTAGTACTGCTAGTTAAAGATGCTATCCCGCGATAAAGCATCTAATGGAGTTTCATGATGTTTTATGCGATTTAATTTCCTCCTCGCGGTACCATAGAGCTTGTAAACAGTTTTATATAGAAACTTGTCCGTTCGTTTTTCAAAAGATTAATGGAAGGAAAATTGCATGTGAGCGTTTTTAAATGTTGTCTTCCTGTTCTTTATTTGAATTTATTCCTGTATTTTTAATTCTCCTTCTGTTTCTGATTAATTTATTCTGTTGTTGAGTTTCATGTCAAAGGATTTCAATGATTGTTGTTTCAGTCAATCAATTACGTCAGTATATGAGATTTGATTAGAAAGAAAATCTGATCAGAATATCAGAAATCAGGAGGATATCTTGTAGTTTATTAAACTAAAGAAGCGAATATCTTAAATATATTCACAAAATGTTTAAGTGAGAGCGCAGTTCTCTTAGGGAATACCGCTTCATTAAAAGTTTTCAGCTCTTCTAATTTGCATAGTTTCTTATGCTTACTAACTAGCACACGACAGATGCTGCTTTTCATCCATTTTTTAAATCGAACCCTTTCATTGAAGTAGTAGGTACTTACGCGAATTTAAAAAAAAAATACTGGCACTCCGGGAGTGCCGACAGAAGTGAATACTAGAAAAAAATCGATATCAACGCGTTGATGTCTTTTATTCCACGGTGTCGGTAAATTGTGTTACGTTAAATTGTCGCGAAATCAATTGTTTAGTCCAATCTTAAAAATGCCCAACGCGCCTAAATAAGTTTTCACTTCAAAAATCTGATTATTTTCCCAGAAATTGCATAAAAAATACAATTCATGCTAAATGGCGTCATAATAATATAATATGAATGCGTGTACTTTAATTGTGCTACTTTATAGGGCGTAATAACAGCTAGGTACTGTTATGTTTTTAAATAAAAGCCACTTTTTATAAAACACAAAGACACATGCCATACAAAGAGTTACATAAACAATTATTTTATAGTTGTCAACAGCCACTTCGCGTGTTTGTTAGTCTTTAAGTCCTTTTGATTGCAAGTAAGTAGCAGTTTGTCGATCAATCACATCGGTTTCCACACACGAAGGAATGTTAAGTCTATCGAAACCGTGAGTTATCGCCTTAATATCGAGAAGAATAGTCCGTGATACGCTCCACTTAACTGCAGTTGAGCTGTGTTGTAAAGGTGCGTACATATCTCATTTGATTTTATCGATCGATATGTACGATCAGATCAAATCGAGGATTGATTAAACGCTTCGTTCTTTTCAAATAGGGAAAAAGGGGTGTCTGGCAGGGTTCTAACGGATGTCGTATAACGGATACTCGGGTTTGAGGATGTGGATGAAATGTCGTATGAAAAATAGCCCTTGTTTTAAAACCTTTTTTTTTTTTTTTTGGGTTGTAAATTATCAAATAACTTCTCCCGCTCTGGGTGGAGCGGGAGGGCTGACTAAAACCCACCCGTGTTCCTTCGGTTGCCCTGTTGCCGGGGGCCACGATTTCCCTTTCGGCCCATATTCGCAGCCCCGGCAGGCATTGGCCCTAGCAGACCCCGTCAATTCTGCTGACATCTCTTTGAGGAGCGCGTGGAACACAACTCGTCGTCGACCCGGGCTTGGTCCTTATCGGACGGCGAGCTACCCATTGCTCACCGTCCGCAAGCCCGCGCCTACGGTGGCCGGAAATCTTTGTTTTGACATCTGACACCACAATCATGCCACCACTGTCACGTGCGGCCGATCTTCTGTCATAGGAGAGGGACACTGCGAATTCAGGCAATAGGAACGCATCACTCACACTCCGGCCCACACATTTAGCTCGGAGAGAGTTTAAAAAAAAACACTATTTGAGCGAATAAAGTAGGTAGGGTCACATTCCCATAGAAATTATGAGGATGTGGAGCTTTTAAAACAAAACTTGAGGAAGGAGATGTTTGGCGGATATCAAAATTTATGCGAATGCTCCGCGCAGTTGCGGATGCGGATACGGATATCCGTTACATCCCTGGTGTCCTGTGTCCTTTTTTACATGTTGCTCTGAGGATAGGTAGCAGCGTCCTCCTGACTGCTAATATGCATGAAATGCACCGATCCCAGCGTGGTTTAACCAGACTCGATAAATCGAATGAACCTCAAGATTTGCACTAGCCCCTGGAGCCTCATGCTTCTTGGGGCTACAGAGGCCATTGCATATCAAGGAGTAGACCGGGGGGCGCAGTAATGTTAGGGAAGACATGCCCTTAGGATATGGAAGGATTTGCGAGCCGTACCGGATATGCATCCTAGATTAGGCAATGGAATAGTGGAGAGACGAGTGATATTAATAATCACAGCAAAATTCAATACCTAATCCGTCCGCTAGATATTGTGGTTAAGGCAATAGCCTTATTGCCATAAGTAACTATTATATCTGTGGTGTCTGGGAGAAACCTGTTAAGTCCAAATAAGTTTGATAATATCATGACTAGTTTAGTTATCGAATTTGTACCAAACCATTTAATAAAAAATCATGAATAGTCACGTTTTTACCGCTACGATTCTCCCAATCCTATGATAGTTACACTTATCAGCAATAGGCCAAAATAAAATTGATTTTTTTAATAACAATGTAGTACCAAACTAAAAAATGACGAAAATGGAGTTATCAGGTTTCTCCCAGACACCACAGATATATTGTCGCACAATTATTGCTCTTTTGGACCCTTAGAACCTAGCATTTATTGAGGAGTTCATGTTCAGCAGTGATTATGTCTGGGATCTGTTATGAATAGACCTGTCTCAGAAAAAAAAAATTGTCCGTCTTGTAGATTATTAAAAAATATTGAACACGTATTTTGTCTTTTTTGACGTAATCAAAAAATTACGGTGATACATTGAGTTAAAATTTGGCATGACGTCACGTCTTGCTAGATTTAATACTGCGTTGTGACGTAGCGAGCCCCCACTCCCCAACTTTAATGCGTGTTTTCTAAGTTATTTTTTATTGATATGGTAAAGCAAAAAATACGTGTCTAATATTTTTTTATTATCTAAAAGACGGACTAAATAGAATTTCTTTTTTTACCTAGGCAACTACTGTATTACTCGTATATGCTTCTTTGAGAGTGATATTTTCTGTACTGCTCCCGTAAAATGAAAGAATTTCAATCGATGAAAAGTTTTAGCAAATCTGTAGAAACCTTAACAGTTAATACTCGTAAATACCGATAATTCACAAAGATACGCTTAAAAGATACTCTTGAAATCATTTAGATCGACTTAAAGAAGAAAGTATAAATCTATCCAGCTGACAGTAATCTAAAATTTCAGATTTCAATAATAATAAGCATCTATAAAATAAAGAAACGATCACTTTCTAATTTATAGTAAATTTTCAGCGAGGATTATATGCGGAAAATTGTATTTTTAATTAACTGTTTATGAATCGGAGACAATGAAACTGAACTGTAAAATCATACTTTCGTTTTGCAAAAGCTAGGGTTGTTACACAAGATATACTTAGATAGTGTGGTCGAATAATTCCAGGCGATTTTCGCGGTTAATGAGAATAGAAAACACTCCAAACAAAGCGGCCAAGTGCGAGTCGGGCTCACACACGAACACAAACACATTTTTTTATACTTTATTAAAAATGTTTAGGGAATTTTCAACTTTATTTAAATTTTATTATTTGTTGTTATGGCGGCCTTATAGTAGTACAGTACAATATGTTCTTAATGTCCCTCGGCAAACCTCGTGTTTCGTCAGTCGTCGGATTTCTATTTTCTATCAGTTGCCCTTTGCACTTGGTGCAGACCGGACGTTCTCAATCTATTTGGAAGTATATAAATTTGTTAATACTCTTTTAACTTAATGTAATTTATTAAGGAAATGGGAGAAAAGCCACTAAAGTCGCAGGCACGACAATAGTTTTACAGCTCTATATAGTTCACACGGAAATCAAAACAAAGCAACAATAAAATACTTAGTTCTGAATTCAAATTATTATACACGATAAATCTAATAATTGATGGACATGGAAATTAGCATTCGTTTGTATTCGGAAATCCGATGATACCCGAGGGACATTGGCACCCTTTGGGTACGGAATCCTAAAAACAGTTTTCGTCTAATAGCGAGTTATATAATTACCTTAATGTCATTATCAATTCACAGCAAGCTTCTATTTGACAGTTTACTGCTTAATAATATCTAAAGAAAATAATATACCTAGACAGGAACCGTCGCATCCCTGCGAGCATCAAAACCATCACAGTTCATTAAGTTAGCGCCAAACTTTCAGCATTTAAATACGATTATTTATGAACGGCTTGTCCGATGCAATACTATAAAATAGAAGATGGCCGGTAAGCGTATTAAATGCGAATAGCTACCGGTCACAAATCATAATAATCTATGTATCTTCAAGCCACTCGGGGGGTAGCCAGAGGCTAATGTCCTTGCGTAACGAACCGAACAGATTTATTACACCACGGAGTCGTGCTCTCTCTATCAAACCCTCAACGAGTGAAAGAGATGCCACGATGTATTAAAGCATGTACCGCAAATCATATCGTGATTTAACTCATAGTATTCAGAATTATTTTCAAACTGTAAATTATTGTAAGGGTCTTATGAGAACGAATTGGGTTTTGGCCAGTGGCGTAGCGAGGGGGGGGCGGAGGGGCGGACCGCCCCGGGCGCCACCATTAGAAGGGCGGCAAAAAAATATATTTTGTGCGGTCACTGGCGGTCAGTCAGACAATTAATTTTTCAAGAAGTTAGCTTTTACCCACTTGCACATACTAAATGTCCCTCCTGCCCAAAACAATTGTTGCAAATCACGAGTGCGGTCGGCCCTTGTTTGTGTTTCGACGTGTACATGCATGGTGTTAATCTGAGCGCACGGGGCGTATGCGGGCACGCACACTGTCACACCATGCATCTACACGTCTAAACACAAACAAGGGCCGACCGCGCTCGTGATTTGCAAGAACTATAGGTACGTCCCTTCAAGGAAGCACGTGAAGGTTTGACAATTCATAGAAAGTTTTTTATTTGTTTTTTTGTTTTTTTAATGCAAAATAATTATGACTGTTCTTGCTGAAAAGTTCTCTAGAATTAATGTATAGTATGTATATGTTACCGTTAGAATACGGAATACGTTATTAAACGCATTAACTAGATAATCTGCAAATTACCGGGAACGATCCGTTAAAGTTTAAAATTTTACTTAAAGTAGTAGATGCATTCTATCTAGTTGATTAACTGCATATTAACGAATGCTACACCGTTAAATCGCGGAAGACAATGAGCGAAAAACTTCTTTCTCGTTTTTTGCTAACGTAATATTTTTCAAACATGCAAACAAGCATACACCATGCATGCAGCATGCAAGCAAGCACGCAACATGCAGCACGCATGGTTTCTGTCACGGCTCCGGCGGCGGCGGTCCCACGCGAGCTTATCGTCGCTCGCCGCCCGCGGCTGAGGCTGAAGCTGCGGTGGTGATAAAACCACCTGCTCCTCAGCTCGCGAGCCGCCGCGCCCGTCCGCGCCTACGTGGGCTTAAATTACACTCTAGGGGTAGGGCAGACTGGGCACGCCACAATTGCGGCGATAAGACCCCTCTTTGAGGAGTGGCTTGAGAGGCATCACAGCGTCCTCACCTTCCGCCTGACGCAGGTCCTCACCGGACACGGCTGTTTCGGGAGGTTCCTGTTCAGGATAAGGCAGGAGGAAACGCCCGGGTGTCACCATTGTGTGGATCGCCCGGAGGACACGGTGGAGCATAGGGTGGAGGTCTGCCCGGCTTGGGCGGAACATCGCCGTGTCCTCGTGGAGGCGATCGGCGGCGGTGATCTCTCACGTCCGGCCCTGGTTCAGGCCATGGTACGGAGCGAAAGGAAACGGCAGGCCGTCACCTCCTTCTGCGAAGTGGTAATGCTCGCGAAGGAGGAGGCGGAACGCGTGAGCGAGAGGCAAATTTCGCGCCCTCACGCCCCTAACCGCCGCAGGAGACGCCCTGGGCGGGAATCGCGAGCCGATTTCCGGCCATCGTAGGCGCGGGCTTGCGGACGGTGAGCAATGGGTAGCTCGCCGTCCGATAAGGACTAGGCCCGGGTCAACGGCGCGTTGTGTTCCACGCGTGCCTCAAAGAGATGTCAGCAGAATTGACGGGGTCCGCTAGGGCCAATGCCTGCCGGGGCTGCAAATAAGGGCCGAAAGGGACATCGTGGCCCCCGGCAACAGGGCAACCGAAGGAACACGGGTGGGTTTTAGTCAGTAAGAGTCTGACACGCCCTCCCGCTCCACCCAGAGTGGAATAAGTTATTTGATAATTACTCACCCAAAAAAAAATATGGGTAGGGCAGACAAGACTACGTGGAGTCGGTTTTGCAGCGATTCGTTTCTGTCACTAACTTTTGATTTTTGGAGCTAACCGTATGCTTGGTCGTTAGTCTGCAGATTACCTAAGAAGTCTACAGATTTATCTGTTAATCTAAGAACTAAAACAATCTTTTCCACTTTATCGGACTCGACCAGTTAATCTATACTCTAACAGATTTACGCACATTACCGGTAACATATACATTAAATTGAAATACCTAAATAAGAGGGCGGCAAAATTGTTTCCCGCCCCGGGCGGCCGACACCCACGCTACGCCGCTGGTTTTGGCTAAGCACTGCGTTGAATATGCTGGTGAAGTGGAGAAACTAGGAATTGTTATTGATTTGTGTGACTGTGATCTTTGCTAGGGATGCAAGAAGTGCCAAAAAGTATTGATATACATATATTATATTGTAACGATATATATATATATAAAAAAAATTGATATTGATTTTGATATATCGAAAAAAAAACATCGTTATTTCGGTGAAATTTAAAAAAAAAATATCGTAAATCGATATTTTTTGGCGATATTTATTACTTCGATATAAAATATCAAGTATTGAAAATGTACCAAAGACGATATAGACTATATATTTCTAATAGCAAGACCATTGTCGCAAGACTTATTTTTATTATCAATCGTTTATTAAGTTAAGATTTTACGTCAGAAATGATGTTACTAGTTTGGCATAATTTCATTAAGTACAAATATTTTTTAGAAAATTTCACCGAAATGACGATGTTTTTTTTCGATATATCGAAATCGATATCAGTTTTTATTTGATACCGATATTAATACGATATAACGAAAATTAAACAAACAATATCAATGTATCGATACATATTTGTTGAACTTTCTTTCATTTAAATTATAATACTTTCAGCTGCTTGTTGCTGGGAATTTGCATTTCCATTTTAGTCTTACCTACCTTGCATAAACAGTTATGCTGTGTCGTTGAATCATTTAAGTTGCTTTTCCTACACTGCCGGATTCTTTCCATACTTCTTGGGTATTAGACCACCAGATGAGCCAAATGAGTTGAAAAAAGAGTTCGGTATATATACATAGAGAATGATCAAACGTCAAATTTAATTTCATCGTAGTCTTGAAGATGACAAAAGTACACAATACACCTATCAGTTACATGGCAACCAACATTGAAAATCAAGATTGCTGGCATCAGTAGTACGAACCCAATCAAAATGTAGTCTGATCGCAAGTCAGTCAATCAGATCGTCAGATCATATCGATATCCTCTTAGGATTGTTCATTGTAAATCATGTTCAACAATAGGTATTCATTGATACAGTAGTATGCTATATTTATCCTCTTGCCAGCGTTTTAGATATGACAACTTTAATTGTTGTAAAATACGACGCCATATCTTACTGGATCATCAGGTCTCTGAAGAAATTCGGAGAAAATAATGCGGTAGCTTTTTAAACGAAAGTTTTTTTTATGTTCTTTACATAGGATGAAAATGGTAGTTTGTAAATAGTTTGTCTGTTACAGATTTAAGGTGTTTTAAGAGAGTTAATAGTGATGATGTATCTAAATGTCTGTGATTGCAATAAGTCTGCGGCGTGTGAGTCGCCGACTGAACGAAATGTTACCATTTTAAATATTATATTAGTGTAAACATTAAGGACTAAGTATTGTATTTATTTTATATTTGATTTGTTATTTCACTATATGCTGCACCGGTTGACGTCATCACGTCAGCGCCGGCTGTCGCTGAAAGTCAGCGCTGGGGCTCTGTCTCGCATAGGGTCGCAGCATTATGGATGTGACGCATATTTTCTCCCAATTTGTAATTTACGTGTTTTTTTTATATTTCTTTGCGTCCTGTTTACCGCAAATAAACGTATTTCTTTCTTTCTCTCTTCTAAATTAGAAAAAATCTTGATCCAATTCGTGATTTTTATTAAATTTATTAAAGAAACTTAATTCAGTAAATTATCTTTTTTAATTTAAACGGTACCGTTGAACGATTAACACGCTCTATCTACATTTTCTTTGAAAATGCAAAATACCGTATGAAATAAAAATAAAATTTCATCATTTGCATAGTCCAATCGAATAATCTAATTCACTGAACGCAAGAACCATGGTCCAATTAGCAATGTTAATTTTAACTTATGTTTTTATCGCAGTTAGTCGGGCAAGATGAAACGTCTGCGCATCTTGATTTAAATGATTTTCTTTTGAACGTTCATCTCGGTCAAGTGAGCCCCTATCTATGCGGTTTCACGGCGCAATGATTAATAGCAATCGTATGCACGTATCGGAACAAATGTGCATTGAAATGTTGCGTGTACGCATGTTAGGGTGACCACACTTTATTGGTTCGTTTGATACAGTTTTATGACTGTGGTAGGCCGTGATTAGAGGTTTAGAACATAAATTTGAGCAGTCGTTAGTCTAATATGGAAGTGGTCTTACTGATACAGTTTATATTTTTAAGTACAGTCGCACCTGGGTAAGCGAAAGTTCAAGGGACCGCAATATTTTTTTCGCTTATGGAGGTTTCTCAGTAACTCGAGTTTCTAGCTTATAGAGGTACAGGAGCGGCCTTCCTCACTTATAGAGGTTGAGACTGGTTGGGAAAGGTAGAGAGGAAAAAAACAATGTTATTTCCACGAAATTTAAGAATGAGACATAAATAGCAGACGTTAAATTACACTCGACTGTCGCTTATAGAGGTACAAGCAAGTAGCAGTCTCATTTGTAGAGGTCCACAAGTGTAAAACGACTTTCTCATATAAAGGTTCCTGTTTCTCACTTATAGAGGTATTAGATGGTTAAAATGGCGGGACCTGCCAATTACTCTCATTTATAGAGTTTTCTAGCTTATCCAGTTCTCACTTACCCAGGTTTGACTGTAATTGTTGGAGGTAGTTATGTCCCATGTCGAGAGATATAAAATCATCAAGTAAAACCAGCTAAACAGAACGCAACGTCCTGTCTTTTAGCGTTTTGCTCCATTAAAGAAGTTCAAGCTATTAGTCGATTAGCCAATTAACCTATAAAAACTAAGACAGACGGGTAAGTATACGTTCAGTGCCGGGCCCCTCCTGGAGGGTTCACTCAAGTGGCATATGGGATGCTGGGAGCCCTCGCGGAGGGCTCACTTTAAATGTAGGTTTTTCTTAGCGAATTCAACTCTATTGCATTCTATACAAATAAAGAAATTATTATTATTTTTAAATGTCTTTGACAAATCTCGGGACCCTGGGGTCCCGGACCTTTGGAAGGTGTATTCCCTTTGGAGGTGTATTTCCTTTGGAAGTGTATTTCCTTTGGAGGGGCCGAAGCTATATTATTTTACTTAAACTGTGAAAATAAAATTAGTCGTATATTTTAACAAGATTTAAAACCTAATGCCGGTGACACTTCTCGAGGGTTAACTTTAGCGCAAACGTAATGCCGGTGACCCTCCTGGAGTCAACTTGCAATATGTATGGCGGCATGGCATAATGAGCTCTATGAAAAATGGGTGGAGTCGAAAGTTTTATCGTAGTTTTGACAAACTGTTGTGTTATTTATATCTACTCTACATTTTGTTTCTGGGCGTTTCCCGGAACGTTTCTTTTTTATCGTGGAATTTATGGTTACCCTACTCCTGCTTATAGGAGTTTGAATAAATCATCGTATGTTTTTAAGAGTGTGTGTTTGTGCGTTTTTCAAACAAGTATCTACTTATAGACTGTAACAGATGCGATGCTGCAGCGTGATGGCAGACGTGAATAAATTATGCCATTTCGATTGCGAAAGAAATTAATTATATTAGCATTACAAAATAATGAGATTTATGAGCTTTTAAATTAAGTACAAAGATATTTGTAATTTTCGATTGATTTTTATCCTAATGGTTTGATAAATTATTTAAACCAAACCAAATTTAATTATAACCCAGCCAATGGCGGCTAACGAGATAGCGCTAAAAGGGTTGCATCATTTCGCGTTCACATAGATGCGCGCGCGACGATCGCAAATCCATGCGTTGGACGTTTAATTTTAGGGCGTCTCGTTCCCGGAGCCACGAGGAAGTGCACAGGTCTATTTCAGTCCGGCCCTTTGTTGCTCCGTTTATTTCTGTTACGTCGCGTTTCGTAACTTTACGACCGACTCTCGGATGCGCAAGCGCACGCTCTGTTGCAACAGTTATTAACGGCTGCCCGGAGCGAACCCAATAAGAAATGCTATTCTGTATTGTAGAAATGTAATCGCTCTCTCGTCAACACATGTCTGTTCGATGTTAAATCGATACGATTAATCGTTTTATAATGATGTTTATAAATAAAGTATTGTGAATAATGTTATCGATTAATTGAAATTTATTGTCCCCACGTTAGCGACTTCATTTCTTTGGACGCGGTGCATTTGTCTTTATTATCGGTAGGGCTGTCATTTGCTTCTTTGCTTAAAGTACTTATTTTATTTTTTAATGGGCGCAATATTTGAAGCTTATTTTTAAAAGTTATGGGTATAGGGTACAGACCAGAACAAATATACATACCTAATTATATCGATGAAATAGTAATCACTTATTGTTGAAAAATCTTTTCCCGCCAACGACAAAGTTTTGTGTTAGTTAAATTACTTTTTTAATAAAATATCGGGTCACGCTTTATAAATAATTCTCAATTTTCAAATCATAGCAGAGACTGGTAATGTAAAATTAAAAGGTCTAAGCAAAAGCACTAACACCACAATAAACAATAGTATGTAAAAAAAAACTCTGTCGGATCCGAAATGTGCACATAGGTACCTACTGTAATAACATTACCAAAAAGTATCTTATTATTACTGAAAATAAAAAAGTTATTTCTATTTAAAATTCACATTTTTTGTACCAAAATTACCCCAAATCCAAGAAAAATGACCAAAGTTATGACTTGTTGACATCCGCTAAACGCCGTCCGCGCCCCATGAAATAAATAACCCGGTAAAATTCCCCATTGAAAAATGAGACATTATTTTTTTTTCGATTTTCTTGAAAATTACCTCATAGACTCTCAGTACGATACCTAACAACACCCTCACAGATCGGACAGGTTTTTTTTTTACATGCATTATATATGCATTTTATTCAAGCACTAAACCTCGCATTACACCGCATCCCTACAACCTGCTAATGTGCGTACATCAATAAGATAAAACCATATTCGTATACGGGTGCGAATAATTGACCTCTAGCCCATTCCCACATCGACGCAGACTTGGCGTGTACTCGCGCTTATTGCGCTGCCGAGGCGTTAGAAAGCGCTTATCGTCAGCTAACTGCTTACTTCTAAATGAAGTGTCGTGATTTTTATCGATAAAGTCTACCGGTTGATTAATTGTTGGCACGACTTGCCCCCGCGGAGCTGGGAGTGACACTGGGATTTAAATGGTTGAGAGAAACAATAGTTACCTATTGTAATATATCTTTTACCTACCTACAGTGTAGTTTTTTTGCTTGGGAAGGGGTCGAAGACTTATCACTTTCGGATAATAAGTTTGGTGCTCTTCAAGCCTTATTTATCTACAAAAGTCATTTGTTTGAAGTTTTTAATTAGTTTTATCTACTCCCATTGTATAAAACCTCTATAAAAGTTTAGCTCATAGTAACCATAATATCATCCAAATGAGTATTTGTCTTTTTGCATGCTGAAATATGTAAGTAAGCAAAATATGTGGAACTTCTTATATTTAAGACCTTTAATGTACCATATTTTATGCAAAATAAAGAAATTCTAATTCTAATTCTTGTACTAAATTTCATTATGCAACTCGAATTTCAAAAAAAGAACATTGTCATGCACGCGCGTTTCACTACCACAGCGCCGTAATAAAAATAAAACTATTTCAGCATTTAAAGCTGCATCCGGATATGTTCTTTTGTCCGTACCTTACCTCTGTTTCGTATCAGCGTCGCGATCCTAAAATTCTGGACGCAAAGTAAAATAGCCCGTATCTCCGTAGCGTCGCTGCGATCATAGCGTGTTTATTCTGTGTCAAGTTTGTGTGTGTCCTTTGAACGGGGCGAAAAAACCGACCCGCGGTGCATCGTAGCGTACCTGTATCCGTATCGAGACGCCGCAACCGTACCGTACCGAACGGGCGTTCAAACTAGCGATCTTGGATCGCGACCCTTATACGAAACGGAGGTACGGTACGGACAAAATAACATATCTTGCTGCACCTAAAGCCGATGTCAGAAGTTTGATTCATTTTTGCCTTTCATTCGGCATATCTTACTCGAATGAAACGTCTGAACACAAAATGAATCAGAATTGAAAAATGAATTCATTAGTGCACCGATTCATTGAATGATCGAGAAATTTTACGAAAGGAGCAGATGAATTTTGTTGGTATCGTATGAACGTGTAATGAAACAAAAATAAACTTTCAATTGAGTAAAGCGACTGATATCGAAAAAAAAAAAACAGTGGCACTCCAGGAGTGCCGACAGAAGTGAAAAATTGAATAAGATCGCTTTGGGGGAAGAAAAATACTTGTATAGAACATTGGTCCGTAACCTTATCTAAATAAAGAGCATAATCGCGTTTGCAAAAATGAGGTGTCGTCAATCCTAAAGAAGTTTTCACTTCAAAAACTGTTGAATGATACAACAGTACTTTATAGAGCCTCAAAACCGCCACGATTGTTAAAAATAATATCTTGAAATGTGTTGTTAGATACTCAACGTAAAGTATTAAGTACAAGTATCAAGTATTTTCCACGTGGTTGATCTCCTTTGATGTCTGCGGAAGATTCTATGCGTGTTTGCACTTGCCAGATGTATTTTCGTAAGGAAATATTGTTCAAGCTCTTCAAGTTATTTTCTTTAGTCAGGATTGACATTTAGAAAGTCTTAATTGATACATTCAATACCTCACTCTCAAGCTCTAGGCCCAAGTGTTGAAATTAGAACTTTATTGTTTAAATTAACCTCTCAAAACCACTTAATATCTCTCTCTTGCTATCCATTTATGCATTTCCATGTAGCCGTCATCGCGGATTTGATTACCTTTCCATTGTCATGCAATCGGTATGAAATGAAAGGCGGCGCTGGTACTGACCGCTTTGGGAAGCAATTCTCTGGTAATATGATGCGACTAGTACCGTTCTTGTTTAATCGCTCTGATTCATGGTAAAGTTTAGAAACCCCTGTCCGATCTGAAAGGGGGACATAGGTACTGCAATAAAATTACCAAAAAGTAATAAAAAATCTTATGTTTATTGAAAATAGAAGAGTTATTGCTATTTAAAATTCTCATTTTTTGTACCAAAATTAAACCAAATCCATTAAAAATTAGCAAATTTTTAACAGGAGTCAATAAGTTATGACTTGTAGACACCCGCTAAACGACGGCCGCCCGCGCCCTATGTAAATAACTCGGTAAAATTCCCCATTGAAAAAAAATAAGTTGTTTTTCACATAAATACGATACTTAACAACACCCTTACGGATCGGACAGGGTTTTTTTACATGTTGTATTTTGATACTCTATAGTAGGTATGTTGGATTGTGCGAAAGTGGGAAACTTTGTTATGCTGTACAAAATTAAAGTAGTTACTTGGTAGGTACTGCAAAGTTATGCCGTGGAAGTAGCAAAGTTTTGGGCCATCAAAAACTAAACACTGTCGCGCCATCGACACAACGAAGAAAACTGCAAAGTTATAGAAAATTCTGCTGAAAAATGTGACAGAAATATGTAATGAAATTGATCCAATTAAAGGTAAAGGGAGCAGTGGTGGTGGCCCAGTAGTAACGTTCCCGACTTACGAGTTGTAGGTCGTGGGTTCAAATTCAGCCAGGTGCTTTATGTAAATAATTAGCTGCGCCCCGCGGTTTTACCAGCATAAGTCTCGATCCCGTGGGAATATCGGCATAAAAGTATCCTATGTGTTAAATCAGGTTATAAACTATCTGTGTACCAAATTTAATTCAAATTCGTTCAGTAGTTTTTGCGTGAAAGAGTAGCAAACATCCATCCATCCTCACAAACTTTCACATTTATAACATTATTATACTAGGATATCATCACCACTGCTCTCAAAACGGTGAAGAAATACATCGTGAGGAAACCGGCATGTCTTAGAATCAAAAATTCGAAGATATGCGACATCAACCCGCACTGGGCCCGCGTGGTGGATTACAGCCCACTCCCTCTCGAAGAGAGGAAGCCTGTGTCCCAGCAGTGGGAACATTTTAAGTTGATTATGTTTTAGGTAAAGAATATAAACATTCATGTCGTTATTTCTCATCTAAGTATAATGTTTTTATTTTTCGTAACTTCGTCTGTTAGCCCATTAGCAATCCGTTAGTGAAATACTATTAACTAGGTAGGTGTTCTAGTGCTTAAAGTTATAAGTCATAAGTAGAACTTTAAGTAGGTAGGTAGACCCTAGCACTTTTAGTAATGAGTTCTAAGTATAGAACTTAGGTACTTAAGCACGCCCTATTAGTAACGCTGGCTCAACTTAACGCCCTAACTTAGCAATAACCGTAACGTAACGTTTCTTACTGAAACCATTCTACTAGGAAAACCTCTTACGCGTATGACCAGCGCTAACGGCGGGATCACTTAGATCTACAGTTAAAGCGAAAATAGCAATCTGCGCTTGCGCGGGATGAAGTCCATTCTGTGTTAGAGTGCGGTCACATTGATGACGTGGTAGCGGGAAAAGCAATGATATAGAGGACCAATGACCATATTGATGTGCTCTATTATGAAACCACACAATGTGATTATTTTTATCTATATTAGGTAGGTAGTACCTGGCGACTGAGCTCTGCTCTGCTGAAAATAGAGAATGCTCATTTAATAGTATAGGAAAGTTCATACTAATCCCATGTATAGTAACATCTAATTCCATGCTGACATGATAGTAGGTACTTACTAATTCCATGCTGCCATATCATTATTCTAATGTCATTAATCTCATGTCATTATTCGTTATCTTGTTCTACAATTTCGGCGAGCGAGCTCTGCTCGGGTGAAAATACGGAGAAAACTAATTTTCCTAGATATGAAACCTAGCTAGATCGATTTTTCGCCCCCGTAAAACCCTTATAATGCAACTTTCATCGAAATCGTTAGAGATTATTTCGAGAACGTGAGTACAAATATATATACAAATATTGCTCGTTTAATAGAGGTATAGCATTATGTTTTGTGTTGCGTAATGTAAATTATTTTGCATACTATTTTTTTCTTTCTAACTTGAACAGACAGCTGTGCTGCTGGGGAGTTTGTTGCGCCACTTCTTCTTCCCAGCGAAAGGTACTAGGAAGTGGTGAAGGGTGGGCGTTTTGGGGGACTGTCTTATGTAATTTTGACGTTCGAAAAGTGCTGATTCTCAGCCTAGTTTGAATAAATGACTTTTGAATTTTGAGTGCCTATTGTTTTAATTGACCGTAAATATCGTCGTAAACAATTGAAATATAAACTATCCATCTCTAAAATAACTAACTTAATGCCGAATATAATTATTTACCCTCAAAATGGATACTAATGCCCAAATGAATCTTAAAGTCGTTACCCCAATATCATAATCTAAAACTGTTTAATAAAACTACATATCTACAGTAATTCAGGGATAAGGAAGTAATATGAAACACCAAGATATTTGTCAGTCATTTATATTTCTTTGCCAACATCAAATTCAATATTCTACACCATACCATCACATCTCCTATTCCCCACTTAATATCACAATTCATTTCACCATCGAATCAGTATTCTAGTAAAACTAATAGGTTACCTTAATTTACAGTAGACATCCAACCAATCCTATATCAATCTGTCTTTTTACCGACACCGCCACTAAGCACGTCCTACCGCCACGAGCGCCCAACCCAGAAGAACATATCGAATCTCTCGGTGCTGCCAGTATAATAAATTGAAACCTAACACAATCAATCGTGATTACTTACAATACAGTAACGTAACACAATAATAATGTCATAATTACTGCAATTAAACCTCAGCTTAGGTTAAACCCTTTAAAACAGTGATTTTATGTCAAAACAAGTTACTTACATTCATTTTTGGTAGGTGTAGAATTATTTTTTAATTTCTTTGAGTTTTCTTCACCTATTGCTAGTTACTTTTTGATACTAATTTTTCACAGTTTGTGGCTGTTCCAGTTCTTAATGATTAAAATTACCTCTAAACATTTAAATAATAGAAATATCGTTATACAGTGCACTCGTATCGTAATTTAGTTATAGATGTAAAAAAGCATTTGGAAATATTCCAAATCGTCGCTCGGCATCCAATACCGCGAATGTGACATTTTTGTTTTTTTTTAAATGCAGGGTTACTTATTTGAACATGTAGAATGAAATAAAACAAAAATGTGATTTTCGTAAAAAACATCACATACGCGGTATTAGATGTCGAACGACGAAATGCCCTTTTTACAACTAAAACTTCAACCAAATTCAGTGTTATTAATGCAATCCATAGTTAAAATTTTAAGTGCACTATAGAAGGATATTTCGTATTTTCATATATGTAGTTAACAAATTCTTAAAAACCGGTAAATATTTGACAGCTATTGGCGACGCCAGCAACTTATAAAAAGTACGCTCTCAACATGGTCACCGCCTTACCGGCAGACTTCTTGCCGCTGAATAACTGAAGGCGTTTGATTGATGCGCTAAAATGGCATTCTTGTGACGTAACTGCTGCAGCTAACGGAAGCTGCCTTGTAGTAGGTAGTTATAGTACAACTCGTGAGGAAGGGAAATAGGACGCTAGATAGGAATCTAGTGGTAATGAAATTTGGAAAAATTATTACTTGTTTGAAATAGTGACGAGACATAGCCTTCATTTGCTTGAGCAGCTATTTTAACGGATCCTGCTTCTAAAGTTATAAGTCATGTTTTATGTTAAGGGATTTGGTTTCCGCACTTAAATTAAATTAATTAAATTAAAAACTTTATTTCGAGCCAAGACTCATAGAGGGTTAGTAACAATATCCTTAGAACTACGTGTTAGTAAACAACACAATACGGTGACACATGTAACTGACAACAGTGAATTATATAAGGACAGTCCACTCTGCCAGCTATCATTTTCAGAACCCTGTTGGGGCTGGCCATGACTCGTGCCACCATTGATGCAGCGCGCTTGCGCATTATAGTATAAAAACAATCTACACGCGCCGCCGCAAACATCCCTGACGCACTGCAACACCACGGCAGCCCCATCAGTTTTCTGAACGCATTATTAAATTGGACACGAAGGGCTCCATACGATGCTCGCGAATACTTCTCCCACAAGCTGCATGTGTAGAAAGTGGTACAGAATGCTCTAAAGAGCGTCACCTTTACGTCTGCAGTACAACGTGCAAACCTGCGGGCCAACATATTCGCACGCACGGACAGAGCCCTCCGTTCCCTTTCAATATCAGAATTGTCTTTAAGGTCAGTGGTGACCAAATGACAAATGAATTGTTCCACTCGCTCAAGAGGAACACCGTTTAGCCGTATGGGAGGCACATCAAGATTGTACTTGGTCCCCGCCTCAAAGACAATATACTGACTTTTCAGACCGTTATACAATAGCCCATGTTCTGTTGCGTAGCGTTCACATGTAGCCAACAGTGTCCTAATACCGCCGACTGACGCGCTCAGCAGCACCATATCGTCCGCGTAACTTAAATTATTGACACAGACGCCGTCAATATGACAACCGACATGATGACTGCTAAGCGCCTCAATCAGGGCATTCATATACAAATTGAAGAGGGCAGGGGAGGTCAACCCCCCCTGTCTCACTCCGCACTCCAACTGATAAGGCTCTGACAGCACACCTGCCCACCGAACATTATTGACCTGGTTTCCATACCAATGCTTGAAGATACTTATAAGCTCGATAGGCAAGCTTATAGCTTCAAGTTTCTTCCATAATATATCGTAGGAAACCAGATCAAAGGCCCTAGACAGATCGAGGAAGCAAGCGAAAACAGGTGTTCTTCTTTTTGTGTAGTACCTAACGGCCTGCTTTAGACACAGAACTGCACTTTCTGTAGAAAGTCCTGGTCGAAACCCGAACTGATTGTCGTGCAGCACAAGACGTTCGTTTAGTTGTGTATCAAGCAGGCCATCAAGCACCTTAGCGACTGTGGTCGCTAGAGAAATAGGTCTATAGTTCCCCTTATCTGAAAGATCACCTGTTTTACTTTTAACAATAGGAACCACGATTGTCCTCATTAGGTCGGTAGGCAAGTATGAATGACCAACACACAAATTGTACAGCAGCGCCAAAACCCTTGGTAAGTGAGGACCGGCGTATTGTATATGCTCGATACTGAGCCCGTCATGACCAGGGGACTTACCTCTAGTCATAGACCTGATGACCTTAGCCACATCTTTGGCTCTGAAGCGTGTGCCCACCTCGCCAAAACAGGGCTCAGCATCCAGCATAACACAAGAACTTCCTAGCGGTGATTTCAAAACGAAATGATTTTTAAAAAGGTTCGCAATATCCTTTGTATCATCAACACCATTCACACTAACAGGCAGGCCTGGCCGAATATTCAATTTATTAGTGCTCTTCCAGAATCCGCGAAAATCACGCTTTGTATGCTTAGAGGCAATTATGTCCATCTTTATTTGTTCCTCGTGGTTCTGACACCATTTAAGCCGCGACTTAAAAAATGCCCTACTTTCCCGCATCTCTTCATACACTAGACCAGTTGATGGTTTTCCACATGATAACCATATGTGAAAGTTCTGCCTAGCCAGCCTGTGAGCACAACTGACGTGCTTATTCCAGCCTGTGATTTGAGCCTTTTTCCTACGACTAACAAACTTATTTTCCACACTACAAATTGTTGACTCACTGAGAGCACAAACAATATCCGAATACAGCTTATCAATAACAATCCTATGGGTAGATTCACTACAAAAAATATCACCGCAACCAATTAATTCTACAGGAAAATCAACCAATTTTAATCGTTTATGACATTCACTGGAATATATATTAATTTGCTCCTTTGTTCTTTCCCCCCATAAAATTTTATTGTGAGTAATCATATTATCAGGTATCTTAGGTGTTAACAAATCAAATTTACATTCCAATATCATAGGGTAATGGTCAGACCATAGTACATCATTTCTTACGTAAACATCAATAACGGAACTTAATGCCGAGTGTGTGACTATACAGTGGTCCAACCATCGCCTACAGCCGTGGGCTTCACTCATAAAAGTGTAGGTATCACTTGCTAACCCCAGTCTGTCTATATCAACACAAACCCAGTCCTGATCCTCACAAAAGTTTGACAGCTCATTCATAAACAAAGTATTAGGATGAGCATTAAAATCCCCCAAAACAAATACAGATTCTACACTACAATCGTCAACTACAGCACTCACCGTACCGAGGCAGTCCGTGAAGTCCGGTAAATTATCACTTATACCAGTAGGCATATAGATGCTCATCACAATAATAGGCCTATTTTCAGTTACTATTTTTATTGCACACACACGCGGGTTATTGCACTGTAACACTGACACATTTTGGAATGCGTTACTCCTCCATAATAGAGCTACACCGCCGTAAGGTCGTCCGCGTAACATGCCGGCCGTCGTGTCAACAGCTGACGTCCCCGTGGCACTAAAGTTGTCGTCAATGGTGCAAAGATATGGTATCTCCTCTGGCTGCAACCACGTCTCTTGCAACGCAATTATGTCGGAAGATCTACACAGTTCTTTAATGCTGTTTACAGACCTTTTCACACTTTTACAGTTGAACGATACTATTTTGTACAATCTATTCATTGCGTTCCATACTGCGGCCGTCGCTAATCGAAACATTATTCGAGTATCTTTGTTTATAATGCAAGAATCTTCTAAAAATTATTCCTTGAGGCCACAAGTTTTCATCTAAAAATAATGGTACTTTGTGATCAGATACAAAGAACTTGTATGCCTTGTGGTCCTTTTGTTTTTTAGCGTTTATTATCTCTAAGGAAACTTTTTCTTGCGTCTTAGAATGTATGTAATTAACAATATCGGCTTCCAGCGTGTTCATGTGCACATTAGTAATAAATATAGGTGACTTCTTATCGGCAGCCTTAAAGCCCACCGTTTCGCATGCAACACCGGTCTGTCCCCTATATCGGTAATTCGGTTTATTCTTCCGACTTACGTACTGCCAGTCATCCTCATTCTCGCTTCGCGGTTTATTATATTTTATTCTCGTGTCCGGCCCTTTTTTTTTTTTTTTTTTTTTTGGGTGGGAAATTATCAAATAACTTCTCCCGCTCTGGGTGGAGCGGGAGGGCGTGTCAGACTCTTACTGACTAAAACCCACCCGTGTTCCTTCCTATGCCATGTTGCCGGGGGCCACGATTTCCCTGACGTCTTACTAGTAGCGTAGCTATAGCTACTCGCCTCTGTGGGTAGATGTATTTCATTATCGAGTAGCTGCCGTGAATCATCTGTTCGCTGTGTTGACGCGACGGCGAGCGATGGCACTTTACCCGCTAAACCAGTTTCATCCGAGTACCTACAGCTGTTTATTATCACTGCACGAAGACATTGATATTATACTATTTTTCTCATTATTTGCACTTTCACAGTTTATTATTGATGGCGTCTTTTCTAAACAATCCTCAGAGATACTTTCTGATAGTATTTGAATAAATGCGACACATTCACCCTGCTTTGTTGTCTCGTTATGATGACCAATTATATTAAGAGTACTCGCAGCCGAAGGAAGACGTACGGTTTCTTGCTTGTTACCCAGATCAAGTCTGAGTTCTTCTATCTGGTCTTTAGTCACGTAACTAGATTTGATGTTATTCACCTCCTCACGTAGTACCAACATATCCTTCAGGAGTTGGGAAGCATCTAGGTGGTCGAACGTTATAGGGGGAAGTTTTCCCAGATCACGGGCCAAAAACACTGGTATTGCATCTGGGTCCACCACCTTCAATAACGATATTATGTCCAGCAAATCACGTTTTTCCTTCCCATCATTTTTACGAACGATTTTTCGTTTCACTGCGGGTAGCGTTTCATACAGTAACGATTTCGACTGTTTTATTTCATCACTGCTAAACGAAGATACACATATTTTTATTAACGTATTTTCGTCCGCAACAGACAACTTATTCTGCACGTACGCTAACAATTCGTCGATAACGACATTGCACGAGTTACATTTCACAAACGTTGACATTTTTATAACGCGTCCTACCGGTAAGGATGCGCCCGCGCGACACTTAGTCCTTCAGTTGGACCATTCTGCGTGGGCCATGGCGGCCGTCGGTGGTTATTCCAACCAGCCCACCTCCCTGCAGAAGTTGATTAAGTCTCCTGATCTGTTCAGAACATCTGTGAAAGATTTGGGTGACCCGAGGGTTTCTGTTCTGATCTGGGTGACGCCTGTGCATTCAAAGAGCACATGCGCAATGGTTTCCTCAGCCCTCATGCATACCCTGCACAGAGGACTGTCCGTTATGCCTACTGTGTTGAAGTGTTTGTTTAGCGAGCGGTGTTTCGTGATGGTTCCCGTCACCAGGCGCAGGCCGCTCCTATCCAGGCGTAATAATAACGTCTGATTACCTTGCCATTTATGGATGGATAGCTTCCCAGGACTTTCTGCAGCCCGGTGTCGAGGTTTACCAGTTCTCCGCTTGTGTGTGGGTGAACTCCAGTAGCCACCTGCGGAGCTGGTTGAAGGTGATGGGTACTACGATGTAGGTCCACAGACTGACGTGCTGGATGCTCTCTTAGCTAGAAAGAAAAAAACACGCTTCCGAAAGAACTGTCAAAAGAAAAGCGATAGGTATACTTACACCGAAAGGGTCTATGTTCTATGTTCTATGTTATGGGGTTTGGTTTCCGCACTTAGTCCGTCAGGTGGACCATTGTGCGTGGGCCATGGCGGCCGTTTGGTAGTTATTCCAACCAGCCCACCTCCCTCCAGAAGTTAATCAAAACTCCTGGTTTGTTCAGAACATCTGTGAAAGATCTGGGTGACCCGAGGGTTTCTGTTCTCATCTGGGTGACGCCTGTGCATTCGAAGAGCACGTGCGCGACGGTTTCCTCAGCCTCCATGCATGCCCTGCACAGAGGGCTGTCCGTTATGCCTATTGTGTGGAAGTGTTTGTTTAGCGAGTAGTGTCCCGTGATGGTTCCCGTCACCAGGCGCAGGCCGTTCCTGTCCAGGCGTAATAAGCGCCTGGTTAGCCTGTTATCCAGGGATGGCATAGCTTCCTTGGACTGCCTGCAGCCCGGTGTCGAGGTCCACCAGTACTCCGCTTGTGTGAGGGTGAACTCCTGTAGCCACCTGCGTATTTGGTTGAAAGGTATTGGTACGATAGGTTCGGGTCCACAGACTGCCGTGCCAGAACCTCTTCTAGCAAGTTCATCAGCTGCGTCGTTACCTAGTGAACCGCTGTGTCCTTTTATCCATTGTAGCGTCACCGTGTTGCGACTAGATACCGTTAATTGTTCTAGTGCATTGTGACATTCTAGTATTAACTTTGAGGTAATATATACGATAGGTATACTTACACCGAAAGGGTCATAATCATAATCATTTATTTCTCAGAATATCAAATGACTTTATTTATCTATCACTGACTTTATTTATCATAGAACTGAGAGATGCATTTCCCAACCAAATGCCAAAAGATCGTTAGTTATTGCGGGTCACGATCCTCAACGAAATACGACTTAGAGAGAGAGAGAGAGGGATGAAATGCAATACACAAAATGTCTAAGCCAAGTCTGCAGTTTGTCTCACCAGGCATCTCGTAAAAATCATTGAGAATAAGGGTCCTCCTTACTTTGTTGTAAATACTGTAACGTTATCTATTCGATTGTAATCGACGGATTTATTTCGAGATCAGATTGCTTTGAAATTATTATCTAAATAGAGGAAAGGAATGTTTGAAGTAGTGTTTATATAATTGTTTACCATTATGAACAAGCGGTCGATTAACATGATTTATTTGCTTTTCCGTATCTTTTAAATATTGCCTGTATTTCACAGCAATAAAATTTGACTTAATCGGTACTTTTATTAAATTAGCAATATTTGTATATTTAATATACGTATATTTGAAATGACGTTCTCGAAAACGGCTACAACGATTTCGATGAAAGTTGCAATATAGGGGAGTTTACGGGAGCAAAATCGATCTAGCTAGGTCTCAATCTGGGAAAAATCGTTTTCTTTATTTTCACCCGAACAGAGCTCGGTCGTCCAGGTACTAATCTTTACAAAGGTTACGATTACCATCCAAATAATAAATAACGTAAATGGTTCTACCTGAATAGTATTTAGAATAACATAGTTCTAGTACAAAGAGTTCACGTCAGCGCCAATAAAACCTTTTCTAAAAAAGCAATATAGCTATATTACAGAGAGACACGATTTCTCGCGCCAGAATCTGCGCAAGAGTTGTAACAACTAAGTAAGTGGCCACAAAGAAGGTTTTTTATGTGGCCACGCGACTAGAGTCGTGCTTCAAGCGCGTGATAGACGCTGATGGCGGCCATTACCTTGTGATACCGAGACGTATGGTCACCTCTAAGCGATCTACGCTTCAGGAAGGGCCAGTCTTAATGGCTCGCTGTGCTTTGACTGTTTTACGATGCTGATGGCTCGATGGCGAGACGAGCTATCGGAATGATTTCGCTAAGATAGGCTAGGTCTACTTGTGATGGGATTTAGTTGATGTATTTACTTAGAATGTAGTTTTAAATGTTATTCGCGTATTCAAAAAAAATAAAAAAATGAATGGCATCTCGCAGATCAACCGAGGAGGTTGTCCACTGCTTAACCGGACTTTCGTGTGGGTGCCTCAATAAATTAAAGCCTCCAGCCAGGGCATAAAGGGACTACACGCTAAGGGTACCCCCTGTTGGGGTACGGACCTCGGCATAGGCCATTGCTGGGGGCGGACAGCAAGTGACAGGCTGGATCGGATTAATCATTTGCGTTAGGCCTTTTAACTGCAAGATATCTCTTTCTAATGTATTGGTAATTTTACTAATATTTTTGCAAAATATATCTCATACTCTACCTAGAAAGTTAACTTCGTTGTGTAACTTTGGTGAGCTTTTAAAACTCTTTGTTACTGTAAAGTTTATTCATAAATGCAGAGCCCGAAGCTGTTTGAACATTGTTCGTACTCGTTTATTGTAAGCAAATAAATTCCGAACAATTTTTCATCGATTGTTCAATCGATTACAATCAATCGATGGTGGGCAATCGCTTCTTATCGATGTTATCTAATCGCGTAAACATTTGGACGTCCCGCGTGTCGGTGCTCGGCGCTTGCTCACGAACTTCCATTGTGTCGCGTTTCACGCCTGCGCCGCCATTCGAAAGTAGGGCCCTTGCCGAGAATGCGAGAAAAAAAAGTATTTGGTACACTGATTGCGTTTAAGAAATATTTGTTCGATTGCATCGCTTTCAGATGAGACTTAAAAAATAATATAAATAAAGTTTATTGTCTTCTAATATTTTGTAAGTTTCAATTCTCTCGCCTAATTTGTGTCGGTTAGTTGTTTTTGGATCGAGGAAAGATTAAATAAGCCTGTTATGAACGCCCGCGGCGCAACTCTAAATAATAGATTTAACGAATTTAAAATAGTGTACTCTTTTAGCCTTTTTCTTTTATCAAGTCTTAAGTTAGCGGATTTAGCTGCAGTTACGTTTAAAAAAACAATTACAGTGGCATGACACTGTTGTTTATTTCAGCTATTTCAACATAATATTTGTTACGTTTTATCTAGAGATGCCGCGAATACTCGGTATATATTATATTAATTATTCGGTATTCGGCATTACTCGATATTTTTTTGTTATTCGTCGAATACCGAATAACAGTGTCTTTTATTCGACATTCGGCGAACAGTTGTCTCTAAATAAATATAGGTAAACTTTTAATGAACAGAAAAACTATAGACTTAAAAATAATTAAACTTTTGTTAATCTTTAAAAAAACTTTTTACAAAAAAAAACAACCGACTTCCAAAAAACACTACAAAGTGAAAAATAACTTTAATTTCGGAAGTCGGTGTCTTTCTTTGGTTTTGAATTTTCGTTTTTTGTCACCGACTTCCGAAATTAAAGTTATTTTTCACTTTGTAGTGTTTTTTGGAAGTCGGTTGTTTTTTTTTTGTAAAAATTTTTTATTTTTCACTTTTTAGTTGTGGTACCTACCCCAAACACATTCGAAAACCACTACCTGCTATGTAAATAACAGTGACAGGAACTTATCATATCATCCACATACTAAGTGGGAAAAAATACGTATTATTGAAGCTAACTCAAAAACTATCAAAGCAAAGTTAATAAAATTTATATGGGACCACTTTGAGAGCATACCCTTTCAAACAAAAAAAGAATTTTCAAAATCGGTCCACAATTGACGGAGAAATCGGTGGACATACATAAAAAAAAAGAAAAAAAAAAAAAAACAAACATACGCGACGAACTTATCGACGATACTTATGACGAATTATCATTAACATAAAAAGTTTTCCAAAAATTTGGTTTTTTGGTTTTTATCCAACTACTTAGTCTATAGGACGTTATCTTCTTGCTATTCCCGATTTATTTAGGATCGGCCTCATTTTTTTTCATCCATATATGGATATCTCTATCAGCTGTTATTTTAGCGTCCACTGTATTCCAAGCCGTATCTTCTTTCACCGTTCACGCAATCTAGAAAGAAAAATAAAGAAAAATTGTTTATTCTGCACAATCTAAAATTCGATTTGCAAATCGAGTGATTTGCAAATTGGCCAAAAGCCTCGTATTGGATATTTAAAACCTTGACAAATGTTTTGCTTGATGTCAGTGCTTAGATACCGTGGCCCCTGGCAACATACAGGCAACTGAAGGAACATGGGTGGGTTTTAGTCAGTAAGAGTCTGACACGCCCTCCCGCTCCGCCCAGAGCGGGAGAACTTATTCAATAATTTCCAACCCAAAAAAAAAAAGGGCCAGAAATGAAAGACAGTTTAAATTGCATATTGCGTATATCTAAGTAACCATCTTGACTAGTCACCCACACTGATGAATTTTATTTAAAACTAGCTGCAATGCTCTTTTTATGTTTTTTTTTGTTAGGAACCTTCTCTGGCGTGCACACAACCACTTAACCAAAGTTTCATCACAATCGGTCGAGCCATTTTAGAGTTTTTGCGA
Source organism: Agrochola litura (assembly GCA_949152395.1). Taxonomy (NCBI): domain Eukaryota; kingdom Metazoa; phylum Arthropoda; class Insecta; order Lepidoptera; family Noctuidae; genus Agrochola; species Agrochola litura. Next base: position 7,271,084 of record OX424512.1, read on the forward strand.
GACTAACACACGGCAATTGATTTATATATATATAGAAGATTTAATGTGTACTTAATCAGCGAATACATTCGGTATATTTCAGAAACTCCCACTGGCCAGCGCTTTCAAACTTTCCTAAATAACCCTAATAAATTATGTTAAACACGTCAATATAATCCTGCTATTTTTACTTTCATCCACCAACTATTTTTACTTTCATCCTCTACCTTTCACCCAGCACCTCGTATGTACTCATTACTACTCATGTTACCTCACGTTGCTTTGATTAATGTATCGGTGCACCGCGGACCGTCTTATTGACATGCGGTCCTACTGCGTGCATTGTTAGAAAAGCTCACACGCTCCCAATATGTGTGGGATTTGGTGCCACTGCGAACGGGGATGAGAAACTGAGCCATTTTCGAACATTTTGAATTTTTGAGGCGTAGTCGAGCAGTGGAGCCTTGTAGAATAGTTATTTATGCTACAAGTGCGCAAAGTAGGTGATTTCCGGCGAGTGTATAAGTCGTCACGAGTTTGAAATAATCTTACGCACGTGTTCGTTCATACAACGTTTTACTATGCATTGTGCGAGGAAATAAAAAACCGGCCAAGTGCGTTTCGGACTACGCACAATGAAGGGTTCCGTAGTTGGGATGAATTTATCCCAAAACCAAACTTAACTTTGTAGTTAGTAAACATGTTCTCCCATACGAAATGTATGGGAAAACAAAGTTGGTCGATTATTACTCGTTAACTTGTAAAGCCTACTTAGTTGTGATAGTTTTCCTTTTAATTTCGTTATACAGGGTGATTGGAAGATGGGTGCAAAGCTTTAAGGTAAAGATAGTATAGACAATTTAGAACCATTTAAGCCATGGTTGTCTTAGACGAAGTCTTACCAAATTTTTTAAATTTTTAATAAGGTTTAAAAGACGTATTGTACAAATTTTTTATTTTTTCTGAGCTTTAAATGTCTGTAAAAAAAATGTCTAATGACACAGAAGCCTAAAACATGTTTTGCTTGATTGCTTACACATTACTTTAATTAAATAAATAAAAAATGAATTCATTTATCATTCAATTTGGCCATAAGTATGCAGTTTACATTAAATTTTGAGAATTTCCGAAAAAAAACTTAAAAATTTGGTTAAAAATATTTGGTAAGACTTCGTCTAAGACAACCATGGCTTAAATGGTTCTAAATTGTCTGTACTATCTTCGCCTTAAAGCTTTGCACCCATCTTCCAATCACCCTGTATAACTACTACTGTGATTTTTTTCACATATCCAAAACCAACCATTTAGCTGGCAATTTTTGTTAGAGTCAAGTGCCCCCCGCACTTGACTCTAACAAAAATTAGCAATTTAAAGCTTAATATTTCGCAAACGGATCCCTGAATCCGAAAATGGTTTTCCTAAACTCACAATGTTTTTGAAGGACAAAAAAAAAAACATCACCACTTTACGTGTATGGAAGGTACCCTAAAAAAATGTTTTTCATAATTTTGTTTTACCACTTTGTCGACGTAATTAATATGTATACTTATGCCAAATTACAGTTTTCTAGTACTAAGGGTCTCGGAGCTAGACCGCGGACAGACAGACAGACAGACGGACATGACGAAACTATAAGGGTTCCTTGTTTACTACGGAACCCTAAAAACGTGTGGGCCTTAATAGTAGTCGCATATGATGTGTAACATCTGACGTCTTGGCTGACGTATATAAATGATATACACTATTGATCATCATCATCGTCATCGCCATGACTTTGACTTTGACTTTGACCATCGTCATCGCCATCGTTATCGTCATCATCTAATTTGTAAAACTTTTCTTAAATAATAAAAACTCTGCGTCGTCGAGCTAACGATGGCGACGGAATTAAAAGCAAAAAGCACTAGTGCGAAAAAGTGACACATTCCGCACAGTTTGGCTGCTTGGAAAACGCTGTTTTCGAGCAAATGAGGCTT